>CM021101.1:612869278-613012922 GCA_007115665.2 Sequoiadendron giganteum
TCTGTTCTTTTTGTTTCTGATCAGACTTAGTGATTTTAGCATATTGCTGGTTTGAGCTTCTTTTCTACGTCTTTATTACATTGTAATTGTTAGAGATTGTTTACTCTAACTTATTGTGAATTTGTAAGCTTATACTCTTTTGCAGTTGGAAACTATTATTGTAAAGTTGGTTTAATAGTACTAACAGCTATTTTCTCTTTTGCTGCAATTTAGTTATAAATCTTATACTCCCACGATTGAGTGGTTGAGTTTTTAATAATCATTCTTTCTTATTGTTAAATTCCCCCCACGAAAATAAGTGGTAGTGAGGAATAAATACCCCCCACTAAACAAGTGGAAGGGTCGTTACATGGCTGGCTTGCCACCTTAATAATTTGTAATAATCTCACCCACTGAATAAGTGGAGTATTCCCACCGCTTGTGGATGCCTGCTAAAGCAAATGAATGTACCTTCAATTCAGTTTTGCTGCTAACGATCCCCGGAACCATATGCTATCACCTCACCCACATTGGGATCTTGGTGAACATTCTTGGTGAGGGTTATTTACAAGCTGGTTTGGTTTTGGTGCTAACGCTAATCGGTGTTCTTATGCTGGTTTATTGTGTTAAAATCTAGAAAACATTAAGGGGGTACATTTCAGAATCAGAATCATATCCTAAATTTGCAGAGTCAGCTACATGGATTGAAGATAAAGAATGGAGAAAAGTTAGAATCCTTTCTCAAAAAGATTGCTGAGTTGAGAGCTTCCTTACAAGCATTGGGAGAAACAATTGATGATGCAGTTTTTGTGCCTATTGTTGTACGAGCACTACCTTCTAGATAAAAAGTCTTTGTGACAACTTTGAATGTCACTAAGACAACACCCATTTTTGAGAAGCTTGTGAATCTACTCCAAAAAGAAGATTCTCTAAGGCATGAACATGAGGAGGATCATGCCATGACCACTCATCATAAAGGCAAGAAGCCTATAAAGCAATCTAGTGAACCACCCAAATTTGGTAACTCATCCAAATCTCAGAAGAAGTGTCCAATATGTGAAAGGATTGGACATGATGTGAAAAATTGTTGGTACAATTCCTTGAACAAAGGATCATCCAATAAATCGCATCAAAAGAAGCCATTTCAAAGTGGCAATACTCAATGGCAATAGAAGACCAAACAGAAACAACATGGCAACATTGCTGAAGAAGAAGACTCTCCAAAAGTCAAAGAGGAGTACGTGTTTTCAGCCCACACATCAAAGGATAGTTCACAATCAATCTCAATTTGGTATGTGGACTTAGGTGCTACTAAGCACATGACTGGACAGGAGGAGTGGTTTCTCACATTGAAACCCCATAATGGTAAACTCTCTCTTGGAGATGATACCACCTATGATATTCAAGGAATCAGTGACATTTCCTTGCAATTTGGTATACATAGGTGTCGGCTCACTAAAGTCTTATATGTTCCTGGACTTACCAAAAATCTCCTTTTTGTTAATCAATTTCTTGATCACAATCTAAGGATAGAGTTTGATAAAATGGATGATAAAAAGGTATGCCTAATCCATGATAAGTCTAAAAGTGCACAGATTGTTCCAAGTGTTATAGAAATTGGTAAAATGTTTAGGCTTGATACAATTGCTAATAATCAAGCTTTAGTGACTAAGGATAGTGATCTTGCTATGCTATGGCATCGCAGATTTGGTCATTTAAGCACTAGTTACTCGCTTACACTTAGCACAAAAAACATGGTCAAAGGGCTTCCCTCACTTGAGAAGTTGAGTGCCATTTGTTCCAATTGTCTTGCTGGAAAATAACATAGAGCACCCTTCTATCCTAGTAAGCATCGTGCAAGCAAACCTTTCCAACTGGTGCATACTGATCTGTGCGGGCCCATGGCACCTAGTCACAATGGATTCAGATACTTTCAGCTTCTTTTTTATGATTACACAAGAAAAATGTGGGTATATTGCTTGCAGAGTAAAGATGAAGCTTTTTCCTACTTCAAAGAGTTTTGCACTCTTGTGGAGAAAGATACAAATCATTATATTTGTGTCCTCTGCTCAAATCGAGGGGGGGAATACACCAGCATAGATTTCTCCACCTACTTGAAGGAAAATGGAATTTGGCGTCAATTGACTATAGCTTACACACCTCAACAAAATGGAGTTGTTGAATGAAGAAATTTCATCATCATGGAGATGGTTTGTAGCATGTTGAAAGATTCTCCATTGGGACATTCTTATTGGGTTGAAGTTGTGCATACCACGGTTTATCTTTTGAATCGCACTCCAACCAAAGCACTTGATGGCATTACACCAGAAGAAGCATGGATAGGGTAAAGCCTTCTATCTCTCATCTTTGTGTATTTGGATGCACTGCCTATATGCACATTCCTAAACAAAAAAGGAAGAAGCTAGATGAAAAATCAATGCAATGTATTCTTCGTGGATATAGTAATGAATCTAAGGCATATCGCCTTATGGATCCTAATAAAAAGAATATATACATCAATAGAGATGTAATTTTTTATGAGCAGTGTGAGTCAAGTTCTCCTCCCACATCGTCACCTGCTACAAATAGTGCTCCTATATTCAACATGGATGGGGAAAATGATGGGAATGTTGATAGTCAATCTAATTCAACACCCACAAATGTCACAAAACCTAAGTGGTATACTAGTACCATTTGCGATACAAAGCTAGATGGAGTCCCAGACACTTCAACTTCAGGTCCAAGGTCTCGCAACATGGCTCGCAATGAGGTAAATCTAGCCTTGATAACTTCTTTTGTTGATAATTTTGAACCATCTACTATTCAGGAAGCACTAGAGTCAAAACCTTGAAAAGGGGCCATGGATGCAGAGTATCAAATCTCTGATGAAAAACAACACTTGGGAGCTTGTTGATCTACCACTTGGTAAGAAAGCAATTGGATGTAAATGGATATTTAAAACTAAGTATAAAGCAGATGGTAGTATAGATAAATATAAGGCTAGACTTGTAGGTAAAGGTTATGCCCAAAAAGAAAGGATTGACTATGAGGAAACATTCACTCCCATAGCAAAAATTAGAACCATCAGAATTATTTTTGCTTTAGCTGCACAATTTGGATGGAAATTGTATCAAATGGATGTAAAAAGTGCATTTCTCAATGGAGACCTTAAGGAGGAGGTCTATATGAGCCAACCAGAGGGATACATTGCACCTGGTAAAGAAGAAAAGGTATGCAAACGTGTTAAGTCCCTATATGGTCTCAAACAGGCTCCTAGAGCTTGGTATATTCAAATTGATGAACATTTGCTAAAACATGGTTTTACTAGGCATCCATATGATAAAAATCTCCACCTCAAAGAACAAAGGGGGGATATTATGATTATTAATGTATATGTTGAAGACCTAGTTATCATAGGCAACTTAGAAGCAATGGTTGAGACAACCAAGAATGTTCTCAAGAAGGCAATTGATATGGCAGATCTCGAGCTCCTACATTATTGTCTCGGCCTAGAGGTATGGCAAACTAATCATCATATTTTTATATCTCAAAGAAAATATGCCAAGACATTGCTCGAGAAATTCAGAATGATGGATTCCAAACCCATGTCTACACCTATGGAATCAAGATTTGTAATGTCCCCATTTTTAGCACTACTCTTTATAGTGACTGTTAGCCCATCCCCAGATGCCCGTAGGCTAGTCAGAGGAAGAATTAGGATTTCCAATTGCTTCGAAGTTTCTTTTGAGGATTTAGGGGTTTGCATGTTGGCGTTTTACAGATTGGTTGTTGGTTTCTTTCTGGGTTTTCAAAGAGCTTTGTAGTGGTATGACATGCATCTGCATCTGACAAACTTTTTCGGACTTACTATTTTTAGTAAGTTACGGCGGCTGCCCAGTTTGTGCTTAAAATGAGTTTGGAGTCACTTACTATTTTTAGCAGTATGCTATTTTTAGCGGTGCTATTTTTGGTAGTGTTTCAACAGTTTGGTTATGTAGCTATATCTGGCAGGGCAATATATTCAGTTTGGTCTCCATCATTCTTTGAGCTCATTTTGGCAGGTTATGACTTAAGTGGTTTTCATATTTGGATGCCTTATTTGGAGATTATAATGTTGTTTTAAATGAAATATGTGCTAAGGAAAAGTGGACGCCTAGCTTGGGAAATATTTGAGTTTCTATAAAGTATTTCATTTAAATCTTTATGGATGCCTAGTATTGAAATATTTGCAAGTTATAATGTTATTTCACTTAAATATTTGGATGCCCACTTTATGTTGTATTTTGCATTTTTATATGGTTTTCATATTTGGATGCCTTATTTGGAGATTATAATGTTGTTTTAAATGAAATATGTGCTAAGGCAAAGTGGACGCCTAGCTTGGGAAATATTTGAGTTTCTATAAAGTATTTCATTTAAATTTGTATGGATGCCTAGTATTGAAATATTTGCAAGTTATAATGTTATTTCACTTAAGTATTTGGACGCCCACTTTATGTTGTATTTTGCATTTTTATAAAGTAATATCTCACTTGAAAATTGGATGACTTGGTGAAGGAGGCAAATGAAATGCAAATGAAAGATTGAAAAGTGAATATGAATTTCAATTTGGGCGCCCTAATTGGAGGGAAATGGATTTGAACTTGAAGAGAAAATTATAAATAAGAGTGTTGGGTTTCATTCTTATTATCCATTTGCTAATACAAGGAAGTGCTGCTGAAATTATTTCAAAACCCTTGCTTCGAGGAACGCATACCTCCTAACCTCTTCTCAGTTTCGTACTTGCAAGATAGTACCTAGTTGATATTGAAACTCTTCTTTACATTGAAGAGCAGATTGAGCAAACTAAAGATGAAGTACTTTGATGTTTTCTGATTTTGGTGAGTTTATTGCAGTTTTGAAGTTGTTGGTTTGGTGCTTGGCTGAAGCACCCTTTCATTCGTTGCTCCTTGGTCGAATTTTGTTTGGTTCTGGGTATTGCACCCATGTTTACTCCTACCTTGGGTGCCCCTTTTCTCCAAGTTACAGATTTTATTGTTGAGAATTGATTTTTCTAGAGCTGGTCGCCCTAGCCTAGAAGGTTGTTCCATTTCCAGATTTGCCTCGAGAAGCGTGCAAAATAATTTGGGACTATTTGGTGCTATTTCTTGGTGTGTACTTGGTCACCCTTCTCATATGCTTCATTTGCTCTTGGTTTCACATCATTCGGACAAGTATTGACGAAGTTATGAGCATAAAGGTGAAATTTGTACTTCTGGTTTGAGTTTTCAGTTTGCTGCAATTTTATATCAAACCTATTATTTCAGTCATTTTGGCCATATTTCTTATGCTGGTTAGCTTGTACTTGTTTAGAGTTCATTTCCTGACATTTCAAAGTGCTTTAGATATCTATATCTCACTGTATTTGCAGATTATATCTCATATTGTATTGCTGAAATCAGTAGTATTGATCAGGGCCTTATATTTTTGCAATTTACATTTTGTATTCCCACTTTTAGTGGAAGAGACAGGGCTCATCGTCTTTTACTTTCAACATTTTACTTTCTTGTACTACCCACTAAAAAATGGAAGGGGTCGGTTAGCCACCCAAACTTTCACTTTTCAATACTTTGTATTACACTTCTACTGAATAAGTGGTCGAGTTGCATTTCACATATTGCTGATCAGTCGAGCCGTCTTTCATGTTCATTACTTGTAATATACTCTCGCTAAATAAGTGGTTGAGTTGCATTTGCATAACATTCTAATCGGCAGAGCCGTCTCTCATATTGTACTCTTCAGCATTTTCAATTTTACAAGCTAACAATCCCTTTTCTACCGTATGCTCTCACCTTGCCCACATTGGGATCTAGGTGATCAGAAAGTGAAAGGGTTCCCTTCAGCTGGTTTATTTGGTTATGCTAATGCTAACAGGTGAAGTGTTTGTGAAAAAAATTGAAAAAATTGTAAGGGGGATATTTTAGGATTGCAATTATCTGTTTCTGATTCATCTCCTCAGGTGACTGCAACTCTCTATAGGCAAATGATTGGAGGTTTGATTTACTTGACTTATACCAGACCGGATATTAGTTTTATTGTTAATTATCTATCAAGATTTATGCAAGAACCAAAAATGTGTCATTGGAAAGCAGCAAAACAGGTACTAAGGTACATCCAGGGTAGTGAATCATGGTTTGGAATACAAAAGGAATGATCAATTCTTCTTGACAAGGTATACAGATGTAGACTATGCAGGTTTAGTTGATGATAGGAAATCCACATCTAGGTTTTTTTTCTTCTTACGTTCAGGTTCTATTTCTTGGGGAAGTAAGAAACAAGCCACAATTGCTCGTTCCTCAACAGAAGCAGAATATCGTGCAGCAAGTGCAGCAATTTGTGAAGCAGTATGGCTACGTCGCATATTAGAAGGATTGGGGGTACCACAAAACCAACCTACTATCCTCTATTGTGACAATCAAAGTGTTCTCAAGTTAGTTTGTAATCCAGTGTTTCATGAACAAACCAAGCATATTGAAGTTGATTGTCACTTCATACGAGAACATGCTCAACAAAGCAACATTGAACTCTGATACCACTCAACTCACGAACAACGTCCTGATACCTTCACCAAGCCTCTTACACGTGTGAAGTTTGCAACTTTTCAAGATTCTCTTATTAGTATTTTAAAAACAATGATGTAATAAGGGGGGAATGTTGGCATATTCCATCATTATCTCCGTATAGTTAGTTTGTTTTTTGCTTATTATTTGGTTTGGGTTTGTTATTGTTTGATAGCTTATTTAAGCTATTTGTTGAACCCGTGCATACATAGTTATTATTTTCCTTCATGTATAAATATATCTCATAATGTAAAGTAGATTATTCGATTGCTCCACAAAATCTAATAGATCTCACTCCATGCATAGTCATTAAAAACCAAAGGGATGATGTAGGAGCATCTAGGGGTACTAGCAATCTTGCATCACCAAAAATAATGTTATTTTATTTTTATTTTTTTTCAATAAGGGCTTAGGGGTTAGGAGAATAAATGTTTTGATTGTCAACTTTGTAATTTCCCTTGGGATAAAATTGTAATTGTAATTTGGTGGGAGTTATGCATTTATGACTATTTTCTAGGACAAAATTGAAAAAATACCCCTCTTGGGCATCCCATTCTTGGTGGGGACCTCTTTAGGTACATGTGCTTGCATGTTCAAGTGCATGTTATGCATGCATTTGCATGTTTGTGCCACAAGCTTTGCATGTTGTTGCATGTTCGTATTTGGAGCCGTCGGAGCCACCGGGAATCAAAGAAGGTGTGATAATTGACCAAATTTGATTGGCCATGGTTTAGGTGCCCATGTGAAGGCCATGTGAGCATTGATTAATTTTATTATTTTTGCAAATGGGGTGTAGGTTTTCCAAGGAGATATTTTTTTGTAGTTTTGGAAAACCATAGCGGTTTTCTCATTCTAAAACTTCTATATTATGATGCGTTGGTATTTGGGGAGATGGCTTTGGGAGTTTTTGTAGGTGAGATGGGGAGATGATGTCGGATTGAAGAGAGGATTTGAAGACTCCATTGTTGCAGATTTCTATTTGCATAGAAGCCCATGTTTAGGGAGCTAGTGAGCTCCACGTTTTGGCAGATAGTGAACTAGTGAAGTTTGTGTGAAGGGAGCTTGAGAGCTTCAGCTGAAAGAAAGTTGAAAGAGACCAAGAAGACATTTTTGTTGCAGGTTTGCAGGTGTGCTACAGCAGCAAGAAGATTGATGATTTCATGGTTTGATTGCAGCAATGATTTCTAATGAAGATTGCAGGGTGAAGATACTAGACGCTTGTGATAGAAGTCAAATTGAAGGAGATAAGTTTTGTATTGATCTTTGCTGTTATGTATCAGTCATATTTCAGATTTGTAATGATTTTCATCAGCCCATATGGCTGCACAACCATTAGCTTCAGTTATGCTATGTAAATCTTGAATTTCCAGGAGATATTGGAAGAACAAAGAAGAACACTTCTTGCAGATTTTTGTGTTGCTCCGAACCATTTCTAAGTTGCATTTTCAGATTGTTGTGAGTATGTGAATGAGGGTTGGTTTCTTACTTCATCAAGGGAAGTGTGCAATCTCAAGTGTTTAGACATTGAGCTAAACATTACTTGTTGAAACTTGAGATGCTATAGATAAGCAACAATATGTTGTAATATGCAATATGTTGCAATGATGAATCCTCAATAGACAATATTTGAAATATTCAAATACCAAGTTCAAAAAACTTGAAATCTGAATCATGATGTTCCCCCATGTAAGATAAGAGTAGAAAGTTGTTGAATAGGCCCTACTAGAAGGAGAACAATGTACATGAACCTATATTTAGAGATGCACAACTCAATGGTGCTCCGATTAGCTCTCAAACATGCATCCCCGCAAATCCTAGAGACTTGCACCAAAACCTAAAGCTAGGGAGTGTCAACATAGGTGATGGGCAAGAATCATGATCAAAAACTGGTATGAATGGGCCAGTTTTTATCGGTGGGTATACTCACCTTCATCTTTAGGCTCAACTAAACCCCAAAGGCTATTTACTAGCGGTATCCTTAATAGGATATCTAATAAAATATGATGATCATTACTAAACTACCAACTACTGTACCCAATATATGCTTAGCCCCAAGATTTGTAACTAAGCCAAAGACTAACTACCTACGCGTGAGACCTCTTACTAAGCTAATAACTACATCCTTGCATATGCACCTAAAGATGATAGCAATAAAGATCCCCATGAGTGAATACATTTAACCTTTCATACACAAGTGTAAGGTGTATGCATGGCTTACTCAATTCTCTAACAATCTTAATAATTTATCCTACAATGCCCCCCTTTCTTTATGTATGTATTGACATCCCTAGCTTCGAGAACCACTTAGAATGTTCCCTAGGTTATATAACTAAATCATGAAAGCGTGTAAAACTCCAATCTACTCCTAAACAATTATGTGCTTAGAGATGATTAAAATGAGAAACATTTAGCCTATCACCAACCAAACTATTGCCTACTACATCAAGTAGAGCATAAACAGAACCAAATGTAGATATACATACAAATCATAAATAGCATTTCATGCAACAAAACATGCTTAATAATCCATCTTAATGCACAAAGGAAGACCATCACAAAATTTGCAATGTATTGGAAGTTGTCACACAATCATCTAACCCCTATTACATTCATGTTAGGCTACCATCAAATGTGGCAAGAGAGGGCCCACAACAAATATTCAAGCATCCCCTTGAATCATTACAAACTACAATGGAGACATTATTGACATGCATTGTGTTCATTGAATACCCTTCTTATAATTTACAATGTATATTTCATCCCCTTATAGACCATACTTGTATCACTTGATGCCCTAAAACACCTTGAGACAATATGTGGCTAGGAAATTCTCTCAATGACCAACCCTTTTTACATCTTTTATTCTTATATTTATAGCATCTAGATACACAACCTCTAGTTGCTTCATCACAATTTCTAGGAGTCACATGCCATTCGAAGTATTGAATGCCACAACATGTCCATCTATAATAAAATCCTCCTTCAATCTGATGTAAACAACATGGAGTGACAAAATATTCTTCTTGTACTCAGAGAGGTAGCCCAATACTTGTTTGTAGGCTTGCAAATGCTAGAGTTTCATTCATGGCATTGAGGAGACCCATGCTCGTTTCATCATCTTCACATGGCTCTATGTATGGATCCATGCTTTGAAGATTCAACTAATGCTTTGGCAAGATTTGAGTGATTGTGCAGCTCCATCACATTCCAATTTGGACATTAATGGTGGCCTAAACAATGCAACAAGGTAGGTAGAGTTTGGAATTTGGAAGGTAGGGGTTTAGGATCTTTTATGCTATAGTACAAGAAAGATCAATCTGATGTAGGCAACATGGAGTAACAAAACATTCTTCTTGCATACAAAGAGGTAGCCCAATACTTGTTTGTAGGCTTGCACATGCTAGGGTTTCATTCATGGCATTGAGAAGGCACATGCTCATTTCATCATCTTCACATGGCTTTTGAAGATTCCACCTCTAGTCATCTCTCCAATAGCAATCAAAGCTACAATCTCAAATACTATAAAGATATAGCACTCAACACCATCTTTTGTAATAGGATAGATGTGTTAGTGGCTAAGGTTAGCTCTTTTCCATCAAGTTGCTTGATTCAAGGAACTAGTTTTGTTTGTGGAATGGGAAAATTTAAAACAATTTTCTATCAAATGCTCAATAGCATAACACTGCTTGCACTTAACTGCAATTCCTTCATAGTCCACCATTTGGTTTCAAGTTTTGGAGCCAACTTTGATACTAATATCTACATGGAGAGGTTTTGAAAGATCCATTTCCATTAAAATCCATGCAAATGTGAGATGATAGAATTTTGAAAATTTTCCCTTAGGAGTTTCCAGTGGAGAAGAGCCAAGAGCATCCCAAGGATTACAAACACAGATTTGAAAGTTCCACCCAGATTGAAATAGTAGAAAAACATTATGTAAAAAGATTGAAATTTGGATACAATGGTTTCATGCCCAAGTAGAATGTGTCCCAAGCCCAAGGATCTCTCTATAGCAGCTTATCTATGTCCTCATTAAGTTCACAAGTCACATAAATGAAGCCTTTGGCAAAAGCGTTGATGCCACTACCAATGTTTAAGTATCCAACCATTCAACTTTGACAAAGTTTGCTAGAAATTGTGGGAATAACAAATCAGTGAAATTATTTTTTAACTCTTCCCCCAATGTGATTTCACCAAGATCAACTATGGTAGTGTTTGCTCTTGGAACCAAAGGAAGCAACTTTCCTCTTGTAATATGCACCTCTTTTTTTCGATAACCACCCAATGGAGATTCAAAAGGGTGCAATACATCAAGAATATTCCATTTAGGAGACAAATTTTCATTAGGTTGCATCAGTGAGGCTTCAAGAGCTACTATTGCCATTCCCTCATGACTTTCAATGCCAACATTCTTTGCCTAACTGCATCCCTAAACAATGGGAGTTTGAATGAGCAGAACCAAGAACTTGCGCCTTCAAATGATTGGGCAAAGGGGTAGTGTAATGCCCCAAGCTGAACCCCAACGAATGTCCCTTTGTCGTGCTAACAAGCGTATACCCGAACTAGATGGTGGGGCCAACACTAACATGTCCACGAGGGGAATCACCTACAGTGGCACTCTAGTGGGATGAAAATCTCACCCTTAATGCCAGTGGACACCATTCACTAATAGTTTGGACTTTTGGTGTAGTGGTCACTTAGCTCGCTACCATAGAAAAAGTCTCAAGGTTCTGCCCCATTCAGCATGGTGGGTTTGTGATGCCCTTGGCTGAACCCCAATGGATATTCCTCCAACATGTTCATAGGAATGTACCTGAATTAGATGGTGGTATGCCCCTAGCTAAACCCCAAATAATGTTCCACCATCATGTTGGTAACCGTATACACGAACCAAATGGTAGGGCCAACAACCACATATCCACAAGAGGGTTCACCTACGATGGCACTCAGGTGGGACAAAAACCTAACCCCTAATGCCAATGGGCACCATTCACTAACAATCCAAGCTTTTCGCATAGTGGTCACTTAGCTTGGTATCAAAGTTGAGGTCTCGAGGTTGAGCCCCATGGAGGGTGGTGGGCATGTGACGCCCCTAGTTGAACCCTAGCAGATGTACCTCCATCATGCTAGCGAGCATGTATCAAACTACATGATGGTATGCCCCTGGTTGAACCTTGACGGATGCTCGTCCGTTGTGCTAGCGGGCGTGTACCCAAACTAGATGGTGCGACTAGAAATCACATGTCCATCAGCGGGTTCGCCTATGGTGGCACCCTAGTGGGACAATGTACTGTCCCACCCCCAAATGGAACAATCTTATTTGTGAATGTGGTCAACTTAATTTTCAGTTTCATAGATTTACAATTTAACAAACTTTCAAAATAACAATGCATGAGCAAAATACTAGAACCAAGGACAATGATCATATGACAATCTGCTGCTAACAATAGTAATATTATTCATACATAGTTCATTTATTAATGAAGTGATATTAAAAAGATATATCAAACCTAACCAATGAATATTGCCCTTTCAAAATCTTTTGATGTTCTGATCGGAGATTTACACTTGACAAGAATGTAATGAATTAATACTCTACCACGGAAATAAAATGCAAGTTTGTAATGATTATTGCAGTTCATACACCACGCCAACATGCCCAGACAATGGCCAACTGTTGCTACTGCCAGGCAGTAACGAACTTGCTACTTATTGACATAGCCAATTAAAGCACATATCAGACCCACGCCTTCATTAACACCACTCAGACATTAAAATCATAACAACTGTAATAGATGCCAGGTATTGTAGATGCTTAATCAATTCAGTCAACAAATAGGAATGTTGGAAATCATAAAATGCCTTCAAACTGCAGCGAAACCTTCTCCAATGTCCATGTGTTGTTTATTAAATAACCCCACAGTGCAAGGCGTCCAAACTTAGGGTGTCATGTCCTTCTAACAAAAAGATTACAAACTCAGCAAGACCCGATTCTAAAAATTCTGTTGTTTTGTCCTTACCCACATTTGTCTTATGTGGTAGTTTGTCCTATCTGAATATTCACTGCTTCCACGATTATTCTTTGACAGTGCGGCTGCTAAAATAGAAGACTAAGCTTTGTCTCTTTCTGATCGTTTGTCTTATCTGCCTTTTGTCAGTTTCTGCCTCTGTCTTATCTCCCTTTGTCCAGTGTAGGAATTCTCAGTATTTTATTCCTCCACTTCACACATTATCAGGCCCATTAAACACTTCAAGGGTTAATCTGAGTTTTGTCTTTTCTTTATCGATTTGTCTTTTCTTGCAGGGATTTTGTCACCTTGTATCTCCCACAAACATGAATTAAGTTATTATTAGACGTGCAGTGAATAAATTTGAAGGCCCATAGTAAATCAATCCAAGCACACATACAGCTAGGTCACCGATATTATATTATTTATTTTTTTATAACCTCAGTAATCTTCAATGATTAACCATACATGAAATATGGATGTTATTCAAAACCCTCAAACTGAAACTTCAAACCTTCTTGTAAACTTATGAAGCTCTTCTCCAGTAAAGCTCAGATGTGACCTCCGTGTGAAGCCACCGGCACAATCGAAGAGAGGCTACGTTCTCCAACATTGAATTTACAAAAAAACCCTAGGTTTCTTCTTCAAACCCAAAGCTTCTTCAGAAAAGACAAATTATTGAATGATTCAAGAAGGAATGAAATCCCTTTTCAAAAAGCCTTTATATAATATTCAATTTATATTTGGCTTCATCTCACTAAATTTAACTTTAATTTCATTTACTTTTCCCTCCATTTGGTGCATGAAAAAACAATATAAAATATATTTTGATAATCACTTATATCTTCCTTAAAATTGGCACTTTATATTATTCCACAAGTAGGTGCCTATAATATGCACTTTATAATTTCACTTAAATGCACTTTATATAACTTGACTTTATAATAATTAAATACCCCTCTTAATAATAAAGTCAAATAACATTTAATGTTGTGCACTTTTTAATTAATTATTAATAAAGTATTAATTTATTAATAATTAAAATGTCATAACTCCAAAATACTCATTATTTCCAGATTCCGTTAGACCCAGGTGGTCAACCACAGAAACCACTACTCATCCAGATGCCTTTCCCAAAATAGAAAGGTTGTCCACTGATACTCAACTGACTTACTATAAATATTATGTGCTTCAAAACGGAGTCAAAAACCTCTGAATAGCTTAGCCTCAAAATATACAAACAATCTGGAGAGGTGGACACTCTCAACTGCCACCTAAAGAGCTCATTAACACCCACTAGATAATCATTGAACACTAGCCTATGATGATCAACTAATAGGCAAATCCTTCAAACTCTGATGCTCACAAAAAATGGGGACATTATAGTCCGCCCTCCCTGAAATTGCTTGTCCCCAACCCCAAGCAATCTCCACTGCAAAGAAACGCGACTCCACTGGAGGTCCAAAGGAAGAATTGTGAAATGTCCCACACATCTCTAACCAACTACCATAGAACCAGCATAAACACAATTGCGCAAGGATAAGTAACAAACCAACTATCCAACTCAGGTGCACTATGAAATATACCCTGTCAATTTTTTCTTGATTTTCAATGACAAATACAATGTAATCATCCACTAGTTAAGGTTAACTTCAAACCAAAACGATGGGGAATAGTAACTCTAACCAAGAATGCACCTTAAGACCCGATGAGGGAGGAGGGGCGAGCATATGGTTAGAGGATCCCTAGGATCTAATTAATCAATAACTGAAATGATTACAATTGAAAGAGGAGAATTAAACTCAACACCAAGAATGTGCACACAAGATCCTTTAGAATGCGAAGTACTAACATATGGTGGAGTGCTAATTACAAAACTAAAAGAACTTAGGCGGATAACCAGCGATGAGAAAATTTTCACTCTTCTACTAAAACAATGGGGGAAAAAAAATTACAAATAAACAATTCATCCTCTGCGGCAGGCATCCACTCATGAGTGGGAATTCACCACTTTTCCAATGGGTACAATGAGAGAATTAGCAAGTTCTTTTTTTCCACACTGACGGTAAGCCATCCAGGGGTTACAATGTGATAATTGAACACAAATAAGTAGCAATTAAATAGACTGAAACAGTACTACTGTTATTAGTTTTACAATGAAGAGAACTATTGCAAATTATAAGTGTTTTCAATAGAATCAAAGTACAACTGATAGATAATGATCTCTCCCTATAATACCCTTCAGAATTATTGAAAACCAAAGCAAAATCTGAACATTAAGCAATCTGATTTTTTAAACCAGCAAACTGAAAAATATAAAACTAGCAATTGTGAATAAATGAAAATTTCATTTTACCTCCAAATGGCACGAAATGAATTGCAAAGGCTCTTTGGAGGATAGGCGCCCAAATTGCAACACTGAAACCGCTTCAAAAGACCCTCAAATGCTTGGCATGAATTTCAATGTCCTCTCTAAAAGGTACGGCCTGGCTGAAGAGCGATTTTGCATTTATAAAATCACAGAATTCAAATTAAATTCTGATTTTTTGTGAGAAGGGTCACCCTTGGTCTGCAATCATGTGGCATTAATACCCAGAACAAGATTTAAATCAGACAAGGAGCTATGAACAAAAACAGATTCAGCTGTAGGTGAACCAGCAACTCCAAAATTGATAAAAACTCCAAAATTCTTCAACAATTGAGCTCCATCTGCTAGTTTGGAAGAGAAGCAGCAATAAGACCAACTAGGTGTTATCTTTCAAACACGAAATTGGATTGAAACTAGGAGGTAAGCATCCCTCGAAGTAAAAACCAAGTTGTCATTTTGACAACATAACATTAGCATAATTTCATGGATGGTTAATGTTGTAGCAAAGCTTCACTTTTATAGAAATAAAGATGACTTCAAATTCCAAGCAAGGGACGCCCAATAGACATTTGAAATATTTTCAAATTCAAAAATAATACAACTCCCTCAAAATGGCATCTAACTTCAAGGCACAAGAAACTTTCTGAAAAATATAACATTCATGCCTTTAATTTAACTTTTCACCAAATAAAGCTTTTAAGCTAAAACTGAAAAACACCTTATTGCTCCGACTGAAGAGAAAACTAACTGAACTGCTGATAACTGAGATACTACCAAAAATAGAATTTACTATAAATAGTAAATTCTGAGAAATACCACAAAAACCTCCAAACAAGGAAACCCTGATTTCACCTCACGAGCCTACGGGCCTCCAGGATAGGCTAATGAACAATTGAGTTGATCACTGATGAGAAGGGGACATTACAGTCTGCCCTCCTTGAGATTGCTTGTCCTCAAGCAACCGCAAAGCTGGATGCTGCAAAATATGTTCACCTTCCCACATGGCATCTTCAATAGGCAAGTTCCTCCATCTCACCATGTACTCCTTAATTGTTCTTCTCCTCAAAGATTGCTCCCTACTATCAACAATCTCTTCTGGAAGCAATACCAACTGCCCTTCTTCATCTAATGGAGATAACTCTAAAGTAGCCACCACATTGTGCCCAATTGCCTTCTTGAGGTGTGACACATGAAAAACATTGTGAACTTTGCTATCAGTTGGAAGCTCTAACTCATACGCCACTTCACCAATCCTTTTGGTGACTTTAAATGGACCATAAAAATGTGGCTTTAACTTTTTTGCACCATTCTTTTTAAGGGAACACTTCTTGTAGGGCTGGAGTCTCAAGTAGACCATGTCTCCCACTTCAAAAAAATGTTCAACATGTTATTGATCAGCGTATAACTTCTGTTGGTTTTGAACTTGTTGCAGATTTTCTTTTAGTGACTTCAAGATGTCCTGATTCTGTTGAAGCATATCCTTTGCCTGAGGAGCTCTACTATCACCAAACACCAAGTCTACAAAGTTAGGAGCATCATATCCATAAAAAGCCATAAAATGAGACATCTTAAGTGACATGTGATAAGAAGAATTATAAAAAAACTCCCCCAAATAAAACCACTTAACCCAAGCTCTTTACTGCCTTGAAACATAATTTCTGAGGTAAACTTCTAACCACTTGTTGACAATCTCGGATTGCCCATCTGTTTGCGGGTGATAACTAGTGCTTCAAGTGAGCACTGTACCACTCAACTTGAAGATCTCCTACCAAAAAGCACTTAGGAACTTGTTGTCCCTATCACTGACAATGGTTTTAGGCAAACCATGCAAACGGAAAACTTCTCTAAAAATAACTCAGCTGCTTGAGCTGCTGTAAATGAAGTAGTGATAGCATAAAAATGAGCAAATTTGGTTAATCTATCCACCACAACATTAATACAATCACGTCCTTGCACCTTGGGTAAACCAATGATGAAATCCATAGCAATACTCTCCCATTTCTCATTTGGAATTAGCAAGGGCTGCAACAAACTTGCTGGGAAAGAATGTTCATTTTTATTTCTCTAACAAGTAGAACACTCCTTTATGTAATTCATGACCTCCTCCTTCATTCCCTTCCAAGTAAATATTTCTCTGATCTGCTTATATGTCTTGAACATTCCTTGATGACCAGCAAGAGGAACATCACGAAAAGACTGTAAAATCTTCTTTTTAAGCTTGGATTCGGGTACTAAAAAGATCCTACCCTTATAGCTAATCAAACCATCAACCAACTTATACCTTTCATCATCCAAATGACCTTCTACAATGCTGGTTGTGAACTGATTTTTTGCATAATCAGCAGCAATTAACTTTTTCCAATCTACCGATAGCTCACAAATGGATTGCAAATAGGGTCTTCTTGATAGAGCATCAGCCACTATGTTATTTTTCCCTTTGACATATTCAATGTCAAAGTCGTAAGCTTGGAGCTTACTCACCTACTTCTGTTGTCTTTCATTTAAATCCTTTTGGTGCATAAAATGTTTAAGACTATTATGATCAATCTTAACAACAAATTTACTTCCCACCAAGTATTGACGGAATATAGACAAAGCGTGCATAATAGCAAGCATCTCTTTGCCATAAATTGAGTATAACTTTTATGCTCCTCTCAATTTTCTGCTCTCAAAGACAATAGGGTGTTTGTCTTGCATGAGAACAGCTCCTACTCCTTCACCTACAGCATCACATTGCAATTCAAAAGGCTTCTTGAAATCAGGTAAAGCCAATACTAGACACGAGCTCATGATTTGCTTGAACTTATCAAAGACTCCTTGTGCTTTATCTATCCATAATAAAGCTCCTTTCTTGGTAAGATTTGTAAGGGGGGTTGCCATGGGAGAATACCCCTTGACAAACCTTCTATTAAACCCACACAAGCCCAAAAATCCCTTCAAGTGAGTCACGTTCTTTGGAGGTGGCCAATCAATGATGGCTCTAATCTTCTCAAGATCAACTTTGACCCCCTTAGAACTAATAATATGGCCGAGATAGAGAAGCTTTGTCATCCCGAACTCACATTTTGATTCTTTGGCAAACAAACATTCTGCCTCCAAAATACTAAGCACTTCTTCCAAGTGTTGAAGGTGCTCCTCCCAAGACTTGCTGAAAATAAGAATATCGCCAAAGAAGATAAGCACAAACTTCCTCAACTGCTAACTGAAAATCTTGTTCATACAAGATTGGAATGTTACTGGAGCATTTGTCAAACCGAATGGCATGACAAGGAATTCAAAATGCCCATAGTGGCATCTAAAAGCAGTCTTCTCAATATCCACCTCTCTCATCCTGGTTTGGTGGTAGTCAGATCGAAGATCAATCTTCAAGAAATACATAGCCACATGGAGCTCATCAATAACCTCATCTATCCTAGGAATAGGATATCTATTCTTGATGGTCTTCTGATTCAATGCGCGATAGTCAACACACCTACGCATTGTGTCGTCCTTCTTTTTAACCTACACCACTGCTAAAGCAAAAGGGCTTTTGCTTGGCCGAATGAACCCCACCTCCAAAATCTCCCTAATGGTCCTTTTTATCTCATCTTTTTGCTTCTTTGGATAATGGTATGGAGTAGTGATAACCGGCTTTGCACCCTCTTCTAGCTCAATCACATGCTCACACCCCCTTTCAGGAGGTCTCCCAGGAGGTAAATCGCCAAATACTTTGCTCTTCTTAGAAAGCAAGGCTTGAATATCAGGGGAATATTGCCTTTTCTCCACTACCGGATCAGCTGGTAGGATCATACATTTTGCTGCCCATTCAACTTGATCATGACGCATCAGCCTCTCCATTCTTTTCAAAGACACAATTTGAGGGCCTCCATTGGACATCCCTCTCAAAACAACCTTCTTTCCTTCAGCTTGGAATTTCAATTCCATAGTTTACAAATTCAAGGTGATCTCTCGAAGAGATTGCAGCCATTGTATTCCCAAAACAGCATCGGTATCACCAATGCCAACCACATAAAAATCATCTTTTATCTCATAATTTCCCAATTGCATGGAAAGATTGGGAATTTTCTTTGTACATGATATGGTAAAACCATCTACTGCCATTACCTTGAATCCCTCAAACTCTTCAGTCTTTAACCCCCTCTTGACAATTAGTCCTTCATCAATGAAATTATGAGTTGCTCCTCTGTCAATTAGAGCAACAATCCTTTGAGAACCAACCACTCCACAAACCCGAAAGGATTCATTCTTTTGAAAACTAGATAGTTGTGCAAAGGCACTACAATCTCACATCTCTGGCTTCTCTTCTGGAGCTTCTTCACCATCACTACTTGCTGATTCGTATTGTTGCTCCGACGAATCAGAGTCTGATCCATAATCAGAATAGCCCTCCATTCGATGTGTTTTGCCTTTTTCATAGCAACGGTAACCCTTTGACCAAGGCTCATGACAAGTGTAGCAAACTCCCTCTTTTCGAAGCTCATCTAACATATTTTGGGGATACTTATTGGGCTGACTTGAAGGAAACTTCTTTTTATCCTTCTTGAAAGGTTTTAATTGAAATTTTGGCTTACGAGTAGCCAACTCCATGCTCCTTGCCTTTGTGATTGCTTCATCCAAGATTGGTGGATCAAAGGCTTTGACCCATCCCCTCAAAGGCTCCATTAATCCTTCATAAAATAATACCACAAGTCTTCTCTCAGTAATGTTGGGCACCATTACTGACAATCTTTGAAAATCAGCCACACAAATTCCTAAAGATCCTTGTTGCTTCAGCTGCACCAATTCTCAGAATCTCAACTCCAGATCTTTGGTATCAAATCTTTCAATCAGCTTGTTGGTAAATTCTTCATAGGTGCGGATGAGGTTATGGCCAAGAGTGACCAAACCGTGAGTCCACCATTCATGGGCTACTCCGTCCAAGTGCAATGTGGAAAATTTTATTGCATCTTCCTCCGACATAAGACTAAGTGAAAGATAGTTATCCAATTTTTGCACCCATTCCCTGGCTGTACACTTATTACTACCATCAAAATGGTCGAAGGTTATCTTCCCTAAAGCTTGTTAAAAATCCGTTCTAGGATTCATTCGAGGACGGTGTTCATTCCTTCCACCATTTCTTCGACTCCTTTGATTCATGAATTGATCAAAGGTCCAAACATCTCTCATATAAGGAGGTAGAGTTACATACTCCATGTAAGCTTGTCGTGCATCATCAACAAAAGGTGTAGTGGCCTCCACTTGTGGTTGCTCTTCCCTAGGAGTGAGAGTACGGAAAAGAGGTTTAGAGGTTGATCCTTTAGTGGTTGCAATATGTTGTCCAATGGCTCTATTCCTTGCATTAACCTCTGGACTATTGCTACAATTATTGCCATTAACACCACTGTTTTCCCCAATATGATTATTTTGTGGTTGTGGATTGATTTGAGTGGGTTGCTGATCCATTCTTTCTAAAAATCTTCTCGTCAAATTTATCATTCCATCAAACTTCTTCTCCATTCTAACATCTCTTTCCTCCATGGCTTGTCTTGCACCATCTGACATACTCTCAACTGCTTTACCAGTCTCTCTCAAAGCTTCTAATAATGTCTCTGCTTTTGGCACTAGTGGAAACTGAATCTGAGATCTACTCTAATTTCTGATGAAGTATCTGATTTCTCTGTCACTCATCTGTCAACTGAATGGTTGAAAGTCACAGGATGGCAGGAACTTCTACTCTGATACCACTGAAAGATACCCTCTCAATTTTTTCTTTATTTTCAATGACAAATACAATGTAATCATGAACCCGTTAAGGTTAACTTCAAACCAAAATGATCCAAAATAGTAACTCTAACCAAGAATGCGCCCTAGACCCGATGAGGGAGGAGGGGCAGGCATATGGTCAGACGATCCCTAGGATCTAATTAGTCAATAACTGAAATGATTACAATTGAAAGAGGAGAATTAAACTCAACACCACGAATGTGCACACAAGATCCTTTAGAAGGCGAGGTGCTAACATATGGCAGAGTGCTAATTACAAAACTGAAAGAACTTAGGCGAATAACCAGCCATGAGAGAATTTCCACTCTTCCACTAAAACAGTGGGGGTAAAGAAATTACAAATAAACAATTCATCTGTTGCGGCAGGCATCCACTCATGAGTGGGAATTCACCACTTTTCCAGTGGGTACAATGAGAGAATTAGCAAGTTCTTTTTTCACTAAACCATCCAACGTTTACAATGTGATAATTGAACACAAATAAACAGCAATTAAATAGACTGAAACAGTACTATAGTTATTAGCTTTACAATGAAGAGAACTACTGCAAATTATAAGTGTTTTCAATAGAATCAAAGTACAACTGATAGATAATGATCTCTCCCTATAATACCCTTCAAAATTATTGAAAACCAAACCAAAATCTGAACACTAAGCAATCTGATTTTTTAAACCAGCAAACTGAAAAATATAAAACCAGCAACTGTGAATCAATGAAATGTTCATAACTCTTTTAGTTTACCTCCGAATGGCACGAAATGAATTGCAAAGGCTCTTTCGAGGATAGGCGCCCAAATTGCAACACCGAAACCACTTCAAAAGACCATCAAATGCTTGGCATGAATTTCAATGTCCTCTCTGAAAGGTGCGGCCTGGCTGAAGGGCGATTTTGCATTTAAAAATCACAGACTTCAAAATAAATTCTAAGTTTTTGTGAGAAGGGTCACCCTTGGTCTGAAATCACGTGGCATTAATACCCAGAACAAGATTTAAATCAGACAAGGAGCTATGAACAAAAACAGATTCAGCTGTAGGTGAACCAGCAACTCCAAAATTGATAAAAACTCCAAAATTCTTCAACAATTGAGCTTCATTTGCTAGTCTGGAAGAGAAGCAGCAATAAGACCAACTAGGTGTTATCTTTCAAACACGAAATTGGATTGAAACTAGGAGGTAAGCATCCCTCGAAGTAAAAACCAAGTTGTCATTTTGACAACATAACATTAGCATAAGTTCATGGATGGTTAATGTTGTAGCAAAGCTTCACTTTTATAGAAATAAAGATGACTCTTCAAATTCCAAGCAAGGGATGCCCAATAGACATTTGAAATATTTTCAAATTCCAAAATAATAAAACTCCCTCAAAATGGTGTCCAACTTCAAAGCACAAGAAACTTTCTGAAAAATATAACATTCATGCCTTGAATTTAACTTTTCACCAAATAAAGCTTTTAAGCTAGAACTGAAAAACACCTTATTGCTCCGACTGAAGAGAAAACTAACTGAAGTGCTAACAACTAAGATACTGTCAAAAATAGAATTTAATATAAATAGTAAATTCTGAGAAATACCACAAAAACCTCCAAACAAGGAAACCCTGATTTCACCTTACGAGCTTATGGGCCTCCAGGATAGGCTGATGAGCAATTGAGTTGATCACTAATGAGAAGGGGACATTACACACTAGATTTGTGCATCAATATCAGCTCGTGTACAAGTAAATTAAAGATGAAGTTGTACACGCCACACACACTGTAATACTCCTCAGTAAGCCCCGTTTGGAATCCTGATGCATCGGAAGAATCCCAAACTCTACAATCACTGCTCAGTTGAATGTTGGGATCCCAAATAACTCTGTAAAATTTCCAACTACTTGTCCACTGCACCCACTGGAAAAATACTGAACCATGCTCAAGACTGTTGTGAACCACTAACACAACGTAGAGCAATCTACCAAGCAAAATGATCCTTGGATCCCACGACCAGAATGGAAGCCTGCCATGTGTATCATCCTCGGACTTCTGTTGCATTGTCCTGACATCAACTTCACCATGCTAAGAATGATGAAGTAACCCATCAGAATCCATCCAAACTGCAGTTCTAACCCTGTCACCACCGCTGAAAGGACTGCACATGCCATCATGACTACTACCACTACAACCTCTCTGAAGACATGTCTCTAAGGGATATTTCAGTGGCAAAGAAGTTGCAAACTCTACCGGGTACACATCTGCATGATGGTCATTTGAACTCAGACTCTGCAAGTAATCCTCTGAAAACAACTGATTCAAATACTTGCAATCTCTAATTGCATCTTCTGAAGATGGCAACTCTTCATCCCACAATGGATGGTATAAATCTTGAGCCAATCCATACCTACATGTCATCAAGTCATCAATGTGTGGACTAAAGGAGAAGTGATGAGCACTTCTCACTATGCAATCAACATAAAATGCTCCTACCTCTATCAAAGGTTGACCGTCATAGCTATGGGGAACACACTCCTCATCACTCTCATCACTGGAATTAGAAGGTGGCTCATGTCTTTGATCCCGAATAGTTAATTAGATAGATGCTTTTCCAAGTCCCTCCACGTACCCAATAGCATACTCCCTGTCATGAAGCAAGTGGAGGTACTTTGATTTTATCACTTTCAACACACTCTGAATGAACCTCAAGTCATGAATATGAGTACCAACCGAGACCCCATACTATCTCTCCTAAAACTCTACTCTCCAAAGTTGATACTCAATAAATTTATGTTAGAATCCAAGATCACCTGCATGCAAATGGATACCTGTCACATGCAAAAGACATTCAGAACAAACAAGATCTGTAAACCTCAAAGTGTAAAATGCATTATGAGAATCTCAAATATTACAAAGAGATCAATCCTTATGAAGGAGATCAAGAAACCCTAAAAGGGAAACCCTAAATGAAACCCTAGTGTGCACACTTAATAATTAATCAATTATTAATGTGCCTAAGTTTAGCTTAAGCAACTAGAGGAATAAGTGACTTAATTAATTAACCAGTATGATATAATTAATTAAGCATAACTTATTACTCTAACACCCCCCCTTAAGATGAACTTAGGAAGAAGCTAAAACACTAGAAGAAGATGCATGCAAGCAAAGATGGGTCCCGGCAACTAGGCCTGATCAGGTACCCATTTACAAATGCAAGAAAGAGGTAGAGGAGGAAAACCCAGTGGGACAAAACCCCCCTACAATGATATGACATGCTGCAAAGAAGCACTGGAAGATAACTGTAGAGCAACACTGGAACCGCAATCTGGCAAGCAAGGAAAGATACTTCTATCTACAAGAAACCATATCGGAATCATAATGATAGAACAGCAGACCCGATGCCACGGAACACTCGAAAACTCCAAACGGGAACAACGTTGGAATCTATGAAGCAGCAGTCAATTATTGAATGGGGTATCACTGAAAACAAAGTGCAAAGATGCAAGATGTACTCTCCCAACTGTCAAAATATCCAAGTAATCTCCAAAACACCCATCGGGTCAAATCTGGAATAACGAAAAACTTGGGACAGATACAGAAAAAAGTGCATGGACAGCAACATAAAGCTCCTCAATACAATTCCAACGCAGCAAAGATAGCGAAAATCGGAGATCAAGGTAAAGAGTTATGAGCTCAGAAGCATAAAATAAACATCTGACTTCAACCAGCAATAAATGCAATAAAACAGGAAAATACTGTAAAATAAACTGCACCAAATGAAAGTACTCGGAACCAGCTTTCCAGCGATATCTCATTTGCCCAATTTCGATACCGTATGCCCAAGTTATGCCAAAAACAAAAAAACTGCTCTTTTAAGGCAAATAAGGGTTAAGGGGGCAAACTGCCGTACGGCCAATGACATCATGCTGACATCAGCACTTTATGGGAAAAAATTTGACGGCCTGGAGGCCGTTGCCACAAAAAAAACCCCTACAAAAAAAATTTCAGCCCTTGGTCACCATATGACCGCAGGCTAAGCCGAGGGGCCGTGGAGGGGCGCTGGAGCTCCTGTCCCCCATATGACCTCTGTCGTATACCGGAGCCTCAAGGCTGGTAGAGGGCCCCGGTCGCCCATGTGACCGTCCAGAACCGGGTCAGGCGGGAGGCCGAGTCGGGGGAGAGGGGCGGTGGCCGGCGCCTACGGCGGATCTCATCTGTGCTAGGAGCGTCGCACGAAATCCAAAAACACGGCGTTTTTTTTCCATTTTTTAAATTTTCGTGCAGAAAACCGCCTCAGAATGCGTGTTGGGGAGACCATACGGCCTCCATGGTAAAAACTTTTTGCCTCCCAATCAAGTTCACCAAAATCAACCAAACGACAGGCGTTCCTAAGGTTTTGAGGCACTGCGAACGCGATGGCAATGTCCGTTTGAGCCCATAGTGTGCCAAAAAATCAGCTACCCCCAGATCTTGCAGAAAAGATGCCTATGGAAACCCTTGCATTTGAAACTTACTGAGAAGCCATATCTTCAGATCAGGAAGAGGCAGTGGTAGGTCTGGAGCTCTGATACCATGTTAGAATCCAAGATCACCTGCATGCAAATGGATACCTGTCACATGCAAAAGACATTCAGAACAAACAAGATTTGTAAGCCTCAAAGTGTAAAATGCATTATGAGAATCTCAAATATTACAAAGAGATCAATCCTTATGAAGGAGATCAAGAAACCCTAAAAGGGAAACCTTAAATGAAACCCTAGTGTGCACACTTAATAATTAATCAATTATTCATGTGCCTAAGTTTAGCTTAAGCAACTAGAGGAATAAGTGACTTAATTAATTAACCAGTATGATATAATTAATTAAGCATATAACTTATTACTCTAACAATTTATTGGTGCAATCAAAGCGAGATAAGGTTGAATCAACCTTCTCTCCTATAACCTTCAATTGATCTCTCCATCTTTGTGGCTCACTAAGCTGTCAATCAAGATCAGTCGGATGAGATGTGGACTCTAATTTACTTCCAGAAGAGGGAAACAAATCAACATGAGAACCAATCTCCACACTAGAAGACGCCCTGCATATCTCCTGTGAAAAAGATGGAGTAATGTTGTGTTCAGTCACACAACTCTCTGCAAAATCAACCACCACATCACATGACCTATCAATATCCAACTCTACATTGCCTATAACAGGACTATCCTTAGAGACCCCTGATGCAGCACATGGTTCCTTGCTACTCTCTACCAATGTACTCATCACATCTAAGTCACCTACACTAGTAAGAGTAATGGATGTAGTCACATCCTCAAAATGCTCCTTACCACTATTCGTGGGTGTATGGTCATCACCAGTAACTGTCATAGGCATCAGAACTGTATCTGTTGGCAATGAAGACTGTGTTGAGATCAACTCCATGGTAAGCTCATCTATCTGTAACTTTGACTCTTTAAGGGCTAATTGAGCGCTCTTCAAAGAGTCTGTGATGACCTCATCAACATCCTCTTCTTTTCCCTTCAGTGCATCATAATAGATACCATCCAGCATAAGAAGATGATCTCTATCTGATAATTACTCTAAGTAATGATTCTTCATTACCCCAATGGCATCTCTAAGTGACTCCAACTTTGTAAGGGAAATTCCACTATCGCAATGCTCATTTGTCTCAGGAGTACCTGTTGTGACCTATTTCACACATCGCCCCATCGCAAATGGGGACCCCCAAGTTTTGGTTCCGCTCTCCGCGCAACGTCTTTAAGAGTTCAATTGGAATAAATTTTGAGAGTCAGTTCGGCCAAGTTGTAATTTTGAGCCCGTTTGAATGCTTAAACATCATGGAAATGCTTAGAAGACCCAGTAGACGAGGAACGCCATTGCTTTCGATCAATTCTGACACTTCCTATTTTTTAGGGATTCTGCTTTTTTGCTTTTTGTTTTTTTGATTTTTGGCATTTTTAGGCCATTCTGGAGTTCCTATTTTTTAGGGATGCTTTTTGCTTTTTCTATTTTTAGAAAGTTTCTATTTTTGGAAAGTTTCTATTTTTGGATCCCATCAAGCAAGAAATCAACACGCCTCCAGACATCAAAAGAATCAAGGTAAATATGGCAAAAGTTTGGAAAAATGGCTAAGTCTGAGAGAGGCGCCTATGAAAAAAGAATGGCAGACAAAGTGTGAAGTCCGCCCTACCTTTGGCATGTAGGCACTGGCGAGCCAAGCATGAAGTTTTGGCATGCCAAAGGTAGGCATTGGCGAGCCAAGCATGAAGTCCGCCCATGGCACAAGGAAGGCCAAGTCCGCCCTTGGCATGAAGAGGTCAAAGTCCGCCCAAAAAAGTCAATGGAAAGAAGGCTACCAAGTCCGCCCAGCAAGGTGAAAAGTGGCTAAGTCATGAGAAAGTCCGCCCCAAGATAGATGGCAAAGGCAAGTTGAAGTCCGCCATATGCTAAAATGGTAAGAGGCATGTGAAGTCCGCCCCAAGAAGGTTGGAGAAGGATGGATGTGTGAAGATGTTTGCTCCAAGATGTTTGGAAGGGATGCAATTACAAGGGAAATTCGCTAGGAATTGAATTAAATGGCCAATTACAAGTGAAGTCCGCCATTGGACAAGGCAAGAATAAAACTCGCCATGGCAAGAAAAGTGTGAAGTCCGCCTTAGACAAATGGAGGATAAAATACGCCATTGGCAAGGAATTATAAGAAATTCGTTCAACTTTGAAAGATAAATTTTTCTAAGGCATAAAAAAAAGGAGAAATGTCCAGAGGAAGAAGAGGTTTCACCAGCACGAAATCACTCCTCGACACAACGGAATGAAATTCTTTGGCTTAAAATGAAGAGTGTTTGGCAGAGCAAGTATGAAGTCCGCCCCTCTCAACTTGGAAAAATTCCTAAGGCACAAATAAAAAATGGAAAAGTGGCAGAAAAATCTCCAAGGTCGCCCAACCCAGAAAGATAGAAAATGAATTGTTTGGCTAAGTAAAAAAGTCCAGAGGGGTCAGAAGTCCGCCCGGAGAGTTGAAATTTGGCAGACAAATTATTGAGCACATTTTGGCTACGCAGACAATTGGAAGACAAAATATTTGGCCGTGGGCAAACGAACTTAGCCATGTATCAATTTTTAAACGGGTTGGAATTTAATATTTTAATATTTTTAATTATTTTCCAACACTTGGGAAATTTTAATTAAAAATTTGAAGTATGGAGATTGTTTGGAAGGTTAAATCATTCTGCCTTAGGTAATTTTAAATTTGCCATGATTCGAAGATTTAAAGCACGTTGGAAAATTAATTTTTAACGATTAATTTAATATCTTTTGATATTTTCTCCAACACTTAGGCAAATTTTTAAGAAATTCGAAGATCTCTGGCAAAGGTGGCACAAAGATAAAAATTTGAAACTTGCCTCAACGACCGGAAGAAAAATTAGAAACTTGCTATTTGGAGAAGGAAAAACATTTCTAAAATTGAATGAAAATCAGAGAAAAGAAAGCAATTCCTTGAGAAAATCGCACTTCTCAGCCATAAAATGAGTTTCAGCAACTCATTTCTCACAATTTCGACTAAGAAGAAGCTATCTCTCTCGAATCTTCAAGGAATCATTTGCGAAGAGAAAATTAGTGAAAGTAATTAATCAGAGAAAAGAAAGCAATTCCTTGAGAAAATCGCACTTCTCAACCATAAAATGAGTTTCAGCAACTCATTTCTCACAATTTCGACTGAGAAGAAGCTATCTCTCTCGAATCTTCAAGGAATCAAAGGAGTAATTTCTTGTTGAATGGCGTGATTTTTAGAGAGAAATAAATTATTTCTTTGCTGAGAATCGTACTTCCCAGCATATTGGCGCACTTCCTCTGGTAGATTTTCAGAATTTTTTAATTTGTTTGCAGCCAGAATATGATCTCTGAGGTTCAGAAATTAATTGGCAATATGTTTCTACATCTTTCCGCCTTCTATTTTCTTTCTGGCACGAGTTTCATTCATTGATTGGCGAATTTATTTACTTTCAGCTTGCTTTTTGACAGAAATTTTAATTTAAACAAGCTGAAAGTGCGATTTTATCCAACAAACACCCCGGAGTAAATTAATTTTTAAAAGTCTTGTATTAATGTTAAGTATTTTGTACTTGCAGGTTGATGGTCAATCGAGCAGAGACGTCCAAGCAAGCACAAATGAAATTTGCGAGCAAAGGATCGCAGCCGGAAACCAAAATAAAGTTGAAATGGAAAAACATTTCGGACACCAATCTCGACCATATTGACCTTGATGAATTCAAAAGAAAAATATACGGACACAATGGACCTTTACCAACGCCTGCCACCAGGAGAATGGTGAGAAATGGAATTTTTCAAGCTGTCGGTTTCCCACCTGCACTTGAGTGTGCCGAGCTGATGGTGGAGTGTGCACTTCATTATAATGCTAAATCCAGGCAGATTGTGGCACCTGACGGGAGAGTGTTAGCTCATCTAGGAGAGTTGGCCATACAGGAGGCCTTTGGCATTCCTACCTATCCAAAGACAGTCTACAAAACTAAGGAGGACGCCCAGAGGCTGTACAATGAACAGCCTGACCTTTGTGTCGCCAACCTCAACAAGGCATGGTTGGATAAGCCAAGACCTTCTTTCAAGAAAATGCCTAAGAAGTTGTTACGCACAGACTTCAAAGAGGACTATGGGGACATTATCATCATGTTGAACAGGATAGCAAGCAGTCCTTTGGGGTCACCTTTCGAGCCATGGATGTACTATTTCATCGAGGACATCATAGAGGGCGTGAAGATGTTCAACTGGTCATGAATGATAAGCAACAACCTCCACAAGCAGCTTATCAACTTAGAAAAAACTAAAACGTTTTATATGAGTTCTTACGTCATCTATATGTTGGCTAGGACTTACAAGTATGCAGGCTTGATATGCAAAGGCACGGTCGGCAGTGGATCAAACGAGTTGAAGGCATATGACTGTTATCCACAGCTGCAGTTGAAAGAGAAGGCACACTTCCGAGGAGCTCACGATGCCTTCCTTATGTACATCACGAGGATACTCCAGGGAGGGACGCATCAACGGTTGACTCATGAGGCCAAGAGCTTGATAGGCAAGTATGGATCTTGGTTTATCCAGTATCCATGATATACTTACATCAGAATCCAGGGATTCACCGGGAGCCCATACTGTTTGCCCATCTTCCCGACTAACAAGGTGGTCCTGCTCGAAGTACTGAGGCAGCTAGAGGAATTTCAAGGCCTTCAAAGGACAAAGCAAAAGGCGGTAGTAACTTTTCCCTCCTTCGTAGGGAACATGTTGGAGTCGTGTCCATCATCACAAGCAGCCAATAGTGCTAGGCTCGAGATACAGCATTACCCCTTTGCTACCTATCCGTCTAAGAGCCACTTCGACCCGCATCATCACATCAAGACGGTCGATGGGAGGAGATAAAAGCATAGGGTTGAGCTAGAGGATTTATGGGCTGATGCTACAAATGAGTTTGAAGTTAGGAGAAGGATGTGGTCTAGACTGCCTGTCAGCTTGATCAGGGCAACAGAACTTTGCCGAGTGCCAGATCAGTTTGAAGAAGATGGACAACAGGTACAACCGCACCTTGATGAGAGCTTGCCTTTGCCGGCGGTCAGGTGGTCAGAACCAGAGCACGCTGATTTGAATACTTTGATGAGACCTGTCATCAAGTACACACAGTGTTGGGTTGATCAACAGATTCAAGAGCTGAGGCAAAAAAGGATAACTTTGACTTATGATCTGTTGAGTGAGGTTGAATCCTATTCTTCCAATGCGGATGCATCCCAGGGTGTAGAAATGATGGAGGCCACCACTTCCAAGAAAAGGAAGGAGGTAACTATGGATAAGGAGCCAGTTCAGAAGCAGGCAAAGCTAAAGCCTTCACACTCAGCTGCGTCCAGGAATATTGAAGAGATGCTGGCTACTGTCGATGCTTCACTGGCCGACATTAGGGATCCTTCTCCGATTCCTGAAGACAATATTGAGCCTCAGCCGGACAATGATTCGCCACCGTCTCCTACAGGCACGGAAATATTGGAGTCCGATGATGATAATGTGCACACCCAAAATGAGGATTTCCAAGAAGGAATGATTTCAGCCCTTAGGGGAATATTGGACATTCCTGACAAAGAAGGCATGCCGGAGGAAGATGGCGTGGAACAACCCACTATCCCGGATTGGCTAAGGGAAAGGCTAAAAGTACAAGTGCCAGTACAGTAGCCAGAAGAAGATGATATGGCGGATTTCTTAGCCAGGCTTACACAAACGGCGGCCAAGAAACCGTCAAAGAAATTCTCGAGCATATAGAGAGATGCGGCCGGCAACCGAACCGTACAGCTTGTAGTACCTATAGTGGACAAGCCACAAGAGGCTATGGCTCCACAAGATTATGCCATCACAACCATTGACTTGGGTCCAACCATGAAGGGCCAAGAAATTCAAGATCTGGACAATTATGTGTCTACAATCAAGTCAAGGTTGGCAAAAGAAGTGGCCAAGAGGAAAGAGTGCCAATTAGAAATTGAGCGCTTGAAAGAATATATCCAGCATTTGATCAAGCCACTTGATCAGGATAACACGGGAGCTCCTCTTCTCCAAAACTCTTCACAGGAGGCAGCCAAGGAGATTGAAGAAAACAGAGTCACAGTTCGAGAGGCCAAAGAATGGATAGCAATCAAGGGCATGGAAGTTGAGACATTCATGGAGAAATTGACCTTAGTTTACGGCTAGGCCACTTCACTGCTTTCTAGACTAGCCGCTTTGGCGGAAGTATGGGAGAGCCTTCCATATGTGCAGGATAGGATTATTCCTTGCCTTAGGGTTCTGAAAGGGATTCCAAAGCAAGAATTAATAGATGGAAGCGTCATTGCAGCAGGTGTAGCCTATGACTTCCACACTTGGTATTGGGCACTAACGGCACGGGATGAAGTCTTGGAAAGGGTTAAGGTTGATGGTCTCAAGCTGGAGGATCAGGTTAAGGAAGTCGAGACGAAGATTCTCAACATGATCTCCGATATCTTGGATAAGGAAGCTCTATGAGAGAAGGATTTGCAGTTGGAGGTTTTGAAGGGAAAGGTCCAAGAGAACATCTCTGCTATCACTGGACCCATCTTGAAGCAGGGTTGGGCCAAATTGGCGAACTTCCTGAGCATCCGAGAAACCTTTGAGAAGACTGACCCAGAGTGGGAGGATACCTTCATCAGATGCACCGAGAGTGTGGACGGACTGGAATTCAGGATCAGAATGCTTCCTCAGGTCACCATGGATGAAGTTGCCTTGATCGTGTCCAGATTCATCAAACACATGACAACGCGGGAGGATCAGGATGTAATTCCTTGAAAATAGCTCCAAGCGCCACATCACCTTGTCAACTCTCTGTTTACTGAAGATATTTTGGGAAACCCTAATTAGGGTTTTAATTGTTCCATCTTGGCCGTTGGCTCATTTTTAATCTGAGCCGTTTATTCAATTTTGTAAACTCTATATAAACTTGTTTACTCTCATTTACAATTTGTGAAGTGAGTTGTATAAGATTGTTGCAACAAAACTATTTCCGTTTATAAAAGCTCTTGTGCATGATTTGCTAAGAACCACTTTTATTTTCAAGTAGTGTGCAAGGTTTTCATATTTCTCCTTCAACACTTAGAGTAGAATTAAATTAGCATTTCATTTATATGTTTGTTAAGTGGATGATAGATTTGATAGCAGTGGTGGATAAAATTGTCATGTCCCCTTCTAGTTGACATCTCTCAGAGCACAGGATTAGCCTATTTATGCAACCCTCGTAGGCTGATAGTTTGGATAGAGGGTCTTGATGGAGCTTGGCTCAGCTTCAGTTGTCAGTATTTGATCAATTGGCTTTCGTTCGGGCTCATTCGGACATTTCTAGCCTGAGTTGCTATTTTTAGCAGTATCTGGCACTCAGCATGGGACCCCTGCTATTTTTAGCAGTATGGATTGATTACGTGCAGAATCACTTCCTTAGTCGACAGCTTCAGACGGCTCGTGCATCGGGTGAATATTTAGAGAGATATTAATATTTAATTGAAATAATTAAATATTAATTAATTGGAGCATATAATATAAAGTTGTGATATTTTAATATTATGACTTAAGTGATTTAAGCTGAGGGGTTGCCCATCATGGAAGGGGGCCATTTGTGATATTAAATTATAATGAAAAATTTGGTCAGAGACTATTGAATTAATTAAACAAGAGAAGTCGAATTTTTAATGATTCCCTATCTTTAAGGAATTCGCACTTTTCATGAGTATAAGGCATTTGCTTGGAAATTCGGGCCATTATGTCATTGTTTATTGAAAATTGATGAAGTTTCGTCAAGAGCACGGAAGCCAAGGGTTTCAATCTCAAAGCATTGGGGAACGAGCCATCTCCAGTGAAAGCGATTCAGAGGGTGTGAAATATCATCCGATTTATTGCCAGGCAAAGGAATTTCTTCATCCAGAAGAAATTACAGAGCATTCAGAGATCTTTTACCTTTAGAGTTTTTATTAGGTTTTCATCCAGTAGTCATTCTTCATCAAGGCGCATATTATATTGGAGTCTGGACTTTGTTTCCAAGAGGCCGTACCATTGTACTTGCTGCTGTGACAGGGCCGTACCTTTGCTGCAGGCCGTACTTCTTCATCTTCAGGCCGTACTCACATCTTGTGCAAAATGCCTTTCACTCTGTGAAATATTCCGAGCCAATTTTTTCGTTTTTCAAATTACAAATTAGAAACAAATGCACCCGTTAAGGTTAGCAGCTAAACCCAAAACATGCTGAAGCAACTCTAACCAGAATGTACACCAGGATCCCGATGTGGGCAAGGTGTGAGCATTGGTCAGAGGATCTAAATCAAATTGCTTATGCAGGAACTCTAACCAAGAATGGCGCCGATGATGGCAAGCATATGGTCAGAGGATCTTCTACACTAAGTGCTGAAAGGAACTCGACACCAAGTATGTGCTACCCAATCCAGTATGGAGTGAGGGGCGACCATATGGCGGAGTGTTACAGAGTACAATGCTTGAAAGAAATACTGAAAAGCTGAAAGTACTCAACACCCAGAATGTGCTTGCTAACCCAAAGTGGGAAAGTAGCTACCATAGGGCGGAGATGTATCTATTACAAAACAACTTCATAATGAAAGAGAGCATTACAAATCAGATTTGAAAATGACTGCCAGTACTACTGTCAGTTTACAAAATGAGGATCATCCGCCTGCCAATAGCTTAGGAATTCGAAAGATTAACAATACATCATAAAGAACTCTCCTTAGCTTGGATAGAGTGCCAAAACAATACAACTCTTCAATGATCAAGATTCTAATTCTGGTTTATCACAAATCTGCACTTTAAATTGAAAAACCAGCAACCTATGAATTTACTCATATGCTCATAACTCTCTCATTTCTCACCCAAATGATCTCAAATCTGATGCAATAGACCCTCAAAATGATGGCGCCTAACTTAGTAATAAGAAATGGCATCTAAAAATGGTTATTAATTACTGACACGAATCCTAATGCACTCCAGAAAGTACGGCTTTCAAGGAATGACGGATTTGCATTATAAAATCATAAGCTTCGTATTAAAATCTGCAAATATTCATGAAAGGGCGCCCTCACCAATAAAATGCAATGACACAATACCCAGAATGAGATTATTTTTGTTTTCTGATTTACGAGTGAAACTACAGATTCAGCCTTGTTATCAGCAACTCCAGAAAATGACATAAAATGCAAGAAACTGAACTTCTAATGGCAAAACAACACTACAATGCAAACCTCACTACAACTCACTCAAAATAAGCAATCCTCTCCACTAGGTGCTATCTCTCAAGCACGAAGTCGAGCCAAGGCTAGGAGGCATTCATTCCTCGAAGCAATCCAGCAACCATTTTGGCAGCATAACAATAGCATAGACAAAAGATCCTCAAATGAGAACCCAAGGCTGTCTTTTATAAGCTTCTGTGGACCTTCCTTGAAACCCTAACTTCTTTTCCAAAGTCAAAACCCTAATCCCAAGAAATGGCGTCCTTTTCCAAGCATCTTTAATTTTGACTTCATTAAATTTCTCACTTAAATAAATGCGTCCTCCTTAAGGCTTAGTTTTGACTTGATAAATTCAATATAATTTTAATATAACCTCAATGATGGCGCCACCCTTCAAGTCCACCTTTTAAAATAACATTAAGTTATTTGACTAGGCCAAGGTGATAAAATAACATTTAAATTATAATGTTATTTTTAAGTGAAATGAGCTCAACTCTCCAAAACTGCATTCTGAAGCCCGAAACTGAATACGCCACTTGAGACAACTGAAGGGGAAAGTCAACTACCTGAGACCAACCTGTATACTGCCAAAAATAGAATTTACTAAAAATAGTAAATTCCAGAAAATGCTCTGAATGCCGAAATGATCATACCACTGCGAAGCTCTCTGAAAACCCAGAAAGAATCCGTCGTCAGATCCACCAACTCCGAGCAAAGACATCCCCAGAAATAGGAAACCCTAATTTTACCTTCCGACTAGCCTTCGGGTTTCCTGAAAAAGGCCAACGGTCACTGGAAATATCAGGTTTGAGAAGGGGTCATTACACTCTGGTTTTCTATCTTCATTCTGGGAGGCGCCTCAGTGTCTGGATCATTCTGCAAGCATTAGACAGAGGGGAAGGGTTCATTTATTACAGCCGTACCAGATCTGGTTATTTCCAGTTTGCTGCTAATACCAGGTTCTTTAATAAAAATCATTGTTTTTTTAGATTACAAGTCATTGGATCTTTATTGTAATCGTCTCAGAAGATTAATTAATAGACTGGCATCCGTATTTGCATTAGATACTATTATTTCCAGAGTTGATTAATTTTTATAGAATTTATTTTCTATTTCTTGCAAAATCGCATTATTGCATTTATGCTCAAAAACCACAAAACAGTCAAAAAAACCAAAAACCTTCAAAAACCATAAAAACAGTCAGATTCAGAGAAAACGGGGAAACAAGGGTTTCTACAAAAATTTAGCTCATACTTTTGTCAAATGGATGATTTGCATTTGATGTGTAAAGTTAGCCTAAGCCAGTAATTTGTGGATGCTTAACTTTTGTTTGTTTTTATCAATTCGAACATGAAAATTATTATCACTTCCGTTGAAGATTGCACCCACTTTGCGTAGTTGTCTGAAGGAGGTGAAACAAAGTGCAGTTACCCTATTTTATCTCGTCGTTGCCGTCTCTTGAGTTCTTAGGAGTAGCTTAGACTTCTAAACCGTTGCTTTTTTGCATTTTTTTGGAAATCTGAAATACCCATCAAAAGAGCTTTCAATGACAAAACTGTCTAAGTCCTAAACTTGCAAATAGATCTTAGCGTAAGTCCCCTTGTGATTACCAGCAAATCACAACACCCACTGGCCTTATCCACATGTCATGACCTGACCAAAGAAACATTGGAGTTATTGCACTGTCTTAACTGCATTCGCATTAACTTTTCAAGAGAGGATAGAGTGTCCCTTGGGCATTTTATTCTGTGTTCGGTGGCGTACTCAAAACACACACCAACAGTACCCCAACCATAAGTTGCCAGCATCTGTCGAGCAACATGAAAATGTTCTAAGGCCATAGCAATCATACCGTCATTAACCTTCAATTGCCCTACCAAATGATGATGCCCCTATAACAAAACATTACCACACAAGTTTTCAGATTTGTTATCAGCACTCTGATATGAGGCTGATTCATCACCACTCACTGTTTGATACCCATCATCATGTGAGCCATCAGCACTGCACACTTCCTCGGCAAAGGTACTATTGTTATGTACCACACAGGATGGCTCCAATGACATAATAGAAGCTGCTAATTGGACACAATCATTGAACACTTCTTCCCCAACACCAACAAGTAGATGTTCTGATTCGTTCACATCTTCTAAGGTCTGATTTGCAAAATCAGACTTTCTGTAGCTTGAATCAGCATCACATAATTCATTTTTAACACTCAGATCTTGAGTGCCACTGTCAGGGAACTCCACACATCCATCATCTTCACAAGTAATGGCTGCTATCTCATGAGTAAGTTCGACAATATGACTGCCGTCATAAAACAGAAAATCAAGAGCTACATCATACTTATCTTAGTGTCCTCAAGAGACTCAACCAAAACTTCATCCTCTGATTGCCAAGTGCTAGTTCAAAAGGTGTCTTCAAAGGAAAATTGAGTGTATCATGTGCCATAATTTCTGCCCAATAGCTGTAAGGTAAATCTGCAAGTGTATAAGCTTCATCATGGGATCCTCTTTGTCCTTCCAAATGATGTGACTCATGAACCCCAACATCTTCATGCAACATGTGCATCTCCAAATCTGACTCCTTCGTGGCTTCTTCTTCAATGCATCCATGTGTCAAAACAAGGTCTTCCTCAAGCTTCTTTACCTCATTATCTGTGCATTGGTGGTTAGGCTCCCGAAAACCTTTGCAAGTGAAGCATAGACCTTGTCTTCTCATTTCGTTCTTGCTCATTATGGGAGTTCCTGTAACCTAATCATTGAGTTTGGATGTAGAACCATCTTCATTATTTTCTTTAATACTTCTACCATACCTACTCACACTATGCCCATGACTTAATTTTGCCCTTTAGATAAAATTTTCTCCTTATACACCCTCCTAATATACTTCACCAATCCAATCTTTTCAAGACTAAAGATGACAACAAAGTTCAAATAATCATTAAGAAAGTACTGTGCTTTAAAATCATCCGGCATACTCTGATAGTCCTCGAAGAGTCAAGGAGCTTCCCATTCATAACCTTCCCTGAGCTTGATGCCAAGATGCTTATTCACTGAATATTTATTTTAACCCAGCACAATGGCAAGAGACTGCTCTGATACCACTGTACTGTCCCATCCCCAAATGGAACAATCTAATTTGTGAATGTGCTCAGCTTAATTTTCAATTTGATAGATTTACAATTTAACAAACTTTCAAAATAACAATGCATCAGCAAAATACTAGAATCAAGGACAATGATCATATGACAATTTGCTGCTAACAATGGTAATATTATTCATACATAGTTCATTTACTAATGAAGTGACATTCAAAAAATATATCAGACCTAACCAATGAATATTGCCCTTTCAAAATCTTGATGTTCTGATCAGAAATTTACACTTGACAAGAATGTAACGAAGTAATACTCTAACCTGGAAATAAAATGAAGGTCTGTAATGATTATTGCAGTTCATACACCACGCCAACATGCCCAGACAATAGCCAACTGTTGCTACTGGAAGGCAGTAACAAACTTGTTGCTTATTGATATAGCCAATTAAAGCACATATCAGACCCACGCCTTCATTAACACCACTCAGACATTAAAATCATAACTACTATAATAGATGCCAGGGGTTGTAGTTGCTTAATCAATTCAATCAACAGATAGGAATTCTGGAAGTCATAAAATGCCTTCAAACTGCAGCGAAACCTTCTCCAATGTCCATGTGTTGTTTATTAAATAACCCCACAGTGCAGAGCGTCCAAACTTAGGGTATCACGTCCTCCTAACAAATAGAATACAAACTCAGCAAGACCCAATTCTACACATTCCCTTGTTTTGTCCTTACCCACATTTGTCTTATGTGGTAGTTTGTCCTATCTGAATATTCACTTCCTCCACGATTATTCTTTGAAGGTGCAGCTGCTGAGATAGAAGACTGAGCTTTGTCTTTTTTTGATCGCTTGTCTTATCTGCCTTTTGTCAGTTTCTGCCTTTGTCTTATCTCCTTTTGTCCAGCATAGGAATTCTCAGTATTTTATTCCCCCACCTCACACATTATCGAGCCCATTAAACTCTTCAAGGGTTATTCTGAGTTTTGTCTTTTCTTTATTGATTTGCCTTCTCTTGCAGGGATTTTGTCTCCTTGTGTCTCCCACAAACACGAATTAAGTTATTATTAGATATGCAGTGAATAAATCTGAAGGCCCATGGTAAATCGATCCAAGCACACATACAGCCAGATCACTGATATTATATTATTTATTTGTTTATAATCTCAGTAATCTTCAATGATTAACCAGACATGAACATGGATGTTATTCAAAACCCTTAAACTGAAACTTCAAACCTTCTTGTAAACTTATGAAGTTATTCTCTAGTAAAGCTCAGATGTGACCTCCATGTGAAGCCACCAGCACAATTCAATAGAGGCTACGTTCTCCAACATTGAATTTACAGTGAAACCCTAGCTTTCTTCTTCAAACCCAAAGCTTCTTCAAAATAGACTAAATGTTGAATGATTCAAGAATGAATGAAATCCCTTTTCAAAAAGCCTTTAAATAATATTCGATTTGTATTTGGCTTCATCTCATTAAATATCACTTTAGTTTCATTTACTTTTCCCTCCATTTGGTACACGACAAAATAATATAAAGTATATTTTAATAATAACTTATCTCCCTTAAAATTGGCACTTTATATTTTTCCACAAGTAGGTGCCCATAATATGCACTTTATAATTTCACTTAAATGCACTTTATATAACTTGACTTTATAATCATTAAATACCCCTTTTAATATTAAAGTCAAATAACATTTAATGATGTGCACCTTTTAATTAATTATTAATAAAGTATTACTTTATTAATAATTCAAATGTCATAACTCCAAAAATACTCATTATTTCTCGATTTCGTCAAAACCAAGTGGTCAACCACAGAAACCACTACTCATCCAAATGCCTTTCCCAAAATAGAAAGGTTGGCCACTGACACTCAATTGACTTACTCTAAATAGTAAGTGCCTCAAAACGGAACCAGAAACCTCTGAATAGCTTAGCCTCATAATATAACAACAATCTGGAGAGGTAAACACTGTCAATTGCCACCTGAAGGGCTCATTAACGCCCACTGGACCCTCTAATCACTACACACTAGCCAACAAGGGTCAACTAATAGGCTAATCCTCTGAACTCTGACGCTCACGAAAAATGGGTACATTACAAACAAAAACCTCACCCTTAATGCCAGTGGGCACCATTCACTAACAGTGTGAGCTTTTGGCATAGTGGTCACTTAGCTTGGTATTAGAATCGAGGTCTCAAGGTCAAGCCCCCTAGAGCGTGGTGGGCCTATGATGCCGTTTCCTTAACCTCCATAAATGTTCCTTCGTCATGCTAGCAGGCGTGTACCTAAACAAAATGGTGGGGCCAACAGCCACGTGTCCATGAGGGGGTTCACCTACAGTGGCTATCCGATGGGACGAAAACCTCACCCTTAATGCCAATGGATGCCATTCATTAACAATCTAAGATTTTGGCTTAGTGGTCTCTTAACTCTATAATAACCCCACACCAAACATTTTTATTTTTCAATATAGAAAATGCAAATACAAATTTGTGCACTTTCTGATCACCAAATTTCCAATGTGGGCAAGCTGAGAGCATACAGTGTTTGGGTAACATACACTCTTTCTAGATGAATGCATTGCTGAAATGCAAAGACAACGAGACAACCAAAGCATGCAAGCAGCACAGCCAACCCAAATCAACACATCTTCGATAGACAAACATGTATAGAAAATGTGAAGCCAATGGCAGATTACAACAAATTCCAATCAAGCCAAAATGGTTGATTATATGCAGATACGATCAATGCCAAAATGGGCTTGAAATGAACAAGGTTCTAGCGGTGACCTAACTAAGAACTTCAATGATAAATGCATTAATCAACGATATGCCATTCAGTTTTACAATATCTTGAACATGAAATGCACAATTCTCTGGCAATTCTACCATCCAAAGTTACCATAATGTAAGCATGGAATGCACTAAGTACAACTAAGAATGATATTGAAAAGAGAAGCTAGTTGCACACACGAATAATACTATTCAAAATAATGAACACACTACTGCATATAAATAAGTTAGTCCATAAAGTCATAGGTTAATGTTATACCATTCACGTGGACTCAATAAATTGAAGTGCACTTCCAAGGAGGGTTGAAGGATGATGTAGAATGCTGATTGTAGACCTTCAAACTCATTGAACATTACTCAGAACTGTCATATCAAATTGTTTGGGTCTGAAAATACCCACCATACTTAATACCCCAAACCATTCTACAACCACCATTTAATTGTGGGATAACAACATTGTTGTATGACCCAATATGAAAAGAAAAATCCCTCCAAAATGACTGATTATTGTTGTAGCAAAACAGTATAGCATGAAATATGGAAGTACAACCCTCTCAAAGCTCAAAAATCATTCCTTGAATCAAACAAGAACTGGGACAACAAATACCAATAAAACTTGCATACCAAATCTCTCAGAACACATCAAAAATATCCATTATCAACAACAAATTGGAAAAGACTCGACATTCAACACAATGGTGATTTATGGATGAAATCACTCAAGCAGCTAGGAGGGTTTACGTCCCCAAAACTAGATTCACCAAAGCATTTCCGTCTTTAGGAAAATAGATAGAACTCACATTCTTTCACCAAATAAAATGAAATGAATAAGCAGTAACCATTCTTCTCAAAACTCAACCTCCTTTTATAACATTTTTAGAGTTACTTTAGGAAAAACTGTTTTTTTCTTTTTCCCTATTTTTTCAAAAAAGTGTTTTTTATTTACTTTTTTGTTGCTTTTTTGAAAAAGTCTTTTTTTCATTGTTTTTCCAAAAAAGTGCTTTTTGTTTTTTCATTGTTTTCCTTAACAAAATACTAAGTGTCCTTATGACTACATTTCAGCACCTTGAGCCTAGAGACACTTTATTTGTACACTTAAAACACCTTTTTAAATTATTAAATTGTCATTTTATTTTTATTTTTTTGAAAAATTTAATATTTAACCATTTAATTATTTAATTATTTTTTGCACAACCAACAATGTTACAAAAAATAATAAAATAGCCCAAAATATGAATTTTGGCCACACCAACAATACCTTAAATGCATAGGATATCAATCTATATGAAAGTTGGCACTCTCCCAAGATGATAGACTTCTCTGAAAAGTGTGGAGTGCTCATAGAATGTCAGATTCGCACACAGAAAGTACCATTGTACTGATCTTGGCTCCAAGAACGTAGTATCATTGTCAAAATTTCTTTTTGAGAAAGTTGACTGTCTCAAAGAAAGTTGGAGTTCCCAATAATGTTGGAATGGATTAGAAAAGGGGACATTACAAGTAGGACGACAAACCATACCATCCCCTATGATTTCCATGCCAAAGTTGCTGCCACCATGAAGAGATTTGGGCACAAAGAAAGGAGAGGCATTGATTAGGGTTTTGGTAGAAATGCAATTCAAGAGCAACATCAAGAGAAATTATCATATGTATCAAAAAGAAATCTTTTACTTAAATTGTTTAGAGCTGTATTTAAATCATATACTCATAATATTACTTTTTAGATTTTTCTAATTTTATTAATTCCCTGACATTTATTCAATATTTATTATTTATATATTTTAAATTTTTATTTATTTTTTTATCAATACATAATATATATAGTTTTCACGTTTCCAAGTATCAATCTCCTATTTTTTTTAAATGGCATACTAGTACCCATACCTATCTCTTGTAATTGTACCAATACCAATGTACTAGAAACCCTAATATATATACATTAAATGTGCATGCTACAACTGAGCAACAAGATCTAACTACCACTTGACATCACTCATCTAAAATAACCTCCAAAAGACATTACATATGTAGCAAGTTGCAAAGAATTTTCTCCTTAATGTTGCTACCCCTACAAAACCCAATTTCTATACCCCCTTTTTCTATCAAACTTTGTAGTTAATTGATCCTCAAATTTTGTCAATCCATTCAAATTCATGATCTTTCCTATTCAATTCGCAAAATTTATTATGTCCTAATCTTTTAAACCTAAGTTTTTAGTTCTAGTTTGGATCCCAGTTCAAGTTCGTGGATCTAGCAAAACTTTTAGGGGGTTAGGTTTGTTTTGGGTTCTTTTGTATAAAAAACATGTAAATATATAATATGATAATAAAATAAATTATTAATTTAATAAATATTATAATATATAAATATAATACTATGATATATAAATATTATATAAATATTAATAATTTAATTTAAATATAATAATAATGTTATTATATATTAATAATATAATATTATAATATAAATATAAATGTTCCAACCATGGTTGGCACAAATGGGAGTGGGTAAGAAGACATTGGAACCAATTTGAATCCAATACAATTAACAATATAAAACCACTTAATGCAAGCATATCTCAAAGGGCATCTTTTCCCCTGTGACGTTGTTGACTCCACATTTCAAAGATTATCTGTTGTCCAATGCTTCCATTGACTACTGCAGGAACAAAAGAGGATCAACTCAGCATAATACGTATGTATTATCACCAACCCATATGAATGAATGAGGAAATATCTTGATTCATGAACATCTAATTTGTTGAATGTAAAGAGTCGGCCGACAGTCACAAGAAGAAGAGCAGGCAACACAATTAAGAGCTCATTCGATGCTTCCATTCCTTCTAATACAAGAGGCGGGAGTAAATGGCTACTTCAATCAGGTTGAAACCCTAAATGAGAACAAAATTAAGCCTTCAAAATGGCTGAAGCAAAAAAAAATTGTTTTAATAACGGATCCGTGTCACACTAAACTAGATCCCAAATCCAATATGAACCAGACCTAGATCCGATGGCTTGGCCAACGGATCTAGTAACATAATTTTAAACTAATGATTGTTGCAAGTTAAGAATGTTCACCTCAAGTTGATAAGGAGTATAGTGATGATGTTTGAAGGTAGAAAGAGGTGTAGGAAATGATGAAGATAATAGAGCCAAATGAGGGAAAAAATTTCAAAGACGACAACAATAATCAGTGGTTGATGAAGTCAATGTACACTTTTTCATGACAAAAACTGTTGACTTTTCCTTAAGTGCTCCTTCCACTTGGCATTGCTATCAAATTTCTCCACCAAGAACATAAGAACATTAGCAATGGGTCATGCAAATTCTGCCTTTGAAAGCAATCAGCAGATGTGGCAAAGAGGTAAGTGATCAATGCTCACCTAGAGGAAAGAGAGACAAAGTGAAGTGGGTGCACTTTTCGTGTGGCTAAGCAACCTATTTTCTCCACCAAGATGAGAAAGAACCTATGATATCTCCACCTGCAGCAGGAGGTCAGTTTTGCTGCACTTTTGGATGACATAAACCATGAGAAAATCCACCTAGAGGCAATCATATGCCAGATGCACTTTAAAGGTGGCATAGCCAAATAAAAGTTCTGCCAAGAAAATTTAAGTGGCAAGTAGTTAAGTGAAGAATGACAGCTAGTAAGGAGGATAAAGGACAAATGTGGCACACATCTTGAGTAGCAAATCCACTAGAAAATTGCTCCAAAAAGAGTGGCAAGGGAGATAGGAAAACACACTAGCATGAAAGGGACTAAAACTGACATAAAATAGTACAATTTTGGGTGGCAAAGGCCACTAAAAGTTCTACCAAAGATGTAAGGGGAGTGGCAAAGCAGTTAGCATATTCCATGCCTAAGTAATAAATAGGGCTTCTCTCTTTGAAATTTGTTTTAGGGTACACCTGGGTACATTAGGAGATGGCTAGCCCTCCTTGGGATGGCCCAAGATGACCAAACCTCCCCCAATTATCTTGGGGATGGCCAACATACCCACACATTTTAATTCTATTTTTATATACTTACAACCTTTCAATGCCTATTTAGTTAATGGCATGCCCATCTAAGATTTCCAAACAATTGTGAAAATGGTGTGCACCATTAAGGTTTATGTGCTTTTGAAGTTCTTCATTTTGGGAACGCGCCAAGGGTGTTTCCCTGCACCTTTTGAGGGGCACTGCCCCCATATCCCAATGAGGGGCACTACCCCTTGACCCCACAAGGGGTGTGGCACCAAACCCCACCGAACTATATGTTTGACCAAGTAATAGACCAATGATTAATCATGATCACAAAATCTACAAAATACATATTCCCTATTGCAAATCTCTACATCTTCATAGTTGAAGTCATAGTCAACGATTATCTTGTTTGATACATTGGATAACCTATTGAGTAAACAAGGACGACCATAAGCAAATTTGGCATGCTATGGTCATTATACAAATACAAGTTAAGTCATAGTCAATAGGAAATGCCACTTTCATAATGCAAAAATGTATCAATCTTGCCCTGAACAGACAACTCATAGAACAATCCCATTTATTAGTACCCTAGCTTAGGTCAAACTAGAACATAAGTAATTATCTTTTTACTTAAACCATTCCTTTCTGTTAATGAGTTTGACAATAGAACATGCAATCTTGAAGGCTTACCAAAAACTTCAATAATAAATCCTTCACCTAAATATACACACCAGTCAAGCATGTCTTTATTAACTCATGCTCATATATACATGTATCCATAGTTGAAAAACTCGCCAATTTCAAAAACTCGCCAAGCCTGGAAAATACGGTACAGAAAAAACTCGGCAAAAGTTCGGAAAAAACTCAGCGACTTAAAAAATTGCTTAAGCTTCATTAAAAACACATTTTTTTAGCAAAATTCAATGATAAGATGCATCCAATGAGTCAATAAAATGAGTACATAGAAGAAACAAGCTGAGTATAGTTATATTTGATTGATTTCAAAGAAAATTAGATACAAAATCGCATCATTTTCAAAAATCCATTGTCCTAAAAATTCATCAATGATATGTTCTTGTTCATCTATAGGAATAAGATTTGTAGATGCATGTGACAATGGTGTTAAAAGATCAATATATTCTAAGTTGCATTCTTTATGTAGAGGGGGTATAAAAATATCACTTTTTGTCGATGCGATTCCCCCACCAAGTTCTTCTTTTGTTTTTAAATTTGAAAGCGGGGGTCTGGGGGCGACAGCCCCAAGTGGGGTCAAGGGGCAACGCCCCTTGTAGGGTCACAGGGCAGCGCCCTGGGCGTGCTCCCTGTCACATTCTTCTTGGGTGGCCTTCAGATTCTTCATTTTTGAAGCATTTTTCCTTAAAAAGTGATGTGTTTAAACTACTTTGAAAATGCAACATTTTTATTGTTTTTATGTCGTTTCTTCAAAATTGCTTCTTTCTATCAATTTACTCCAGCCTTTAAAACTTCTCTTCGGCAACAACGCGGGTTTTTCCAGAAAACTCGCCGTACATTTTGGAAAAACTTGCAAGTTTTTCGAAACTCGCCAAGTTTTTGGCGAGTGTTGCATCTATGCATATATCTATAGAAAATCATAACTCCTAGTCAATTACCCATGCTCACAAAGGTTCTATAATGGATGTGATGAATGCCCTGATCAATATTATCATATTATTATTTGAAATTTCCTTATTGCGACAACCCCAAGTGGGGTCAAGGGGCAACGCCCCTTGTAGGGTCACAGGGCAGCGCCCTGGGCGTGCTCCCTGTCACATTCTTCTTGGGTGGCCTTCAGATTCTTCATTTTTGAAGCATTTTTCCTTGAAAAGTGATGTGTTTAAACTACTTTGAAAATGCAACATTTTTATTGTTTTTATGTCGTTTCTTCAAAATTGCTTCTTTCTATCAATTTACTCCAGCCTTTAAAACTTCTCTTCGGCAACAACGCGGGTTTTTCCAGAAAACTCGCCGTACATTTTGGAAAAACTTGCGAGTTTTTCGAAACTCGCCAAGTTTTTGGCGAGTGTTGCATCTATGCATATATCTATAGAAAATCATAATTCCTAGTCAATTACCCATGCTCACAAAGGTTCTATAATGGATGTGATGAATGCCCTGATCAATATTATCATATTATTATTTGAAATTTCCTTATTTTAAAAAATTTCCCTATTTTTTTAATAGTTGTCCCCTACCATCCCCTAAAAAATGGCCTTGAAAAAAACCGTCCCAAAAACATGAGGGAACATAGTACTTTTCATGATGTCATGGGATCATAAGTAGTGTTTCAAATGCAAAGGATTGGCTAATATATATGTGCTGATATTTCATCTTCAAGTTTTCTTCTTCAAAACCTTGAGTGATTTTTTTGGTCAAGAATGGATTCATCATGATCATGATCAAGGTTCTAGTTTCACGTTGGCAAGTTGGTGTTGGGAGGGCATACACCAAGTTCATATCCGTGGGGATTAATTAATTTTCTAGAGGCTTCAAAAAGGTTTATCATATTACAGAGGTTCTAGAGGATTCAACTATTACAAGTAAAAGGTTTCTTTAGATTTTCGAAGGTCACTCACATGAAATTTCTAATTTGCAGCAATGGCCACATCTAGCAGCTACCATCATCAGTATTGGCTATCTCCAAGTGATGGAAAAGAAACTATTTCAGGCCTTTTATTTTATCAATTGCTTTAGGATTAGATTGCTTTAATATAGTTTAATTTCCCTTTTTTTTAGATAGAGATAGAATAGCTTCAAATCAATACCTTTTTGGAATACTTTATTATTATTTTAAATCCCTAAAAACTATCCTTCAAAGCTTATAAATAAGTTCTTTACACACATAATTTAATGAGGTAAGTTAATGCTAGGCTTATGCTAAAATAGTTGTTATTCAGTTGAAGTTACTTGTAACTATAATTGCATGTTGTAATTTTGTTAAGAATTAAGCTATGTAATTGCATGTTGAAGTTACTTGACATATATTGAGCTCTAATTTTGATTTATATATGAAATAAATCAGTAATATGTGCGTTTTTGAAGTTTTTTTATTTTAACTGTGTATTTTAAATATTCGATAAATTTGCCTAATTTTTCCCCAAGTTTCTGCCGAGACCCAGATTTTCAAAAAAAATTGGTTCAGCTGAGTTATTGTGAAATCCAAGTTTTTGAACTATGGTAGTAAACATTCATCTATGTTTTCCCTTCAAATCTCATTGCAACCAAATAGTAGTCTCTACTTTAACTACTAGGAGGTTGAGTTTGATCATTTGTACTTGATAGTTTATTCTCTGCTATACCTGAAAATCTCATTGAAAGGTTTGGTGTTAATAGTCTAGTGCATGCATCTAGGGAAAGAACGTAATCAATTAGCAATTTTCATTTATGCAAAACCCTACACTGAAATCTGGTATAATGTGCATACTTGTAAGATTTGTCTATAGTTTAGGTCTAAGGTTAGTTTTAAGTTTAGATGGATCTTAGGGATTTCCTATTACAATTTGAAGGATGGTTATATTGTATGTGTTGTTCTATTTTGTGTTGCCTTGCAAGACACAAATTAAAATGTTAACAAGTGATACAATGTTCCTCTCCTCTCAAGATAAAAGATTGCAACAAAGGGTAAACAAAGTGGATAATCTCATAACAATTAATGATTATATAGAGAGGTTTCCCAGAAAAAAGGACATTTTTTCAGGTAAGGCAAAATATAGATAGTCTAAGATACATACTGCAATTTCAAATTGGCAATACAAGCAAATACACCAAGGACAAACACTAAATGTCCAATATAGATGGATCCATGTCTATTACAAATGCAAAGTCATGACTGAAACTGGAAGTAGCCTCATTACTTGTAAGTAGAGCAAACAGACATTATAGAAAGACAGATTGATGTTTCAGACAGTTCTATCTTTCTTCAGCTTTTGTGGGAGGAATCTTGCCCTACCATTTCTACACATAATGCTACCTGACATAAATAACATATGATGCAATCAGAAGATTGGAAGGCAAGTTGGATACCTGTCACCGACACCAAGGATGTATGTGATTACACAATAACCAGCACAGCTCTTTATGAATGTTTCAAGGCAGGTTGCTGTAATGCCAAATGGTCCATTTTCATCACTGTGGTATTGCTGCAAATAATTTATGATACTCCGATATTCTGATAGGATCTGATTTATAAAAGACAGAAGGCATCAACAATTATACAATCAAAGAACACACCTAGATAGGCAATTCAATATAAAAATTGCAAACATAGGTAAGAGAATCTTGTTTATGTGAAATGTTATGTAGAAACAAATATTTCATTTGAAGAAATTAAAGAGAACTGACTAATAAGGAATATCTAAAACATAGGCCATGAAAACATGTGGTATTGGATTGAAAAATAAATTAAAAACTTTAAATGTTTGGTCTTGCAATACAACTGCTTAATAGAATCAACATATATCAGCTTTATTTTCTCATTTTGCAAATGATAACAAGTTACTCCTGTGTATGTTAAGGCTGAGATTTTGCACCAAAATGGAAGGCATTTCAAAATGTTCATATGCTAAAAAAGAATTTTAAAAAAAGTCAAAGCCATGTACCATAGCTGCCCTAGAAAGCAAGCATTTTGATTTATCAAGAGAAACTCACTTTACATCAAGATGTTAGTGCAGTGTTATATGAAATATCATACAATATATATCAAATACATATGAACTCTTATCAGATTACTAAAATAGTGCACAGTACAAATCAACTTACATGAGCTAAAGAACTAGACGGTACAAATTCTAGCATTCCTTCATCTTGACCCGTTGCCAATACTCTGTATGGAGTTAATTGTAGATCAAGATTTTCCAGCTTTAAGAGCCGATCCATTAATGAGACCATTTGAATGACCTGTGGATTTAGTTATCAGAAAAAAATGTGTACATAAATATTGCTGATTGTGATCAATTTCCTCTTGTAGCTAGCAAAAAAGCAAGAATTAAGTTAAAAAATGAAATGGACAAAGTATAAGTAATACACTTCAGCCTGAAAATATTATTAATGTTTTAACAACAATTCATGGTGAAATCGCTTCAATATTTTTCCTATTTAAGACAGTCACAAAAATATGCACGGAAGTTATAACTTACAACAATATTTGCATCATCCATCTCAGGTCAAATATATGACAGTTAATATTAAAAATCAAACAAGGTAAGTGCAGTATGATCTACTCTATTAAAAATATTATTTTGTATCTTGACAAGCAAAGCAGCAAAACCAGAAAAACTAATTGTAAAAGTGGAAGAAAAAAAGAAAAAGAAATGAAGTACAAGCAATATCAATAAACATAGGAAAGAGGATACTCTTGAATCTCGACAAATTTTATGTGATGTTCCAACACTCTAGCTGATTTGTTTTCACTTAATTTGTAGGTCTGATTTTGTTTGTCTTTGTGTTTTCTCTTATGCTTTGATTTCGTTTGCTAGAAATACTAGAATGATACATAAAGAGCATATGCGTACCATGAAAGCTTCAAATAAACTAAGCTAATGGAATAACTTGAGTACATTGCTCATTTCAATGTCTAAAATAGTTTCTTCATTACATAATAAGTTGCTTACAATATATAACTTACATTAGATTCGATGCCGAGTATTTCATAGATCATATTTTAACTTACAGCCAAAAACAGCACTCTGAATAGTGCCCTGCTACAGTACCCGCGCCCAATGAAATGCTGATTTCTTTTCAAAGATGAACTTCTCCCACCAAAAACCGAAATAGGAAGCCTCCTAGGGTAAGGGCACCCCCTTTAGGTGAAGTTGCAGCCTTGTAAGAAGGGCGTTTCTTTTGCTTTGGCTGATACAAACCCTCACAAAAGTGCGGCTGGCTATAGCTCTTCAAAACAGCTCCAAAATACCACAAAATGCGAACAGCTCTTGTACAATTTGAGATTGGAGGCAACGGCAACCCAAATCACACAAAAACCAAGCTCAAACAACTTGCAAACAGCAACATAGATCTCCAAAGAGCAGCAAAATACAGATCAGCAACTTTAAGGTGGTGTTTCACACCCTCAAGCAGCTCCAAACGAAGAACCAAGCCCCACCAGGCTCACCCACTGCAAGAAATAAGGAAATCCTAGCCTCCTTCTTCCTCCAAGCTTCACTCCCAAGTTTTCTTCAAGCCAAAATGATCATCTAATGAAGCAATTCGAATTTCTCTCTTGCCTTTTATAAATTTACAAAGGAAACATTATTCATTAAAGTGAACACTATTCACTTAAGTTATAACATTTTTCACTTTAGTAATGAATAGTAACTTAAAAATAGAAAGTGACCCCTTCATATTAAAACACATGGTCCCTAGGCCGAGGATGGTGAAATAAAAGGTGAATATCATTAGATTAAGCACCAGTATCATGCCAAATGCCACAATTCACCCTGCCACCATGCTCCAGAGATCAACACTGAAGTTTAACAACCAAGTGCCCGTCTGAGAAACCCTCTATCCAGAACTATTAGCCTACGAGGGTCAGGAAAATAAGCTAATCCCCCAACTCTGATGCACGTGAAAAAGGGGACATTACATTTTAACACAAGGATTTGTTTCTACTCCCAAAAACAGTTCAAAGAAATTTGAGAAGATTATATATCATGGGTATCCGGTGAATATTAAGGCTCTGTTAGCCAATACTTTTATACTATTGGCCTCACTCGGCATAGACTGGTGAAGTCTATGATCTGTGTTGAGGTATAGAGAGTCTACAAAGTAGTTTTTTCTCTTCTTTTATTAGACAGTAGACCTAAATGACAAGGAGAACATTTTTTACTGGCTAGAGGCCCAAAGTAGTTCAACGATAGAAGAACTAAGGCTGATTTTCTGCAGCATAGGTGTTAACTATAAAATCTTCTAGTGGCACAATATCAACCATTTCAGTGTCTTGGTTTATAATGCAGTGGATATTGGGTTCCCTACAATGGCCTAGCCAAGATTCTTTATGGTTAATTCTATGTTGTTTATTTAGTATTCTAGCATGGAAACCCATTTGTTGCAACTGCAGCTGAGATTACAATTAAAATGAATGGGAGCCTTCAAATTATTTCTGCAATTTATTGATAAATGCAGTTCTAATCATATGAACATAAATGTATGTTATTTTTGATTTGCAAACACTGACAATTATGCACTAAAGACAAGTTGCAAGTAGAATCTGCTGGCTATTAAGAACTTCAATCCCTAGAAAGTTGAGTTCACTAACCTCCTATGTTGGTTAATTAATTACAGACTTCCATTTATTGTGAATTCAGAAAAATAGATCTGCTGGTACTCTCCCAACAAGGAAATGGCGTCAATTTTTGCTTTGTAAAATTGAGTAGTTCACTCGATAGATTGCTCACCTCTTGACCTATTCATCAAGCTCCTTCAGACAACATTGAGGATGCAGTATTGGGAACCATCACATCCATAAAATTTGGGACATAAAGCAGATGTAAGCAATATTGATCCAAATATTTTTTTAGATATTTAATTTTGTACATAAAACAATTTGTATTTCTTTTTCGTGTGCACATGAGGATGGAAATTGAAAATTCATCCACCTCTTTTTGTATGTAGCATATTTTAGGAGAATAAAGAATGAGAAGAAACAAGCTCTTCCACTTCCCTTTTTTAAATCTTTCTTTAGTAAATTGTTTAAGTATGGGCAAAAAATTATGAGCAACCATCACAAATTTGTAATCATTTTTTCTTCAAGTCAATAAAATTGTCTCAGCACATAAAGTACTTGAGACAATCTCTTTTTTTAACAACAGAATCTGTATTGTAGAGAACGAATGAATTTAAAACTTTGAATATTAAACTTCAGATCCCTAAATTAAAAGAGTAATTTGATTCAAGAGGATGAATGATCAAATCAAGAGGATAGACAAGGAGAAACGAATACCATCTTGAAGAAAAATTTGATGAGAATCTTGACATCTAGCAACAAAGATCAATCAATGTTATGTAGTGTCAAGTTGAGGCAAAATATACTCAAAATTAGACATAATTTGTATGAAGTCCTAGGCTTATCTCCTAAGGTTTCGTTTTCTCCCATATATTTTGTCTATTGTCTAAAGTGGAAATATTACACTAAAAAGGAAATGTAGGAGTTATTAGTTGTTATGTAACTATCATTCCACCCATGCATGCACTATAAAGGGATATTGATTCTCAAAGTCTAACAAATGGAAGTATTTATATTCTCCTATCTTCCTTGCATTACTCTTATGTTTCCTTGTTTTTCTATTCATCCCTTGTAACGTCCCTTATCCGGCCTTGCCCTAGAACTCGCTTTTTTGCCCTAGAATTCGCTTGATGATTAGGTTTAGGGTTTTTTCTTTCCAAATGAATGTTCTCCTAATGCAACAACCCTAGATTGGAATCCTATATTCACCATATTAACAACACATCTGTTAGCATTAATATCCAAATATAAATATAATCACAAACCCAATCATGAAGACATGGGAGGAGTGGCATGGGCAGATCCACCCAAAGCTATCCATCTAAGCCCAAGAGCATAAGCGTCCTATCAAGACAAACCACCCCTTGGCCCCGAGCAGCATGAACATCTCGAAGTGGCATGCTTAGAGAAAACACTTGTACCTGCTTACTCTACCCATGTCATCCCCTCGGAAGACACTTAACCTGCTAGGAACGGTTAGGGGAGCATATAAGTGGCACGGGCCTACCACCTCTCCATGGTTGCGGTGGATCTTGAGTGGGACCCCCACCCCTCCTTGGCCCACCCATGCCTTGGGACTGGGTGGACTATGAGTGGAATTTCCACCCCTCTAGGGCCCATCCCTGCCTTGGGTTACGGGGGCGGATCTTAAGTGGGGTTTTTAGGCACCACTTCCCTCACACAGGGGCGGATCTTAAGTGGGGGTTTTAGGCACCACTTCCCTCACACCTTCCCTCCCAGTAAGTTGGCAAACACTCAGATGACAATCTTTTAGCAATTGAGTACACTTGCATTCACCTTTAATCATTTTAAGTCAAAGTAAATATCTTGGCCTAGAACAAGTACAATCATGCTAACATTGAAGGGAACCATATTCACTTCATAGCTAATTATAATAATGATAATATCAACGGAAAACATTGCATCCATAAATAGATTAGCAACTTCTATTGTGTTATACTTTTCCAGATTAATGAGAAGCAATATATATATTTATGCCTATAGATAATCCTATCCATACCCCTTTACTGCTGAAATGTGAATAGTATCAAGATCATCTATTTATTAAAGAAACAATGCTTTAATTAATATACTAATCAAGAATTGCCATTTCTAGGTTGTAATGATCTAGATTATTAGACTATACTTGTTTTTCATAGGGTTTGCATATTCGGTTTTAGACATGACAGAGGCCATTAAGGATAAGATACAACACAGATTCAACAGATAGGATGTGAAGAGATGTAAGACATAAAATGCACAATTCTTACATTGGTTATTTCAGTATTCTATCTAATGGGTTATTGATTCTCTTTCTAATATTTGAACATGCTAAATATTAAAGCCAGTGAAATACATCACCTGATGGTTGTATATCCACATATTCCTTACTTGCCCAAAATGCTTCTATGATTTTGTACCCTGCGTCTCCACTCCCCCATGATTGGACCTCACATCCCTCATTTATACATCTATGAGAAATTGTGCTTCTTCACTTGGGTCACGTCTTTGTGAATGGGGGTGTCTCTTAGTGTTTTAAAGGTGCCTCAGTAATACTACCGAGTTGTGTTAATTTCATTAATGGTTTCGATTTAGGTAGTGTGTGATTAATTTGATGCTTAATAGAGTTTACATGCTTAAGGATTGTTGGGGCTCATCAAAAATTCCAGATAATATAATGTGAGTATCTTCGAGATGAAGCAGAACGTGGTTGAACAAGTGGGACATCAAATTGCATGAGTGTCCTAGCACCAATAGTGAAATAAAAAACACTGAGGGAAAAATTTAGGACTGCCATGTGGTCAAATCAGATTGGGCGAAAAAAAGCATAGTACATCAAAGAGTTTAACCCAACAAAGGATCGTGGGGAAAAAACCTATTTAGGTGCAGCTATTAAAGGGAAGGCGAGGTTGTTAGTTGTGCAATTGAGAACGGGATCGCACCATCTTAGATGCGAGACTGGTAGGTGGAAGATTCCTAAAGAGGTTTGGGAAGAAAGAACATGCATATTCTGTAATAAGGGGGCAGTGGAAACGGAATGGCACTTCGTCATGGAATGCATGGCTTATGAAGATATCCGCAATCAATTCACAAATAGTGTGGGGGTGGACAATATGCAACAGCTATTTGAGGAGGATAAGATCAATCAGACGGCCAGCCTTCTAGTCAAAATCAATAGCAGGAGGTCCGACTTGGAAAAGAGCTTGAAGACAAATTAAGTTGTTTGTCTCGGTCCCATAGACTGTTTAGTCTCGTGGACGTCATTAAAATCTTTCATTCATTCATTCGACAAAGTGGATATCCCATACCAAGAGACCCGATATGACTCTTGATCGATTGGAGCCTATAATCTCGAATTTACCCAATATGAACCAATTTCGGGTCTTAGTATTTTGATGTCTTCATGTCACGGGAAAATCTTTCAAGAAAATATATTATATATATAATCGCTTAATACATGAAATATCTAATATGATTATATGATTATATTAATATATCCCTAATGTCTATACATCAAATGTATTATATTGATAATTGCTTAATACTGGTAGTATTATATTAATTTTAATATCTAATATGATTATAATATTTAAATGGTTCTATATTTTAATATTTATAATATTGTATTTGATAATTTAATTATAATATTATCCGGTGATAATTATAATTAAATTACTAATATTTAACTATGCATTTTGTCTTTATCTTATTTGCTAAATAATATCCATGCTATAACATTATTATAATAATATTTAAATTGAAATTTTATAACCTTGATATCTATTTAATTGAGTTGTATTTTCCATAAGTTAGAATATTGGGATCATGACATACCTCTTTTCGATTCCTCATTGTAAGCAATCTTTGTTGGTGATTGGAAAGACAAAACATTTTAGTGTTACTATTTTAAGCACTTCTTCTCCATACCTAGTGAATGTCTTGTTGATGTGTGTTTTATGACACACCAAACACTCTAGAATAAAGTATCCAGAGACGCTCTATCCTCTCTTGAAAAACCACCTCGTATGCTAAGATTGCAAGAAAGATCAGACGGCAATTCCAATGTTTAGTACGTTAGGTGTGGATAAGCTCTGTGGTCGTTGTGATTTGTCGGTAACACAAAGGGACTTATGCTAGGCTTGTTCAATCACAATGAAGGTCTAGATAATAAAGCTCTATTGCTTGGGTCTTGGATCAAACAAACTAAAAAGGAGATGAGGGTTTAGAATTTCTAAGCTACTTCCTAAGAATCCAAGAGACGGTATTAAGTTGGTGAAACCAATAACCACACTTTGCTTCGCCACGCTCAACGACAACTACACAAAGTGGGTCCAATCTTCTAGGGTCTTGTGCTTAAGATTTCTTTACTACGAACAATAACATCAATAGAACAACATTATTCAAGGTAAACATTGAAGCATCCACATCAAAAGCTCAGTCAAACTTTATGCATTGAATGAAAATCATCCATTCAAAGAAAGTATGAGCCAAGTTTACACCATAAATCAATACTTATCAAATCTTGCATTCGTCTAACATACATGAAATAAAATCTAAACTATGATGAGGGATAAGAACCATGCCAACTCCAAAATAAGAGAAATAATCACCATCAATTTGAACAATGCATTACTTATTACTTTGGCAATCATATGCAACAATTTACTTATCTCAACATGTTTTGCAACATGCTCCCATGCTTTACAAATGAGGGACGAGCTCAATTTATAGGCTCCCCAATTACAATTCAATGGCCAAGATTAATTTAGAATCAACGGACGAGATTACAAAATAAAACCCTAATTAGGGCTTGTCATAACTAACTACCTCTTAACCAATGAGAAAATTACATTCGAGGACACTTGTCCTTCTGCTAAATATGAACCGACAATAAAATAGAAAGTTGTCGCATGGTGGAGTGTGAGGTTCATTGAATCTGGACATATTGACTTGGAACAATCTGATTGGTTGGAAGATGACAAGGCGCCACCTCAGCGTGTTGGATGTCCTCCTTGGTCACTTTGTTCTTTTTCCATGTTCTTGCCTTAGAATATCTTTCTTCGTTGATGACTTTGTCCTTTGATCTTGTTTCTTCCTAGCTTTGATCTTGGATTCCTTTTGAGACTTTGATTTCTTCTTCTCACCTGTATTGGAAGTCTCGCCTTGGAGCACATGCTTAGACTTGAAGTCATTAAGGTTTTCTTTCTTGATTGCTTTGAAATTCCTACAAGCACCTTGAATTTGGAGAAAAACTCCCCTGTGCTTTCGCCACAATTGAGGAAATTGAAACTTTCTCTGTGAAGTATTTCTCACACTTAGCCAAATTTTGGCTATTCAATTTTATTTTGTAACACCTTCATGTGGACCGCTCAATAGTTAGCCCAGATTTTGGCCATCTCTATGCTCGAATGAACTTTGCCTGTGGATTTGCCTTCAATTCTGAGTTTGGCTTGTGCTATGTAGGGCAGACTCCATCCGTGGACAAGGATTTTATTCACTTCCTCTTTACTTTCCATCTAGTTTTCTTTCCAACACTTAGTCAATTTTCTGAATTTCCCTCCCCAAGGTATCAACACTTAGTCAATTTTCTGAATTTTTCTCCTTCAGCGGACTTTAATATGTGCATGCCATTGTACAAGGCGGACTTGACTTAGTCTTGGACATTTCCCATTGAGGACTTTGAAGTCTTTTGTGCCATCTTGTCATATGTTGGGCGGACTTTGCTTAGAATTATGCCATTTAACTTCCTCTCAAGGGCGGACTTCACCATGTGTTAGGACATCTTCAAAAACCCTTCTTGGTAGACTTGTCAAATTTCAAACCATCTGGATGGGGGCGGACTTGGCTTATGCTTGTGCCATCTCTCACTTGAGTTGGGCGGACTTGCCTTAGACTCATGCCAATTTCTCAAGGGCGGACTTGCTAGGTGTTCATGCCATTCCTTGTTGAGTGAGGCGGACTTGGCTTAGTCTCATGCCATCTTCTATATGGCGGACTTTGAAGACTTCTTTGCCAAATGCTCTTCAAGGTTTGGGTGGACTTCCAACTTTCCTTTCCATATCCTAGGCGGACTTTCTCCAAACTTAAGCCATCTTTGTATGGCGGACTTACCTTGTCTCCATGCCACTTCTCAAGGGCAGACTTGCCTATGCTTTGTGCCATCCTCTCTTCATGGTGGGCGGACTTTGCCTCATATCATGCCATCACCTTGGGGCGGACATGTCTTTGTGCCAAGCCATTTTCTTACCTTCCATGGCGGACTTGCTCATTGTCCATGCCATTAAACTCTTCATGCTTGGAAGAGTTCAACACTTAAGCAAATTTTCAAAATTCCATTTTGGGATCTCCTGAAGTTGATGCTGATGAAACTGTGACCTGCACACATTTTGGGATCTTCAAGCTTTTCCAAAGAATTACAAAGATTGGGACAGCAAAGGCATGAAATCATGCACAATTACAATCAACCAATAAACTCTCATCCAAGAGTGAACAAATACAAACAGGCAAACTCTGGCAACAATGGCACAGCAATTTTGCGTAGTAAATAAAGGTTAAACAAATAATGAGCCCAAGGCTCTTATTTATAGAAACTCAAAGGAATAGGCAACCCTAAAATCTCCTTGAGTTAACAATCAGTTCTTGCCAATCGGCAAGATTTATTCCTATGTCAAAATGTAGGTGAGCAAGCAGTTAACTAGAAATCTACTTCAGTTAACTAGAACTAAACAAAAGTCAAACTGGAAGTCTACCTCAGTTGACTATAACCTAACTAAGTGAACTTAAATTACAATTGTGCCTCCAAAATATACATCCACCTTTTATGGAGATCTAAGATCCACAAATCGTGGGAGTCAAATTAGACATCCTTTGGGATCTGACATGCATGATTTGTGGGATCTGGAGTTAACTTGGAAAGGGGCATCACGTTAACTTCAATCATAGTTATTGCTACTTTGGAGGGTAGGACATCCTTCTTGGGTGCTTTACACCTCTTCACCACTGGTCAATAGTGCCTTTATCCAGTTGTTGACCTGTAATGTCCCTTACCCGAACTTGCCCTAAAATCCATTTGTCTGCCCTAGAATTTGCTTGTTGATTAGGTTTAGAGTTTCTTTTTCCAAATGAATGTTTTTTTTAACTAAGTAATCTTGATTTAAAATCTGCATTCACCATATTAACAACATTTCCACACACACATATATTTGTTAGCATTAATATCTAGATATCCAAAATATAAGCATAATCATAAATGCAATTTAACAAGCAAGAGGAGTGTCATGGGTGGATCCACCCTGAAGCCTTCAAATAAAGCTCAAGAGGTTGTCCATCCCAATCCTTCTTGCCTAGTGGCTTAGTACCTACATACTCCACTCACGGCAACACCTAGAAGACACTCATCCTATCTGGGGAAGAGGAATCATGGAATCCTCAAGTAGCCTAAGGTCTACCACCTCCTATTCGCCCAATCCCTAGTCAAGGGCCTAAGGGGCCGCAAGGCCCAATCCCTTGTCTAGGGCCTAAAGGGCACAAGCCTAGGTGGGACCCCCAACCTTCTATAACCCAATCCCTAGTCAAGGGCCTACGGGGCTGTAGGGCCCAATCCCTTGTCTAGGGCCTAAGGGGCTGAAAGTGGGGTTTTTAGACAATCTACTTAAACTATGGTTCACCCTTCCTGATAGGGTTACAAGCACAAAGAAGACAATCTTTACACGATCAGCTATATTTGCATTCATCCAAGATTTATTTCAAGCCTATAATAAAATATATCTTCATTTATCAATGGTTCTTTAAGTTCCTCATTTCCTAGAATAGTTCTCATTATGATAAGATTAAAGAAACCATTATACCAATAATCAAATTAGCAATATCAATTTCTTATATTCAAAATATGCTAAATATTATTGCTAAGTGAGTACATCACCTGATCTGTTGTGTCTTCCCATGACTCTTTTTTCCTTAATCGCTTTCCTTCAATCTTACATTTGATTGATCATTGGATAAAGATATATATAAATAAATATTAATCTATTCCTTTTTATATTAAGATCGTAATTACTTATAAGGTTCAATAATTGCTGCAAGCATCATTATTGCACAATCGTGAATATAAATGTATATATATATATGTGTGTGTGTGTGTGTGTGTGTGTGTGTATATATATATATATATATATATATATATATACAATTGCAGGCCATAGTGATGATAAGGTCTACCACATAAATAATTATAAATAACAAATATACAATAACTATAATAGAATAATAATCATCAATAGCTAAAACATACAACCACTATAAGGGAGCATACTACACTCTTTATAAATCGGAATATGCCTTCTATAAATAATCCCGTGTTTCCTCTTGTTCAAAATATATCTTTATATTCTTTCTCTCCCTTTTTTTCATAAAAATCCCCCCTTACTCTGTTTTGGAAGTATCCCTTTAAATACTTGTTGTGGTGAGGGGAGGACGTGACCTTTCTTATTCATTGCCCTTGGAAAAGACTTGGCTGATGGTTTTGAGATGCACCGTTTGGTGAAGATGTTGACTAAAGGTAATTCTGATTTGTTTTATTAGTAATTGCCAACTAGTGTTTAAATAATGATCATTGTCTTAGGAATAGGAACTGCTGCCTTGTAATACTTTGTGTCTATTATTCAATGATCATAATCAAAATAATACCAATTCTGAAAACCATATTTTATAATTATAATATTATCACTAATAATGATTATAATGATATTTCAGATTATATTCATTTTATTATTTTGATTTTTATTATATTTATTTTACTATTTCATTTTTTATGTCAAAGTAGTTTAATATTTCATATTTTAACACTAACGTATAATAATTTGCTAGTATATTATATTTGTTATTTCATATTTATATATTTTTATATTGATATGGTACATATTTACCTTATATTTAATATTTATTTTGCTATTTATTTCATTTATTAACTTATTTGTATTTTAACACTTGGGCTTTATGGCATTGCTATTTTGGGGACATGACAGTCCACCCCACCCAAGATTGCTTGCCCTCAAGCAATCATAATCTAAGATCTGTAATTTTAAGATGTTGCTTCTTGTGGTGATGATATTAGCTTTTATAGGAGTTGGAAGTTTTAACCCAATGATGGTTATTTTGGTTATGAGGACACTATATTGAATAATATTTTGAAGTTCTACTATTTTTCTTTACTCTCAAAACCCACATGTTGGAGTTTGTGAATCAATATAGCTTACAACCACTTAAATCAGAAATTAAAGGAGGCAACCAGGTAGCTCAACCAAGCAGGCAAGTAGCTCAACTAGAAAGACAAGTAGCTCAAGTAGGCAAACAAGTAGCTCAAGCAAGCAAGCAGCCAACTTAAGCACACAAGTAAGTAGCTCAAGCACACAGGCAAGTAGCTCAAGCAGACAAACAAGTAGCTCAAACACATAAGCAAGTAGCTCAAGTAGACAAGTAGGTAGCTCAAGCATGCAAACAACTAGCTCAACCAAGTAGGCAACCAACTCAAGCATGCAAGCAACTAGCTCAAGCAAGTAGGCAACTAGCTCAATCATGTAAGCAAGTAGCTCAAGCAAGCAAGCAGCTAGCTCAAGCACACACAGGATGGCAGAAAAGATGCTCTGATACCACTATAATGTCCCTTACCCAGTTTGCCCTAGAATTCATTTGTTGATTAGATTTAGGGTTCCTTCTTTCCACATGATTGTTCTTTTTAATTAAGTAATCTTGATTTGAAATCTGCATTCACCATATTAACAACATTCCCACACACACATATATTTGTTAGCATTAATGTCTAGATATCCAAAATATGAGCATAATCATAAATGCAATTTAACAAGCATAATCATAAATGTAATTTAACAAGCAAGAGGAGTGCCATGGGGGATCCGCCCTGAAGCCTTCAAATAAATCTCAAGAGGTTGTCCATCCCAACCCTTCTTGCTTAGTGGCTTAGTACCTACATACTCCATTCATGGCAACACCTCGAAGACACTCATCCTATCAGGGGGAGAGGAATCATGGAATTCTTAAGTAGCCTAAGGTCTACCACCTCCTATTCGCCCAATCCCTAGTCAAGGGCCTAAGGGGCTTCAAGGCCCAATCCCTTGTCTAGGGCCTAAGGGGCACAAGCTTAGGTGGGACCCTGTAATGTCCCTTACCCGGTTTGCCCTAGAATTCATTTGTTGATTAGGTTTAGGGTTCCTTCTTTCCACATGCTTGTTCTTTTGAATTAAGTAATCTTGATTTGAAATCTGCATTCACCATATTAACAACATTCCCACACACACATATATTTGTTAGCATTAATATCTAGATATCCAAAATATAAGCATAATCATAAATGCAATTTAACAAGCATAATCATAAATGCAATTTAACAAGCAAGAGGAATGCCATGGGTGGATCCGCCCTGAAGCCTTCAAATAAATCTCAAGAGGTTGTCCATCCCAATCCTTCTTGCCTAGTGGCTTAGTACCTACATACCCCATTCATGGCAACACCTTGAAGACACTCATTCTATCAAGGGGAGAGGAATCATGGAATCCTTAAGTAGCCTAAGGTCTACCACCTCCTATTTGCCCAATCCCTGGTCAAGGGCCTAAGGGGCTACAAGGCCCAATCCCTTGTCTAGGGCCTAAGAGGCACAAGCCTAGGTGGGACCCCCAACCTTCTATAACCCAATCCCTAGTCAAGGGCCTAAGGGGCTGCAGGGCCCAATCCCTTGTCTAGAGCCTAAGGGGTTGAAAGTGGGGTTTTTAGACAATCTACTTAAACCATGGTTCACCCTTCCTAATAGGGTTACAAGCACAAAGAAGACAATCTTTACACGATTAGCTATATTTGCATTCATCCAAGATTTATTTCATGCCTATAATCAAATATATCAATGGTTCTTTAAGTTCATCATTTCCTAGAATAATTCTCATTAAGATAAGATTAAAGAAAGCATTATATCAATAATCAAATTAGCAATATCAATTTCTTATATTCAAAAATATGCTAAATATTATTGCTAAGTGAGTACATCACCTGAATTGCTATATCTCTCCATGTTTCCTTACTCGCCTCCTTCAACCTTATACTGAATTGATCATAGGATGAGGACAATTCATAAATATACATAATCTACTTATGTTTATATTAAAGAGTCATCATTACTATAAGTATCATTATTGCATAATCGTGTATGTATATATATATATATATATACTTCATATACATATATCTATAATTATTCTTTTACTTATATCCATTATATATATATAATTATTCCTTCTTTATTCATATATATTCTTTATTCATTGCATATTATTCATTATAAAATTTATCTATATCTATGCATATATACTTGTATGCCTATTAAATAATATATATATATATATATATATATTAAATGGCTCTATATTCCAATGCATAACAATCATTGTTGCTGCTGCTTTTGTTTCTCAATGTTTTCCCTCTTCCTTCTATTTATACCATTCAAAGTAGGTGACTCATGGGGGGAATGTATTGTTTGGTGAAAGAGGTGACTTTTCATAAAATATATCCCTTTGTTAGATTTAATTGCTGCCTTTAAAGGCTTATTATCACAATAATATATATTTTTGAAAATAATATATTATTACTAATAATTATGATATTTCAAATTATATACTAATTTTATTATTTTATTTTGATGTTTTATTGAACATATTTTAACATTAAAGTATAATAATAAAACCAATTTGTTAATATCTTATTATTATTTTATTCTAATGTATTACAATCTTTGATGTGTAATGATTATAATATTTATTTATTATTATTATTTTTGTATTTATATATTTTCATAGTAATATTTAAATTGTTAATGTTTGTATTTCAATATTATATTTGATGATTACAATTGTAATACTATCTTATGATAATTATAATTACTAATTTTTTTATTTTTATAATTTTAATATATTTTGTTACTTATTTGCATTTTCTTATGCAAATTGCATTTAAATGTTTGAGGTTATTTATTTGTTTATTTATTTTTGTGTTGCTATTTTGGGGACATGATAGACCCCCAACCTTCTATAACCCAATCCCTAGTCAAGGGCCTAAGGGGCTGCAGGGCCCAATCCCTTGTCTAGGGCCTAAAGGGCTGAAAGTGGGGTTTTTAGACAATCTACTTAAACCATGGTTCACCCTTCCTGATAGGGTTACAAGCACAAAGAAGACAATCTTTACACAATCAGCTATATTTGCATTCATCCAAGATCTATTTCATGCCTATAATCAAATATATTTTCATTTATCAATGATTCTTTAAGTTCATTATTTCCTAGAATGATTCTCATTATGATAAAATTAAAGAAAGCATTATATCAATAATCAAATTAGCAATATCTATTTTTTTATATTCAAAACATGCTAAATATTATTGCTAAGTGAGTACATCACCTGAACTACCGTGTCTTCCCATGACGCTTTATTCCTTAATTGCCTTCCTTCAATCTTACATTTGATTGATCATAGGAAGAAAAAACATATATGAATAAATATTAATCTATTCATTTTTATATTAAGATTGTAATTACTTAAAAGGCTCAATAATTGTTGCAAGCATCATTATTGCACAATATATATATGTACATCATTATTTCTAATAAATATTTATATATCATTATGTGTATATATATATTATTTACTTATTTCATATTATCCATTATAAAATTTATCTATATCTATGTATATATATAAATACTAATAATCATATAAATAATTATCATCCATGATAATTGCATATAAATATTAATAATATTCCAAAGATATTACTTACTGATTCTTTTTACTTATAATATATTCATATATTCCTGATATGCTTTTATATTTGTTTTTCCTATCTTCCTCTCCCGTATTGCTTGTTGTTCTCTCCCCTTTCTTTTATTTTTTCAAACCCTATTTATATATCTATGTCTCTATGAAGAGAGACATCCTTTGGTAAATAAGATAATCTTTAGAAACAGTCACGTCTCCTCCTAGTTCTCCATCGCTGCCTTTTTACAAACTTGCCATTGCTTTATTTAATTGCTACCCTTTCAAAGATTCAATCGCTGCATTAACTAATATAATTGCTTGCATTCTTAATTATTCCCCTTTAGTAATCTTGGTTAGTCCATATGTGAATCTATTTTTTAATTTATTTTTAATTTATCTCTTCTTTTTTTATAATTATATTTCCCTTAAACTATTTTATGTTTTCTTATTATTTTAATATGTTTTATTTTATATTGGTTTTATATATACATATTTTATAATATTATATTATAATAATAATAGTATTAGATTGTTAATATTTATTTTTAATATTTATATTGTTATTTATTTATTGGTATATGAGGGTTTTTTTTTTTTTGTGATGCTATTTTGGGGACATGACGCAATTAATGCTCCTCAAGATGATGACATAGCGCTTTAGTATTTCTTCACCTGTCACAAGCTACTGCTGATAGTCTTTGCACTTGGCAGTTGCGTCGTCTAACTTGGTAGACATGCCTGCTACTTTGGTCAACTTACAACCATCAGGATCATCGAGGAATGTGCTACGGATGACATCTTTGAATTGATTTTGTACTGCACTCAGCTCGATGTATTCACCTCCCTCTTGCTGATATTCTATGTGAGGGAAGGATATTACCAACGTTCTTACGAAGTTGATAATATTTGCAACAATATGCCTGTAGTCAATTAGCTCCACAGAATTGGCATCATAGGCTTTCACCTTGTAGACCAGTTGTTATTTCCAAGCAAAGAGATGTTGCTTGTTCTTTGTGATGATAACTGATTGGTACACCAATTGCAAGTTTGCATCTGTGACTTCATCTCCAGGCCTCTTCTCTACAATCTTTAACTCTGACTGCTGAGTTTCTGCGCCGAGTCCATGTGCTATGTCTCTCAACTGGTATATTTCTGCTAGTAGATATCATCCTCTAACAACAAATTCTTCCACTTGATTTCTCAAGTGTTTTCCATATGTAAAGCAGAGGAGTTAGGAATGTCGTGCATCAAGCAAGAAATGTACATCTTCAATTGTCGATGTTCAGCTTTTAAGGCTGCTTTGTCTTGGCCATCCTTAGCCATCCTCTCTTGGGCGCTCGCTGAGGCAATTCCGAGAAGGTTTGCCTCCACCTAACGAGTGGTCTTTCCAAGGTTCACCTTTGATAGCATGAAATCCTCGACCTCTACCTCATGTATGTTTCTGTCCTCAAGTGGGGCAGCACTCTCTATGATGACCTCGTTATCCACATTCCTTTCTACAAGTACTTGCTTCTTCAACTTCTTCGCCAGTATGTCTTAAGGGACATCATCGAACTCTATGAAGTCGAGCTGGTAGGACGACCTTTCCCTCTTCCTTCCAAGGAAACTCTCAAGCCAAGTAGAATCCCGACTAGCCTCACTAGAAGGAGGAATGTGGACCCCCTAAATGCTGGATGAACGAGACTGTGCTATAACGATGTCTCGCAGTGGAGAGTCCAAGTCAATGGGCACTTGTGACTGTTGTGATGGTGGTGAAGTAGGCGGCTATGTTTCAAACGCGGGCACCATATCTGCTACAACTGCTTCTAGCATGGGCTCTGTTTCGGTCGTGATTTCCTCAATCACTGGCTCTGGTTCAGTTGCAGCAGTCTCTACTACCTCAGATAAGTTGGTGGTTGTCTCCACCTATACTTCTTGCTGATTTACATCAGCCATCTGTGTTCTTCCCCATGGAAGCCCTGACATCCTCATCCCTTTGCGAGGATTGCTCCACTGCTTTCTTCTGGGTTTCTTCCTGGACGTGGAAGGTAGTGTAATATAATCGTTGGCGGCTCCATTCGGGGAAGTACTACCTTCCTTGTCCTCTTGCTATCTAGGTAGAGTCGACTGTTTCTGACCACTCTACCCATTCTCTCCTCTATAGATGTGCTTTCTTTTGCATACCAATCCACTGTGTTGAGTGGCTGTGAGTCCACTTGATCCATGAAGAAGGAAGGGAGAATGACTTCTTCCTCATCGTTGGATAGGCCCTCAATGTCTTCTGACATAAAGTCAGCAATTTGTGAGAGCTTAAGCCGGCTATAGTTCCTTCTTCGCACCTCAAACTCATCGTCACAATTGACCCAGTAATCTTCTATGGAAGATTCATGTGATGAGTGTTGCTTAAGATGCGTTGCATAGAGCCCTCTTGGATCGTATGATGACCTCCTCTCAATGAGGTACTTGCGATTGAGCCTTACTGTTTCTTGGCTCATCAACTTGGCATCCGCCACTGTTTTACATCTATAGAGTCCCGTCTGAATGGGAAAATCCGTAGCCGACTTCTTCAAGCGTAGATAAGTGTGAACTTCGGCCAACTGCTTTAGGAATTCCATGAACACTACCTTATATAAAGGGTAGTGTGGCATCATGGCGAGGTGACCATTGTAACCATACACGCGTATGTAGGTGAAGGTCGGGAATTGGATAAACCAATCCACCATTGCCTCCTTGGTTGCTACTGATATACGCACGTGCATCTCATGGTCGAGCTCTCGTACGGTGTGCATGATGAAGAGGTCATTTATCTTTTTGAAGTGTCATTCAGCTTGAGTAAACTCAAGACACATAAAGTATTCCTAGACCTTCTGCACACCTAAGGTTCCCACAATGTTTAGTGTCATGAACTCACCTTGGAAGGCAATCAGGTATACCAAGTAGGAAACCATGTGGAAACTATGAGCTTCTAGAAACCCGGTAATTTGTTGGTGGAGTGTCACTGATCAGGGAGGCCTAGTCGTAATGTTCTCTCTTGTTGATAATCTTGGCAATGATGTAATACATCCACGGCTGAAATTGGTTGCCCACCTCCTATCCAGTGATCCTACTGAGTAGAGTGATTAACACTGCATACTCATCTCTGAATTCTCCTCTTCCAAATAATTTGGGGAAGCTGGCCTTTTTCACCTTTAACCATTGTTCGGCCATTTTCAGTGAACACTTGTCCTTCGAAGCTTCGAATGCCTTCTCGCATTCCCTCACAGATATGACCTTGTTGGTCGGGCATGGCGGAATAGCAAAACATTTTTCAATGTCCTTTGGCTTCAAACTATAAATCACTCTCCCATCCACTGATTGGATTGCTCTTGTGGTAGGATTGTAATGCTTAATGCAAGCAATTATAAATTCCACACTCTGTAATGTGATAGGAATTGATGCAGCTTGAAACAACCCAGATTCTTCTATGTTTTGCAACGTATTTGATTCATGCCCTCCAAATCCTCAGAATTGACCTCTAGGTTCTTCTAATGTAGGTCTATGTCAATCGTTTTCAGGAAATCATGGTACAAGACCGTCTTGGTCTTGTATTGCACCTGGGAGTACTGCATTCTAAAAGACTTAAAGATCGACTGTGCACACGACCTTGTTTTGACAATTTCCGAAAATCCTTAAAAATAGAGCATGCCGAGAAGTATTTTTTCGGGAAAAACCTGGCACATGGGTTTTGTTCGTGCATCAATGTTGAACAAACCCAATTCCTTATTTGATTCTGAGACTTTTTCGGAAAAATCCCTAAAAATAGGGGCAGCAAGCTTTTTGTTTATGGCAAACCTGAAAAGATGCATTTCACTGGAAAATTATGTTGATCATACCCAGTTGGCCAGATCTATGATAGCCTGCTGCTTTTTGTGACATGTAAGAATTTTAAAACAGAAGAGAGGAAGTAGACAAGAGGTGGATTGGAAGTTATTAACTGCCTCTTTGTAAAAATATGCCTCTGAATTCAACCTCTGAGAAAAAATCTCCTTATGCCTCTGATCTTCAAAAGATATTGAAGAACTGTTCAAAACCCCTGCCAGATCTTGAAAATACGTCCTTGAGAGTAATTTGCTATTTTGACCTTCAACTTGCAAAAGAATAAATGAAAAAGGGACGCCTAGCTTGAATATATAATGATTCAAGTTGAGATCCATCAAGTTTGGGCACCAACTCATGATTAAAGCCTGATTTGGAGTTCAAAAGTTGATTTCCACTGATCGTGGAGTGTTGGGCCTCTTTTTGCCTCCAAAATTGCTTAACTCAAGTCAACATATTGCTTTTGACCTTTTAGGCGTCCTTTCTTGAGTGTTGAACATATTTTTCATCATTTTCCAGGTTGAAGTACCTTTGTTTGATCCTTGCTCTTAGTCATTCAGTTGATCTTCAGCAACTGCTGACAGATCTGTTGTCGAGATGGAACCAACCTGAAGAGGTATGCCCGGGAGTCATCAACTCAGAAAATTGAATTTGAGGCTCCAGATTAAAGGGCGTCTTTCTTCAAGAGGGGCTCTTTTGACCTTTCCTTAGTCAATTTTGATGACTATTCTTCATCTTCATCATTTAGACCCATCATGCTTCGATCTGACATTACCATTGATTGATGAGTTGGATGACTCTGCTTGATTGTGCATTGGGTAACCAGCTCAGCCCTGGAAAGGACGACTGATTTCTCAACTTTTGAAAGTAAGTTTAGGCCCTTCAAATCTAAGGGTGCCCCTGGCCAATAGGGGCGCTTTGGACTTGTTAACTAATTATTCCATGCTTTTAAGTGCCTTAGTTTGATTTCCACCATCAGACGACTAAGTTGTCAGATGCTTGTACTGATAGTTTCGTTGTCGGGATTGATCAAAGTGGAGGTCGTCCTAGAGATCACCAAGCAAAAAAACTACATCTGCATGTCTCAAAGACTAGGCGCCTTTCTTCAGTAGGGGTGCTTTTCCCTTGATACTTAGCAATTTTCCTTCATTTTTTGGCATGTTCTTCATTTAGCATCTCCATGTTTCGTTGATGTTTGCCAGTGATTCCTAAATCAGATGATCTTGCTTGACGGTGCGTTGGATAGCCAGCATGAACACGAAGAGGATATTTGCATCTGATGGATTTGATGTCTTCCTTTCTTCAAGAGGGGCGTCTTTTGACCTTGTTGATTGCATTTTTGCCTTGGTAACAAGGCGTCTTCCTTCCAGAGTTAGCCAAATTTTGGCCTTTTTCATTTTGAGAATCTCCTTCATCAAACAGCATCCTTTTCAACCTTTTCCGCCATGGCTTCTTCGTTGAAGCTTTTGAAGCTTAGCTTTCAGCACCTGGTACTAGCCAATTTGCCAGTAATGGCTGCGGAGCTCCTAACTTTGTTCCTGACAAACGAGAATAGACCAACCAAACTAAAACATGTTTTTTGATGATTCTAACTTGACCAATGTGATCATGAAGTCGATTAATCCTATCAAAATCATTTTCAATCATTTTCGGGAAGGTCCTATTTTCGAGGGTTTCCCTAAAAATAGGGGCATGAAACCCTAATTTTCAATTTTTCAGAATTTTAACCATATGTTCCTTGAAAAAATCCACAAAAAACCTTATGTTTGGTTTGACCTAAAACAGACTTTTGACGGCATTTTTACATGATTTAGCTCAATTTAAGCAAAATGCCAAAAATTTATTTTGGGTACAATAGTTTAGTTTGGTGACAATTTTCACCAATTCTTTCCTTAGGGAGACAATCTCCGATTCAAGTTTCTCACAATCTTCTCTTTTCTTTAGTTGAGTTCTTACAACATCTTTTATCCTTCTTGCTTCTTCTAGTTGGATCTTTAGATTAGTGGTGGTCTGTTCCGCCTCTTCAAAAGTTTGTGATATCTTCTTTTTAGACTCACATTCTTCTTGAAGCAATAATTTCTACTTTTGGTTCTTCTTCCTATGTCTTTCAATTTCTCCTATAGCATATATGAGTTCCTCCTCTAGATCTGTTGCACTATAACCTTTAGTGTTTTCTTCCTTATCCGTCTATATCTTATCCTCCTCTTTCCAAACATTTTCGATATTTTCTGCCATAAAAAGGTCTCTTCTCTATCACTCTCGGTATCACTTTCATAAGATGAACTAACATCCCTGTAGGAGTAGAGACTTTTCTTGAAATTATCCTTTTTCTCCTTTTAGTTGTTTTTGTGATACCGAACATTTTTGCTCCCTTTCTTTGTGTAATGATTTTCTTCTTCCTCACTATCACTATTATTTGGATAATGGCACGTATTTGCAAAATGACCTACCTTACCACAATTGAAACACTTAAAAGGCAATTTACCTTTGTACTTTCCAGAGCCCTTCTTTAGCTTTCTTACAAAATTGGCTTCTTCGTCATTAGATTCATCATATGAACTTTCGCTAAGTTTGGATTCTTCATTTGTCTGTTTCTTTGCAGCTTTGAAAGAAGCTTCTTTTTTTATGGCTTCTCATGTTCAGCCCTCCTCTCATAACCAATGAGGATTCCATGCAACTCTTCCATTGTTAAAGATTCTAGATCCATCATTTCTTCAATAGTAGAAATTTTAGCAGCAAATCTGAGAGGCAATGATCTTAAAACTTTTTGCACAATAACTGAATCTTTAATCTCTTCTCCAAGTCCCCTAATTGTGTTAATAATCTCATCCACTCAAAGGAAAAAGGTGGTAACATTTTCTTCTTCTCTCATTTTGAAACTTTCATACTGCCCTCTATGATTTTGATGTTTAGTTATTTTGATCTTATCATCTCCTTCGTAGGTATTCTTCAATTTGTCCCACATGTCTTTGGCTGATTTATAGTGCATAATCCACACAAAATTGCATTCTTCACCTTTGCATTATATTCACTGGCCCCCTTACCTTCTTGGTCTGTCGGAGGAGTCATCAAAAGTGTATAACCATTCACCATGGATTGCCAAATATCATATCCCAAAGCATTCAAATAGGTTTCCATCCTTATGCTCCAAAAAACATAGTTTGTTTCATCGAACAATGGTGCTTTGTTTGATGAGAAACCATATCCTTCTTGTCCTACCATGTGTGCTTATATAAGATCTTTCTTCAAGCGGTTAAGCTATGTTCCAAAGAAACCCACTCTAATACCAATTGATGAGAACAAGAGTATATTACAAAATTTTACTAATTTAAACTTAATCAATTATAACAATATTAATCATGCAAGATCTTGACAATTTAGAACACATGAACACCAAAATTTACATGGAAACCCTTACAGAAGAAAACCATGGAAAAATAATGCTTTAATATTGTTGAAGTTGATGATTGAACCTCACAGTTTCCAAAAATCACCTCCAAGCAATTATCCTATCACAACGAGAGATCAAAGTATGATGTGTTCTCAACAACCTAAGAAATTGTATCGATGCAATAACCTGAATGAATGATTTCAATGAAAGTGAATACTTATAAAGCATAAAAAATCAAACCCTAGATGAGGACTGATTAGATTGTGACAAGTATCTTAATCTCATGCAATGAGGCAGTTTGTCCTATATTTAGCTCAATCTAATATAAAAAAGCAACTCCTAAGTTTATTTCAAGTAATTAAAGTAAAAAGCTATCTAATAATTAATTAATTATCAGGTAATGACCTATTTACTCCAACATCCCCCCTAAGATCAACTTATGGAGAAACTAAACAGCTGATAAAGGAAGCTAAGATGAATGCAAAATGGGTCCCAGCTACAAGGCCTTAGGAGAAATGGTCTCATGATGGATGCCATGGAAGAATGTGCAAGGGTCCACATGTCTAATTGTGCTCAACAACCTGAGAAATTGTATTAATTCAATAGACTAAATGAATGATTACAATGAAGGTGAATGCTTATAAAAGCATAAAAAAGCAAACCCTAGATGAGGATTTGATTAGATTATGACAAGTGTCTTAATCTCATGCAATGAGACAACTTGTCCTATATTTAGCTCAATCGAATATGAAAAAGCAACTCCTAAGTTTAGCTTAAGTAATTAAAATAAAAAAGTATCTAATGATTAATTAATTATCAAGTAATGACCTATTTACTCCAACAAATATAACTCATTGATTACAATTTCATAGGCACCAACCTACAGGAGACTCCAATCCCCTAGACTGACTACCAACTCAGTGAGAAACACCAATCTCTCAATACAAAGCACCAACCTCCTGCAAAAAGAGCCTTTGTATACTTGAGAAACTCTTCTCCTCAAATCTGAATTGTGCAACTTCTCATACACTAACACAAACACAAATCTGCCTTGAATGATCTTATATATTTTCTTCATACACTCTTCTTGTGTTTGTATGATATATTCCTTTTGGCTCTACACACTCGTGTCCTTATTCACTCTTCACATATCACACACATCTACACTCCTTTCTCCACACAAATTTGATTACTTTTATATCCTCATGGCTGAGTGATGAGAAGCATCTTGTTGGAAAGTGATGACCCTCCAAGTAGACATGTCCTTTTCTTATTCCATCACTCCTTTTGAAGAATCTTAATTGCTAACTTTAATATCTTCTTTAATCGCTGCTTTCATGATCATTAGTTCGATCTGTTCTTGGACGATTTCATAAAGATATATATGCCTTGACTTGGGCGGCTAAGGTGGTCGGCCATGAATAATAATATATTAATTTAATTTTAATTTCTATTCTAAAAGTGGCACCAAAACAATGAAGGTCAGCCAGCATATAGCAAAGGATGTCAAGTAAGATTTGAGCGCTTCCATGTAGGAATTAGCAAAGAATCGATTAGTGGGCTTTGGCCATTTTCTTACATATCTATTCCACATATATATCTCCTTGGATGACTTCTTATACATGTACTGCCTTCAAAATATTTCCTTTGTTCCTTGGACATCAATGACAATATTTCTAACATTCATATATAGATTTAACTTTTATTGAAGAGAAGTAAAATTAACTAAAAATAACTCTTACCAGTTGATCTTGTCTGATGTCATCACCCTTTTTGAACATGACTTTCCACTTTCCACCATCTGCAGTTTGGAAAGTCAAGCGTAAAGGATGTAGAGCACTCTTGAAAAGAGATGATTCTGATGGTATTATACCAGTGAGTAATACTTTAGGTTCCAAAGGTAACCTTATTGGCTGAATTCAAACCATGAAATTTCTTCAGCTTCAAAAAATGCTCATAAAGACAGAGCATACACTACAACTTGTTAGTTTCTTCACATTACTGAACACATTAGATTGAAGATACATAAAGCATAAATTCCTTTCTACAATTCAGCAGCAGACATGTTTACCCAAGAGGAGGAAACTAGTGTAATAACCTTGTCAAAGTAGGTAAGCTCACTGAGTAGACCTCCAAGTAACTGGCGCAACTTCTCAATTTTCTTCTGAGTACCACCACGGACATTTTTAACATCTTTTGTGATTCTGCACAACTGAGCAGTTAATTTTGTCTGACAAACTAAACTGTCCCACAGCTTAACACCATAATCATACTCCCTCCCCTCAGGCCTATACTGCAAATAGAAAACAAAACATAAAGTTTGACAAAGGCATGTTCAATCCTCAAATTTTCCAAGAAAAAAAACATAGCCTCTATGCATGTAATGATCCCCATGATCAAACAAAAGAATGATCTTGAACACGGTACTGTAATCACAAAGCTGATGGTTCTAAATGAGTCTGCAGAACATACCACAAGTTGAATGTTACATTTTAACAATTCACAAGCTGTAGGTATAATTACAGCTATAATTATAAATATCTGTGCAAATAGCAAAGTATCAGTAAGTGTAATGAAGTAATACTCATAGGACCTGATGCAATGGTGAGATTGCTACATGCATTAGCAAACCAGCAAAGTAGGAAAGCCTACTAAAACTACATTGGAATGGTGGAATTTGTGCATGTTAGTAACTGCTGCTTTTGTCTTGAGCTGTACACCCTTTTAGCAGGTAGCTTATTGATATTCACTCCTGCCTCTCTTTTTGTTCAACATACAAGTTTGCCAATTTTTTCAAGGAAATGAAACAATTTTGATGACGTTTTCAGATTCTTAAATCAATAAATCAACCATAGGTTTCGTAGTAACATATCATTTGGACCAAACATCTTACCCAAAAACATTGTTTCCATTCCCCTCAGCTTCATTGTTTATTTCTTTATCCACTCATCTTTTCCCAAAACTATTTTAAAGAAAATCAATAACAACCATTTTAACCTATTACACAAAAAAATTCACCTATCAACCAAATTATAGTATTGTCAAATCCAACAAATAATTTCTTTGGATAAGTTGCATAAGCCAGGCATTTTTAGGATAATGAAGGGCAAAACCAAAGAAAAAACCATACAGTAGTTAATTTACATTTTATCAGAAACCCCAATAGAGTTGAAGGAGAGTATAAGAGTCAAAGGCTACAATGTGAGCCATGTATGACAAGAGAACCCACAAAGGTCTGCCACAAGCTTCTTACCTTAAAAAGGACACAAAAGCATATGGATGGCAGAACTTTTTCAGGTCAGGTGTGTTAGAGATACAGATGGCAAGGGTAGAAAGAAACTCTACCAAGGAGCGTCCAAGAATAGGAAAGAAAGAACAGAGAGGAAGAATCCTCCAATTGTAGATAATGTAACAACATAGAAAAAGAAATAAGAAAGAGAAAAGGGAAAAATACTGTGTATGTCAATATTTTCCAAAAGGGAGGGATGATAAGGCATAGCATTAAGATTTCATGATGCCTAGTATTCAATTAGAGGAGAGATCTAAGATACATATCAATGAATGAGGATCTCATTGGAAATCATTCCACTGTAATACTTAGTAGGATTCTCCAGATTATTCCCCATTGGTGATTTATAGATAAAGAGAGATAAAGCTTTAGGCTGACAACCATAATCCTTGACCTCATAGTTATGAATTCCATCATTAGTTATGTATTGTTTTCCTAGCACATTGTCACTTGGGTAATTTAAATTTTCTTACATTGACTGTTGCATAACATATGAAATGAGATTCAAATCACCTAAGAAATTAGCAAAAAACAAAGAGACAGGTCTGCATGTGAAGGTAATAAAAAAAATCAGCTTTGTGAAATGCCTCATTATACTTGTATATGGCATATACATGTGAATAAGTAGTATACCTTCGAAATACGATCTTCAAGAATTTCAAAGGTGGAGAAGAATCGTTTTGCATATATAGGGTCTTGTAGCTCCACCATAACATACCAATGAAGAAAACTCGCAAGATCAATATTATGCACAGCTGTATGAGATGCATATCACCATCTATTAGATAAGTTTGAAGCAAGCATGAACGAGATAGAAACAAGCAACTCTGGTATTCACTTTCATGCAAAAACAAATTACCAAAAGTATTTATTAACCAAAGACACCAAAAATTTATATCAAAGGATTTGACATCAAAATATTTGCCAAATAAATAAAGCATAACATTGATATTAAAGCCTATTGGCAATCCAGGAAGGAAATTTTCACTAAAGCTCATTCAACAAATGAGCATAAATATTAAAAATCTATTAGTACAGCTTATCAATAGCTATCTGTTAACACTGATAAATATATAGATGACTGATGGATAATTGATCAAGCCATAAATTGAATATTTTTATTTTTTTTAAATGGTGAAAATATGCATATTAAGAAGTAAGGAAAATTGCATCAGAGGACAGTCAAGCAAGAACAAAATGTGGACTGTCAATTTCTCTTCCCAGCAAGATTGTCCATATTTCCAGTGAGCCTAGATTTATAAGATCTCCACAAAATCACTAAAAACATAACAACCTAGAAGAACACTGATCCTAAGAAAACCAAACTAGTATATGCATATTTTACTAATACTTTAAGCCTAAGTTGCCAGTTCAGGTACAGAATTGGATACATGTCAGTGTTGGGATTTGTTCGTACAATGATTTTTTTTCTCAAGGTTAGGATGGTTGGGGTCAGCAGAATGTGTTTTGATGACAGCAGTCCAAGGGGGCATCTTTTTGAGGATGACTACAGGACAGCAGTCACCAAAACATGTTCTGCTGACACCAAAACAAGTTAACTTTATATGACATCAAAATTTAAATTTAGAAATTAAAATAATGTATTAAAGATTCAATACACTACTAAAATTACATTTTGAATCTTTGATGGAAAGCATGGACAATTAATTTACCAATTATTCTTTACAACTATAGTGTTAAAAATTATTTTAATCTTTGCACTTAATTTTTTACAGTTTCTATCATTTGCTCATTGCAATTAATTTTAATGTCCGCACTTTTTAAATGTCCGCACTTCTTAAAATTAATTGTATAAAGCTGAGTGGAAGGTAAATTAGTTGTCCACACTCCACACTTCTTTTTACACTATAAGCCAATTTTTTACAAGGTGCTCCTTGGCATGTCTATGCTAGAGCATTTTGAGGGAATTGTCACTTCATAAGGGTCACAGCATTCACCACCTTTTGCAAGGGATCAAATGAACATTGAATAAGGGGGAAAATGGAATTCTTTTTTAGTTTTCCTATTATGATCATATCATCTTTCAATTTAACTACCCAATTTTGCACCTCTTCAAACCGATCTAGTCACACATTTTGATTAAAAAGGCAACCCTTGGTGATAATGTTGGAAATTGTTGTTATTGATGTCAAAGGAGGAAGATCATTGAGATTATGGCTGACCCTCCTCATATGTGATCACCCCTTGAAGAAGTTATACTACTTATTCTGAACAAAGCAAGTGAAGTTTGATGGTTGCAAATGAACATTTGCACCTCTCTAGCCTCTACAACCACTGCCTTCACCGAATCTATCTTCCAAATGTCCTTCAAGGTATTGTTCAACACATGCACACAACAAGGGGTCCAAAAAATGTGCTTATAAGCGCTCTCCACCATCATTCCAGCTAATTTACACATACGGGCTGGATCGGTCACTACCTGGCAATGGCATATCATCAAGTTGATATGAGATTAGTATAGATATCAATTTAATAATTTAATGATTTTTTTAATTTATAGATGATGTCTCACATTCCAAATCAAAAATAAGAAAGAAAGAAAATCAAAATGTGAATTTGTGATCAATACCTGCACAACATTAGAGGCTCCAACCTCCTCTATAGCATCTCTCAAAATCTGAAATTGGAAGGTTGCATCCTTCCTTTTGCCCGAACAATCTATAGCTCTAAGAAAATAAGAGTCTGCTGTACTAGTGACAATAAGATTGATGAGTGGCCGATGTTTGATATCAGTCCACCCATCCATGACTATGGAGTAGCCATCTGTCAACCATGTTTGTCTCATATCCTCCATCAAAATACTCACCTTGGAGTGCTCTTTATCAAGTAGAGTGGTGTGTAGCTCAGTTTCTCCAGGTGGAACATATGAGGGACCAGCAGCTATTATATCTTTGCACATTTTTTTAAAATATGGTGAACATGAGACATGAAATGGTATGGCATTAGCATAAAAAAACTTGGCAATAGAGGAATGAACCCCATCTTTTACTATAACATTAAACATATGAGCAACATGCATACTTCTTTTCTTTCCTCTAATAGAATCCTCACCCACATGAGATTGAGAAGCTAAAGCAACATCCACTGATGGTGTAGGCATTCCCATACTAGGCTGCAAACTCTCAATTGAAACCCATTTCTTTAATGCCTCCCCCTCCATATGCAATCTAGTTGCCTCAATTTTTTCTTGTTCGGTTATTTTTCTACACCCTTTCACCCCTTGACCACCAATCCACAAAACATGGCAATAAACTCTCGTATAGATGCCATTGTATAGTTTGTGGCACAAATGACACACCCATAATCTACTACCCCCCGAATTTTTTTTCTTTTCTTTATCAACTCTTGTTGCAAATTGTAGTAGAGGCTTTTTGGGGTCAAATGGGCCTTTTGCCCATTTTTTGAGGGTTTCAGATGGACATTCAAATGGGTTTGAACTTGCTGACCCTGCTCCACTCCCACTCTCTGAACACCCCCCAATGTTTGTAGTTGCACTATTTCTAGGTCTATTTCTTGTTCTTTGAGTTTGAGTTCTTTCTTGCATTTGAATTTCAATATCATGATCATCACTTTCACTATCATTGTTGCTACTCATGATTGTTTTTTAAATTCAAAGAGCTGCAAGTTGAAAAATAAATTAAAAAAAACCCACAATGCCCTTTCTATGTGTTGAAAAACTTATAAAAATCTTGCAAAAATTAAAAACAAATAGCAAATACAAAAAAAAGATGAAAAACATACCTCTAATATGCTGGAAATGAAGCCCTAAGCTCCTCTCCAACCTGTTGTTTTCTCTTTCACTCAGCTGCTCCTCTTTTGCTTTCCTTCACTTCACAATGGAAAAGTAAAAATGAGTTACTTTTTCTCATTTTGGAGCTTATATGACACTTACATCAGGTCAAGTGTGATGGGGCGTCCCTTGTGGGGCCGCCCATAGCTTTTATTTTATAAAAAACTGACTTTTTAAAAAAAAAAACGTTTTTTTCTTTGCTGGGTCATAGGGTACTGCTAGCTGTACCCGTTACGGTCGAGGTACGACTAGGCAGTACCAGGTACTGCTAGCAGTACCCAAGTCCCCTAAAATCTGGCCAAAACTCCCCTAGAAATTCTGAGTACTTGGAGGGCAAAAAGGGACGGCCAGGGTACGTTTCCTAGCCGTACCCACGTCCCCGTTTTGTACCTGGTACGGGAAACGGGCAAAAAGCAATGGGGATGCGTCCCCGTGGAGCACAAAAATAAACATGTTCTATTTGCTAGCTGACCTACATTGGGTTTAAAAATTAAATTAAATTAAATTATTTTTATTTCCTAGGGCTGACCCTCTCATAGTGGCACCCATTTCCTTGTAAAAATAAATATTAAATTAATTCATTATTTATAGGGGCCGACCGTAAGATACTACCCTATTCTGCACAATTTTTTTTTTTCGATTTTACCAACTGAATTACTCAGGCATTTCGTCAAACAGTTTGTATTTTGTTGTTCAAGGTTTCCTACTATTGATTTACAATTCGTTTTGTACCATACATTCATGTGGTGAACTTTTAAAATGGGACACCTCAAAGATATTATACACAAATGTATATTGCAGAATCAAAACTCCAACTGTATTCAAAATGCCATCTTATAACATATCCCAGAATTTTCAGATGAAGTGTACTAAGCATTTGCAACCCAATAACTTTTTTCCAAAGCCTAGTGCTCATACAATTATAGAGTAAATATGTACATCAAAAAACAGGAATAGCAACAGCTTTATTCATTTAGAATCTACTATTAAAGCAAGGCATAACATATTGGCTGCTGACCTTATACAGAAATTCAGTCGCTTGACAATAAAATGTCAACTTCAAAATAATCACTAGCTTCAACAATTCACACCCAACAGGACTAAGAACAGCGGTTGTTTTGTAATCTTCCACGCTACCCAAAAATATCAGTATTAAGTGTCGTATAACATTCAATATAACCAAGAACTTCTGATTAATAGTTGAGTGCTAATTAATTGGAGAGTCAAATAAGCTCATGAGACTTTAAAATCGCTAGTTTGGAGAGTATCGGCTTCTTCAGAAAGTAGGAATTCAATATAATATTTATTTTTTTTGTTATCTCCTTTGGATTTCTTTGATTAATCGCGGGTCAAAGATATGTGGTGCCAAACACTACTACAATTACTATTTAACCGCCCTTCTCTAAATCACACGACCCCCTTTCAGGTGACGTTATGAAGCATTAAATATTATAGAATCCCCTTAGCAAAGAAAGACTCCCGATAAACTTGTGGCATAACGACTCATTAAACATATCGTGCTCGCGTCATAGTTCTGACACATAGTTGTTTCTTTGTCCGCTACTGAAGCTATCTATTGTTCCCCAAAAGTCCATGTCTCCTGCAATTGTCTTCGGATGAAACACGACAGTCACTAGTATGAAGCATCTCCTTTATAATGTAAATTGCTTCCTTATTTCCTTCATATATAATATGTATATAGCCAGATACATGTAAATACATCTAGAAATTGATGATGTTAATTTCCATAACTCAGCAATGCTCCACGTCATACCATGAACACTCTTAGTTGATACGAGTTCCCTTAAAAAGGACGAATATCTTCCAACTATCAAACGGAGTTAAAGAGGCGGTTGATTAATTTTTCAATTTTGATCAGCACAAAACCATTGATTAGCATTAGCTCTTAAGATAACCAGCTTGGAAAGTAAACCTTCACCAAGAATGTTCACCAAGATCCAAATGTGAGTGAGGTGATAGCATATGGTGTCGAGGATCGTTAGCAACTAAAAAAGAATTACAAAGCTACTGTAGGCGGTTGGCCGACCATGAATGAAGTAAATACAAAGTAGGCGGATAACCGACCATGAATTCCACTCTTCCACTTATTCAGTGGGGGGAAACTATTCCGCTTTGCCACTTATTTAGTGGGGGGAAATTATTTAACAAGTGTTGATAATAAAATATTGACTCAACCACTTCTCAGTGGGAGTTAAACAAAACTAAATTGCAGCAATGATTAAACAGTTCTTAGTACTACTAAACCAACTTTACAAAGAAATAGTTTTCAGCTGCAAATACATAGAAATATGCTTCCAAAGCCCATCAAGATTTAGAGTAATAAACAACATTTACAATATGAAATGATATAGAAATGCAGCTCAAACCAGCATTATTATGAAACTAAACAAGTCTGATCAAAAACAGCATGAACAGAAAATCAAACCAGCAAGGTGAGAATTCACCAAAATGGACACAACTCTTCAAAAATAGCTCAGAATGACTCTGTTCAGAGGACAGCAGAGATCTCCAGTCTAGGCATCCAAACTCCAACAGGAAACTCAAGCCAGAAAAAGCAATCAACATAAGGCACGAATTCCAAAGCAAGCCAGAAATGGTACAGCCCCCTCAAAGAGGTCGACTTGCTACCAAAAATCCAATCTTCAATATTAAAATCTGCAAACTTGCAAACTTGCAAACTTGGGCGCCCTCCAAAATTGCACAGCATGGGCCAATACCCAAAAGTAGATAAGATTCAAAGGCGAAGCTACGAACAGAAATTCGCTTCAGCCATAGACATCAGCAATACAAACAAATTATAAAACCAACAACCTACCTGTAATTAAAATCAGAAATTGAGCACTATCCACACTCCTAAGTAAAGCATGATCTTCAGTCATTTTCTAGGAAGCCATAATTTCAGGCCCAAAGAAAGGTATCAAAAAGCTAGAAGGCACGCAACCCTCGTAGCAATGTCTAAACTCAGTTCAACAACATAACATTATCAAATTTCCAAAAGATCCTTAACTCTTCAAAAAGCATCAATATATAAGCTCATATGGGCAATTGAAGCAATCTATAACTCCAACCAAGAAACTCTTCAAATTCTCTAAGGGACGTCCACCTCAAAGTCTTTTTGAAATATTTAAAAATACTTTATTCTCTCTCCCAAGTCGTCCCTCTTTGAGGAAATAATAAAACTTTAAATGCATTAATGAGGCATCCATTTCATGGCCCCAACTTTAAAACAACTCTCAAGTTATTGCCTAGGCATAGGGTACAAACTCAAAACCAAAAATTGACTAAGTGTTGAAACTCAATCCAATGAAGCAACTAAACCCAACGTCCAAAACTGATTCTGCCAAACTGCCAGAAATAGCATGATGATCTGAGCTGAGCTACTGATAATGCCACTGCCAAAAATAGACTTACTAAAAATAGTAAGTTTACTTTAAACTCAACAAAAAGCCAAACTGAGCAGAAAACATGACTTACTATAAATAGTAAGTCTCTAGGAGGGCTACTAGGATGACACTCCCATAAATAGAACTTAACAAAAAATAGCAAACTGCTATAAATAGTAAGTGTTCCCAAACACCTTTTGAGCACAAACCGGGCAATCCTCATGACTTACTAAAAATAGTAAGTTCTTGGAAAGGTTGTCAGATGGAGATGCATGTTACATCATTCTGAAGCTCTCTGAAAACCCAGAAAAACCCAAAAACCTTTCCTGCATGCAAGGTACCAAAGAGAGATGCATGTCATCTTCTCAACATGCATGTTAACTTACCCTGAAGCTCTCCAAAAACTCGGAAAGCTTCACCAGACATGCAACAGAAACTCACGCATGCAAACCTTCAAAACCTCCTCTGAAAGTGGAAACCCTCATTTGCACATCTGAGTAGCCTACAGATTTCCATAAATAGGCTAATTCCCAATGAAAGTGTAGAGCTAAATTGGGGACATTACAGTCCACCCTTCCCAAAATTGTTTGACCTCAAGCAATGCCACCACACTCCAAGAAAACAGCTTGATCCTTACTATACCAAGTAGGATCCCATGGTCCTAAATCCATCTCTATAAAGACCCACCATGTCGATGCTGCACCACACTGATCACACAAACATTTCCAATATTCCAAGACTGCTCTGTCCTCCTTCCAACATGTGACTTAAAATTGACAATCCTAAAAGAACTAAGATCATAATCTTGCAGCATCCCATGTCCTAAAACCTTCGAGGCGACAAAATCTGCAATACCAAAAACTAACACATTCTTGAGTAATAGGAAAAATAGTCTTCTCAACCCAAAAACATGCTCCTCATCATAACTCCTCATAGCATCAAACAAAGTCACAACAGCATATGTAACTCTTCCAACACTTCTTGCAACGAGAAGAGCAACTCCTTGCAAAATTTTCTTCATCACATCCTCAAAATTCCATGAAGATGTAAAATTCCTTCTTTGAAACCAACTGATATAACTAAGAAGACTCCAAGAAAACTTACAAATTTCACCTCAAGAGTCTCCAACTGGTGAACCAAATCAATTACAAACTTGCTGCCCCAAACATTAGTATAGGAGAAAATGCAGAAAAGGCCATTGATTAACGTTGGAGTACATCCCATACACGAATTTTGGCTGCACTGAATCATTCCCTTTCTCATTTGAGGCCCAAAATCAGTTCTAATAGTAGATTGGAAGGTCTGAAAATGAATACACCAACTACCTATCAGGTCTAATTTAGTCAGATTGAGATTTGTTTTATGGAAAATCAGCATCCCAGGATGTGAGCAGCAGTTGTTACATGAAAAATCTTCAATAAAATAGGCATAACTACTCATGAAAAAGGTTGGTGACACTCTTATCAAAGGTCTCATTGCCACAATTAAATAACTTTTGATCACATTACCCTTCCAAACCATCATTTTATGATCGGAAATTACCATCCAATTGCTGATAAAGAAGGTAGCGGCACCTCTGGTATTGAAACTTTGGCACTTATCGCTCCAATATACCTTCCCAACAATGTGTTTAGGATCCCAAAATAAAATGCTTAACTAAAAACAATCTCCAGCACTCTGGTGAATGATCATAACACCATGTGTTGATTCCTCCCTTTTAAATTTTTCATTTTCTCTATTTGTTGAATAATGTTGCGATCCCAAATCATCAACATTCAAAAACCATTTCTCAGACACAGAACAACTCTAACTTGAACTCAATGATCTACATGTTCCATCTGAATCATTACTTCTTGAAACTCCAAGAAGTATTCAACAAATTTGAATTCAAAATCAAGAGTCATGAATTGTTGGAAAGATTCAATGAACCCTTCATCAATCTCAATTCTAAAATCAGTTACTCTTAAGGAAGCTAGTGCGGTCATAAAATCTGATATAAACCTAACCAACATCCTCATCAAAAACTAGATAAATTCCTCATCAGAATGTCAGGCAATTCTTTGTTGTTGATCAAGAAGAATTTCTTCATCCCTTCTAGATTCTTGATTTCCCATTTCCTGCAAAAAGGATAAACTAGGAGCAGTAGTAGGTTCATCTTTATGCATCTCATGCATCAATTCTCTACTGCTGGAAAATGTGTTGGAGTTTCTCCTTTCTTCAATAGTTCCTGAAGAACTTCCCTCATCATTCTCAAAGAAAGGATTTTCATAAAACCCACTAGCACCTACTTCATACAAAGGAATATCAAAGGCCTGAAAAACTTGTTGATGAGAATTCGGATGCTCTGTTCTTTTAGGACAATGTTCCAAATCAAAAGTTTCTTGTATGAGATCAAGCTCATCAAGAACTTTTTGAATCTCTTCAGCTCTCCCTTTGTTTTCTTGCTCCCATGAAAATTGAATAGCAGAAATTTGACTATCTGCTTCTATTAAAGCCTCATGCACTTCTTGCAATTTAGCTTTAGTTTGCTCGTTCCATTCCAATGCCTTGTCAACAATTTTAGCAGCTCTATCTTTATCAAGAATTGACTTGATTTAAATTCTTGCAAGGCATTTATAATTGACTTCAAATCAGTAATAGAAATGCAGCATATATCTAGACTTTTGGGCACATCATTAATCAGATCTTCTATTTGCCGATGAATATCATCAAGTTTGGAAAAGATATGAATCTCTCTTTCAGCAGTTAATGAATTTTGACAGCAATCTTCATGAATTGGTTGAGCTAGTGTAGTGCTGCTATGATGTACAAAGATTTCAAAAATCCTTTCAGCTGTACCCCTCAAATTGTCACGCATTTGATATACACTTTTCATCATCTCATCCATGGTGCCTTCCAATTCATTTGCTTTCTCCCTCAACTTGGCTTCAAGCGAAGAGAACTTTGTTTTGTGATCACTAGAAGGAGCTTCCTCATTGCTGTCCTTAATGCATGAATCAACATTTGTAATGGAAGAATTTTCCACTTCTTCCTTCTCAATTTTTTCTTGTTGTTCTAACCAAAATCCTCCTGAATTAGGGAGATGTAGAAGAAATTCATTAGCTGATAGGATATCATCAACTGAAGACATATTCTTGGATTTTGTAGGTTCAATTCTTGAAGTTTCATCATGAATCTCCTTAACTAGTGTTGAAACACTGCTTTCCACAGTAGGAGGTATAGACACCTTTTGAGACTCCAAAACTCTAGTTACCAGATTACATTCATCACGCGTCTCTAAAACTACTATGGTCTTATTGCATTCTTCTGTACAATGCATGGACACCTCTTGTGTCTCCAAAGTAGATATTTTCTCATTGCATTCTTCTGTAGAATACATGGACAAATGCATATCCATAGATGACTCCTGAGATTCTATTACAGACTCAATGGGTTTCCAAATTTCATTCCTCTCTTCGGCATTTGAATTCTCCTCATTATTTTGTACTGTCTTTATCAAAAGAGGCTTCAATTTATCTTCACATTGATGAAACAATCCTTTGATCAATATTTCAGCAGTAGGAGAAATTTGTTCTTTTTGCTCATATATGTCCAGATGAAGAGATTGGACGTTTTGAGGAATGACTTCAACTTCATTAATTGTCAGAACAAGAATATTTCTAACAGCTGCAAATACATCCCTCCTCTTGCTCACTCCATGTTGAATTGAAGAGGTAATGGAACAAGTGATATATTTGATTTTGCATGTCCAAATCTATTAGCAGTATACTTGTTCTAAGCCTTGAGAATGTCTTTAATATGGCAGCTCTTCTTGGGAAAAGACTGCTACCCGTTTCATCAAGATCCTGGAAACTTTCAACAATCATATGCAACTCTCCTCATAGAGTTATCATCATAGGGCATCATAGGTGCCAGGATTATCATCACTTCACTAAAGCAAGATGTGATCAGCAAATTAATTTCTTCATTAGGGTGCATCAACCAATAGGGTTGATTCATAGAGATCATTGCAAGCATTAAAGTTTTTTTCATCATTTCAAAGGGCAACTGATTCACCCAGCTCATACATTGTTCCAACACATGAAGAACACCTACTTCTTCTTCCATTGACTTGCATTCTTCATTGAGCCTTTTTCTTGCTGTGTAAAGTGATCTTGCCAAACTCATCTCTTCATTAGAATCCATGACTAAAATGTCAACTTCTAAAACTAAAATAAACTCTGCCCTCTAGTGTAGTATCTGTTCTTGATAATTTTCTGATTTAACGCACGGTAATCCACACACATGCGCATGGTTCCATCTTCCTTCTTCACAAGAACTACTGCTGAAGCAAAAGGAGTTTCTTGGTTTCTCAAAACCTCTGAAAAATATCAATCTCAAGAAGTTGAAAGTGAACTCTATTTTCTCTGGTGTAGCACCGGAATTCTCTGTCACTCATCAGACACTAAAGCTCGGAACTCACAACATGGCAGGATAAAAGGCTCTGATACCACTGTAATATTCCCCATTAATTTTTCAATTTTAATCAACACAAAACCATTGATTAGCATTAGCTCCAAAGATAACCAGCTTGGAAAGTAACCCTTCACCAAGAATGTTCACCAAGATCCCAATGTGGGCGAGGTGATAGCATATGTTGTTGGGGATCGTTAACAACTAGAAGAGAATTACAAAGCTACTATAGGCGGTTGGCTGACCATGAATGAAGTAAATACAAAGTAGGCGGCTAACCGACCATGAATTCTGCTCTTCCACTTATTCAATGGGGGTAAACTATTCCGCTCTGCCACTTATTTAGTGGGGGCAAATTGTTTAACAAGTGTTGATAATAAAATATTGACTCAACCACTTCTCAGTGGGAGTTAAACAAAACTAAATTGCAACAATGATTAAACAATTGTTAGTACTACTAAACTTGCTTTACAAAGAAATAGTTCAACTGCAAATACATAGAAATATGCTTCCAAATCCAACCAAGAGTTAGAGTAATAAACCTCTAACATTTACAATATGAAATGATATAGAAATGAAGCTCAAACCAGCATTATTACGAAACTAAATAAGTCTGATCAGAAACAACATGAACAAAATATCAAACCAGCAAGGTGAGAATTCACCAAAATGGACGCAACTCTTCAGAAATAGCTCAGAATGACTCTGTTCAATAGACGGTAGAGGTCTCCAATCTAGGCGTGCAAACTCCAAAACAAAATTCGAACCAGAAACAACAATCAATAGAAGGCACAAATTCCAAAGCAAGCCAAAAATGGTACGACCCCCTCAAGGAGGTCGATTTGTTACCAAAAATCCAATCCTAAGTATTAAAATTTGCAAACTTGGGCGCCCTCCACAATTGCACAACATGGGCCAGTACCCAAAACTAGATAACATTCAGAGGCGAAGCTATAAACAAAAATTCACTTCAGCCATAAACATCAGCAATACAAACAGATTATAAAACCAGCAACTTGTCTGTAATTAAAATCAGAAATTGAGCATTATCCACACTCCTGAGTGAAGCATGGTCTTCAATAACTTTCTAGAAAGCCATAGTTTCAAGCCTGAAGAAAGGTATCAAAAACCTAGAAAACACGCAACCCCCTATAATGTCCCTTCCTTAGGCAACTCAAACATTAGCAGAGGTTCGCCTACTACAAGGGTTCCCGTAGGTCAGTAGTTTGGTTAGGGGACCCAACCAGGGTTGTGGAACCTTGCCAGGAGCTTTTCAAACCTTCAGTTTGGGGTTTAGAGGATGAATCCAAGGTTAATTTGGAAATATTAAGTTGTCTCTAATGGAATAGTAAAGGGGTGAATAGTAACAGAGAAATAGAAGGATGAATAGTGAAAAGTTCACCCCCTTGTGCCATGATTCCTAGAGACATAACTTGTGGCTTTTAAAAATAACTTAAATGATCAAAATGGGGAGCTTCTTGGAAAGCCACGCCTAGCTTAAGGAGACCAAGCAATTTTATTAAAAAGACCTAAAAAGTATTCCTGTTGCTTAGTCTAAAAACCCTAAAAAGAGATGACCTTTTTAGGGAATAGTGAAAAGTTATAAAATGGAGTTGGAGACTGCATTTGACATATCATGAGTTTATATTTTCAGAGCAGCTTGCAGGTTGGAGCTCAAGGAGGGTTTCTACATGCAGATTTGGCCTTCCAGGAACAAAAACTCTTGGGAGAGGGAGTGTTGGACGTAGATCCAACATTCTAGAAGGTAAAAACAACATAGAAAGGTTTTCTTATCAGTTTGGCAGCAAGTTTTTGGGAAGGATATTGCAGATCAGTCAATTGGAAGGGCAAGAATTCACATCAGATTCAAAAACCACACCTTTTAGAGGGCATTTCTACCATCTTGCAGCAATATTACAGTCAGCCGCACCTCTGTTGGGCATTTGGGCTTCAAACCCTTGGTGCCAAGTGAAATTCTTGAAGATTTGGAGTTGAAAATTCACCTACAGCAATGGCAAAGCTCCTCTCACACCTAGAACCGAATTAGGGAGTCATATTTAGAGCTGGGTGAGTTCGAAATCACTGTCACAGAGTTATATCAAACCTGAGAATTTTATTTCAGCCTTGTAATAGTTCATTTCCAGGTCTATTGATGAATGGGTATGTTGCATTTAGCCCATATCTATGTAATTTCAGTCTCTACTTAATAGAATTGTTGTATGCTTCGGTCATTTTCCATTATTAGCATTGTATATTGTCATGTTATTCACATAAAACTCAAAAACACCAAAAAAATTAGAAAAAAACGCAAAAACAAACAAAACAAAACCTCTCCTATTTGCTGGTCAAAGACTTCTTGAAAAAGACAAACTCAAAAAAATCAGATCAGATTGGGTTGGGAATCTTTCAGTGGTATCAAAACCATGATCTTGCCAGTCTGTAGGCACTTTGTTCAATCCTATGCATCCTAGAGAGGCCGGGCCACACAGATATTACACCCGCAAGAGATCACACAAACAGTTTGGGGTTGACACTAGCATTCCGGGTGCAGTTATGGGAGATACCCATGATGGCAATAGAAGTCCCCATGAGAGGGAGAGATAGAATCCACAAGAAGATCCTGATCATGAGTTATTCAGAATTTTTGTTAATACACAACCACTGATTGTTCAGGCTTTAGAAAGACTTCAAAATACCTTGGACAGGATGGATTTGGGTCAGCCTAGGGATAGGTGTGGTAGACATGACAGACGTGATAGGGTAGATAGGTCTGTTACAGTTATAGGCAGTCGTGGGAGTAGCAAGGCTCCTTCGTCGAGGGACAGTACTCTTGGTTCTCCTAGGCGTGATAGGACTCATACACGCACAGTAGATAAGCCCAGGCAGTCCCATTTTCCTCCTAGAGATGAGCCACCACTAGTTGACGCGCTTGAGGGAGTGGTGTTTCAGGATACTGTTATGGCAGCGAATGATGAGTGGGCACGTCTTCCTGAGCATGTTAGAGATGCCTTCCTTCTACCTCAGTATTGTTCACAGCGTAGAGATAGCATGAGCAATCGTGGTGATAGGGGGCCTAGACAACAGCATAATGGTGACCTTCATTGACCTACTAGCAAGCTCACTATATCTCCCTTCGATGGTAGCGAGAAGATCATTGCTCGAGCTTGGGTGCACAAGCTTGACATCTACCTTTCACTTAAGTCGATGCCTAAGGACGAGGCCATCCAGTTTGCAGTACTATACTTAGAGGGTGTGGCTTATGATTTGTGGCATCATGGTTTGTTTACCCAAAACCATAGACTTATTCATTCTTGCAGGGAGTTCACTGAGCGGTTGATTGCCAGATTTCACCGTAAGGATGTTGAGTTGTACTATAGGGACTTAGCACTACTACGACAAACTCGACATGTTGAAACTTACATTAATGAGTTTCAACAAATTGTTGTTATGGTTCTTGAGATGCCAGATAGATGTGTAGTGATGCTTTCAATCGAGGGTTTACATGACAGGTTACGGGGTTTGGTCAAGGCTCTTAAGCCTTGGACTTTACATGAGGCTATTCAGATTTCCCTAGACCTTGATACTTCACCACCCTCCTACTTCTTATCAGCAAAATAAGAAGTTTTCGAAGAGCTCCAAGCCTTTCCAAAGATCTTCGACACAACGCAGGAGTACACCACCTCTTCCCAAGATGGATCAGGAGACACGTAATGAATTGAGAAGGAAGAAACTATGCTTCACATGTAAGGAGCCTTGGGAGCCTGGACACCGATGCCTTGGGAAAGGCAAGGTGCATCTCATTAAGGTTGTGTCTAATGTGGATGATGAGCATATACAGGATATAGATTCAGAGGGCAGCGATGGTGAGGATTTACGGGAGGCCCCACAAGTGGAGCTTGGAGTGGACAATGCATTGGATGCACCCAAGCCTGTCATTGCCACCCTTTCAGGAGTCCCTAGATACCATCCCTACCGTTTCAAGGGAATGATTAATGGACAAAGTGCAACTTGCCTTGTTGACAGTGGTGTCACGCACAATTTTATTGATGAGGGACTGGTTGCTAAGCGAGGATCTCAAGCGGAGGATTTTCTTGGTTTCAGTGTGACAATAGCAAATGGATTCTCTATGAGGTGCACCAGGGTAGTTCCACAGCTTAGTATACAATTGGGAGATTACACCTTGACCGATGATTTTTATGTGGTGGGTCTAGGCGACATTGATGTAGTGTTAGGCATCCAATGGTTACAGTCACTTGGCAGGTATATACAGGATTTTAAGAGGATGGAGCTGGAGTTTACAGTTGGTGGCAAGAAGGTTGTGCTTAAGGCTCTCTCAGATGGTGGACCTATGGTAGTTTCAGCGCGTAGGATGGAGTCTATTCTCAGGCATGGGAATGTTGCTTGGGCGACACAGTGTTACATTTCATCCAAGTCACCTTCTTTAGATGATAGATCAGCATTCCATGTAGATATCCAGACAATGTTGGATAGGCATAGCGTGGTGTTTGGAGACCTTCCTCCCGGTAGACCTCCTGACCGTGGGTTTGAGCATGTGATAGAACTGGAGGAGGGCACCAAGCCCGTGATTACTGTCCCTTATCGTCATCCTAAGACGTATAAGGAAAAGATAGAGAAGACCATCCGAGAGTTATTGGACATGGGATTCATCAGGCCTAGTTCTAGCCCTTTCACTTCTTTTGTGGTGTTGGTCAAGAAGAAGGATGGCACTATGCACATGTGCATTGACTACCGTGCACTAAATAAGAAAACAATTAAGAACAAGTATCTGATTCCGCGCATAGATGAGTTATTAGATGAGCTCCATGGGGTAGTGTATTTTTCGAAGGTTGATCTTCGATCAGGATACCATCAAATCTATGTTCATGAGGAGGATATCCATAAGACAGTATTCAGATGCCACTACAGACACTATGAGTTTTTAGCGATGCCATTCGGTCTCACTAACACACCTGCTACATTTCAATCATGCATAATCATGTGTTCAATACGCAATTGTGTAAGTATGTGCATGTATTCTTCGATGACATTCTGATATACAGTAGAACTTGGGAGGAGCACATGAGGCATTTGGATGAGATTTTTGGTATTATGGAAGCTCGGTCTCTGTTTGCCAAGATGTCCAATTGTGAATTTGGACTTACAGAGATATTATACTTGGGACATGTGATTGGCACGAATGGAGTGAAAGTTCACCAAGAGAAGATACAGGCAACATAGTTGGAAAACTCGGCATTTTCAAGTACTCGGCAAGCCCGAAAAACTCGGCTCGGCAAAAACTCAAAAAAAACTCAGCAACTTAAAAAATTGCTTAAACTTCACTAAAAACGCATTTTTTTTGCAAAATTCAAAGATAAGATGCATCCAATGAGTCAATAAATGAGTACATATAAAAAACAAGTTGTATTTGATTGATTTGAAAGAAATTGGATACAAAATGGCATCCTCATGTGGAATGCTCAATGCGCTGATATGATAATAGTCTGAAACAAAATGAAAATAGCAAATTGTTATTGTAAAACTGAAAGTAAATACAATATTAATATATTTTACAAATTTATATCTTCCTCTTCCCATGTCTAGTGAAAACTAGGGGAGAGGTAGAACTAGATGATATTATAGATGAAGACTTGTAGGAAAACTTGGAAACTTGGACTTGGAGAGTACCTAGAAAACCAAATAAATTCAATCTGATTTTGAGGGCAATGACCCTAATGGGGTCAAGGGGTAGCACCCCTCATGGGGGTCTGGGGGCAACGCCCCCAGCGGGGTCGAGGGGCAGCGCCCCTCGTGGGGGTCTGGGGGCAACGCCCCCAGCGGGTTCGAGGGGCAGCACCCCTCGCAGGGTCCTGGGGCAGCTCCCTATCGCGATACAGGGCGGGGTCGAAGGGTGGAGCCCCCGCCACCAAGCCCAAATTAAGACCTCCAAAACCACAAAAACCTTCATGGGAGAGTGTTTTTGCTAAGGAAGAGACAGAGCAACTGGTGGAGGCAAAAAATGAATCAAAATTGCCTTTATTCTGACAACGGGGGTCTTTTTTGCTGAGCAGCCGAGTTTTTGCAAATAAATGGTGAGTTTTTAGGCGAGTTTTTGTGAAAAATACGGTCGTACTTTTTGGCGAGTAAAACTTGCAAATACTCATTTGGCAAAAAAACTCGCGAGTTTTTGGCGAGTGAGCCGACTATGACAGGCAATGCTAGATTGGCTGCCACCTAGGAATGTTTCAGAGTTGCGTGGTTTCCTAGGATTATGTGCATACTACAAGAGATTTGTTAAGGGGTATTTATAGCTAGCAGCTCCTTTGACAGACCTTCCTTTGACAGACCTTACACGGAAGGGGGCTTTTATATGGACAGATGAGGCACAGAGTGTATTTGACAGGCTCAAGCAAGTTATGAGCACGTGTCCAGTTTTAGCTCTTCCAGACTTCTCATAGCCCTTTGTTCTAGAGTGTGATGCATCAGGAGGGGGAATAGGAGCAGTACTTATGCAGAACCGCCATCCCATTGCATTTGAGAGCAGAAAATTGAGGGATAATGAGAGATTGTACTCCACCTATGATAAGGAGATGCTCGCCATTATGCATGCCTTGGCGAAAGTTTGGCAGTATTTGGTGGGTGGGAAGTTTGTGGTGAGAACTATCCACAATAGTGTGAAATACTTTTTGGAACAGAAAGAACTTAATGAGCGCCAACAGAAGTGGGTCAGCAAGATTCAGGCATATGATTTTGAAATTGAATTTGTCAAGGGGAAGAAAAATGTTGTTGTTGATGCACTTTCCAGAAGGCCTTCCGTTGCTGCCCTTTGTTCCATGAGTGAGATTTCAGCCGATTGGAAGTCTCAACTTTTAGTTGAGTAGTCCAAAAATCAGTTCGCATGTGGGGTTTTGGATGGATAGGTCAAGGATTACAAGTACACTGTGATTGATGATGTGATATAATACAAGGATAGAATCTATTTAGTTCCTGGATCGAAGCTGAAGGAAACAATTCTACGTGCCATCCATGATACACCAATAGCAGGATATCCTAGGTACTTCAAGACATACAGGCAGGTTCATGAGAGATTCTCATGGAAGGGTCTCAAGGATGATGTCCTACGCTATGTCCGCGCGTGTGTGACTTGTCAACAGAACAAGTCAGAGCATACTTTCCCAGCTGGACTTCTACAACGGTTGCCTATTCCACAGCAAAAGTGGGAAGGTATATCGATGGATTTCATTACTGGTCTTCCGAGAGTCCAGGGGAAGGACTGCATATATGTGGTTGTTGATAGATTAATGAACTATGCACACTTCTTTTCTATTGCAGCCGATTTCACAGCCTCACAGGTGGCAAAGTTATTTTTTCATGAGGTATTCCGTCTACATGGCCTCCCCAAGACCATTGTCAATGATCAAGATAGTAGATTCATGAGTATATTTTGGTAGGAACTATTCCGACTTACAGGTATAGAGTTGACCCCTAGCACCAATTACCACCCTTAGACTGATGGGAAGACAGAGATTTTCAACAAGTGTGTGGAAGGATATTTGCGTAATTATGTTTCGAGTTAGTAGAGAGCATGGGTGCATTGGTTATATTTGAGCGAATATTGTTATAATACTACGCATCATATGTCTATTGGCATGACTCCCTTTTGGGCTTTATACAGTTATGATGCCTTATCATTTGTGGATTTGGTGCTAGGTGATAGCAAAGCGCCTAGAGCTCGAGAGTGGCTTCAAGACAGTCGGGATATCCTTAAGGCACTCAAAGATAACATTCAGCAAGCACAGAATCAGCAAAAGTTTTATGTTGATCGGCACAGGATTGAGAGGGCCTTTGAGGTTGATGATATGGTTTTTCTGCGCCTACAGCCCTATAGGCAGAGTACGCTCAAAAGGAATGGGGCTGGAAAAGACAAACTCAGAAAAATCAGATCAGATTGGGTTGGGAATCTTTCACCCCCGTAGCAATGTCTGAACTCAGTTCAACAACATGACATTATCAAATTTGCAAAAGATCCTTAACTCTTCAAAAAGCATCAATATATAAGCTCATCTGGGCGATTGAAGCAATCTGTAACTCCAACCAAGAAACTCTTCAAATTCTCCAAGGGACGTCCACCTTAAAGTCTTTTTGAAATATTTAAAAATACTTTATTCTCTCTCCCAAGTCATCCCTCTTTAAGGAAATAATAAAACTTTAAATGCATTAATACTTCATGGCCCCAACTTTAAAACAACTTTGAAGTTATTGCTTAGGCGTGGGGTACAAACTCAAAACAAAAAATTCACTAAGTGTTGAAACTCAGTCCAACGAAGCAACTAAACCCAACATCCAAAACTAATTTTGCCAAAATGTCAGAAATAGCATGATGATCTGAGTTGAGCTGCTGATAATGCCACTGCCAAAAATAGATTTACTAAAAATAGCAAGTGCCAAAACTAGTAAGTTTGCTTTAAACTCAACAAAAAGCGAAACTGAGCAGAAAACATGTCTCTAGGAGGGCTACTAGGATGACACTGCCATAAATAGAACTTACCAAAAATTAGCAAACTGCTATAAATAGTAAGTGTTCCCAAATGCCTTTTGAGCACAAACCAAACAGTCGTCATGACTTACTAAAAATAGTATGTGCCTAAAAAGTTTGTCAGATGGAGATGCATGTTACACATTTTGAAGCTCTCTGAAAACCCAGAAAAACCCAAAAACATTTCCCGCATGCAAGGTATTAGAGAGAGATGCATGTCATCTTCTCAACATGCATGTTACCTTACCCTGAAGCTCTCTAGAAACCCAGAAAACTTCACCAGACATGCAACAGAAACTCTCGCATGCAAACCTTCAAAACCTCCTCTAAAATTGGAAACCCTAATTTGCACATCTGAATAGCCTACGGATTTCCGAAAATAAGCTAATTCCCAATGAAGATTGTAGAGCTAAATTGGGGACCCCGTGAGAGGCACTGCCCCTCGACCCCGCTAGGGGCATTGCCCTAGACCCCAGTGCCCCTTGACCCCATTGGGGACGTTGCCCCCAAACCCCCACAAGAGGTGTTGCCCCTTGACCCCATTAGGGGCATTGCCCTCGAACTCAAATTGAATTGATTTAGTTCTTTAGGTACTCTCCAAGTCCAAGTTTCCAATTATTCCTACAACTCTTCATGCATAATATCATCTAGTTCTACCTCTCCCCTAGTTTTCACTAGACATGGTAAGAGAAAAATATAAATTTATAAAATATATTAATATAGTATTTACTTTCAATTTTACAAAAACAATTTGCTATTTTCATTTTGTTTCAAACTATTAGTATCAACGCATTCCACATGAGGATGCCATTTTGTACCCAATTTGCTTTCAAATCAATCAAATACAACTAGACTCAACTTGAAGTTCTATGTATTCATTTATTGACTCATTGGATAAATCTTATCATTGAATTTTGCAAAAAAAAATGCATTTTTAATAAAGTTTATGCAATTTTTTAAGTAGTTGAGCTTTTTGCCGAGTTTTTGTCGAGTTTTTTCCAAAGCCGAGTTTTTCGGGTTTGCCGAGTACTTGCAATTGGCAAGTTTTCCAACTATGGTCCACCCAACCCAAAAGTGTAAGAAAATTGGCTCAAAAAGTTATCAACTCCAATTTGGACAATTTGGCAGTCAATCTTAAGGTTTTTGGGCCTTTTGAACATGATGGTGAGGTTCGTTTGGGCTGAAAATGCACCAAAATATCAGCTACCTTTTGGAACCACTTTTCAAACCCCCATTTGCAACTGGGTCCTCCCATCTTCGATTTTGCTGAAATCAAAACCAATCTTGACTTTCTCAAGCCTTTTAGATTCTATGGAAAGATTGAAAATGCCTCCAAGACTACCAAAAAGCTACAACCACTCAGATGTCATAAGAACACAAATATGCAAACCAGAATGTACAAGTGCTTATTTTCTTTTAAACTGTTCTGATTCTCTAAATCATCCGAAGATGCAAGAGAAGAGCATACTAGGTTTTTGAGAAAAATACTAGCACTGGATTAGTCTCAAATCTCTCAAACAATCAGATAACAAATGAACTATACCAAACAACGAAGATCTAATACCATGTTAGATTCTACAAGAAGCGAAAACCGAACCAAAATTTGGTGTCAGTCATAGATCACACAACTCTAATTGACAAATGATCGAATATCAAAAAAGTGGAATGGAGAGAGAATCCTGAAAGAGAGAAAACAAGAGACAATTGCAAGACAATTTTTACAATACTTAAGTTACTCTCATTGAACTAGCTGAGGTGAGAAGGGAGTGATGTATATATAGCAAAATATGGGCAAATACATCTAAGAGGAGCATTAACTCCAACTACCCATAATAGGTGGGAGATTTTACCTACTTGGTAAATTCAAAAAAACTGTGGCATAACCTACTCAAATAAAGATAGAATAGTGGTTATGAGAGGTGGCATAAGAATCCAAAAGAGGGTGTGAAACTCAACTACACATGTGTGGGAGAGAGTAACACATGATGTTGATTGATTAGATGTAATGTACCCATTTTCGATCACTTTAGATCATCGTACTAGAGGGGATGTTTGATGTTTCTGATGACCTCTTGAGTATTTGGCACTTTCATATTTCACTTCAGGACTATTTCTATATTTTTTGCATCTTTAGCTAGCTATGCGGGAAATATATAATAATTAAATAATTAATTGTAAGCTATCGAAAAAGCATAAATTAAAAGACATTAAATTAATTATTTATAAGGTGAGTATAAAAGTGACTTAAATGCCAAAAATGTTAATTAATTAAATAAAGTCACTTTCCAAAGAAATAAGGTTTATTACTTTGAAAAGGTGATTTAAATATTAAATTCTGACAAGTTCCCAAAGAGTTTATAAAATTGCTGAAGTGGTTCATTTAATTCATTCAAAATTTTGTACACTTCTCTTTTGAAGAATTGTGCTTGTGGCCAGATTTCTAATCGAAGGGACGAAAAACACCAACGATTCCCTAACGAACGAAAACCCAGAAAGCAAAGTGATTCCAGCCAAAGATCGACAATGTGCTAAAGAATTTGTTAACAATGATGGGAACCCTCGTTTTCAATGGCATAGTTCATTTAGGATCATGGTTTGGGCTAAAGGTTTGCAGGATTCGGAGAAAAATGATTTATCATTTCTAGTTTTTCCAAGTTCTTTAGGTTGACAAAGGTTTTAAGAAATTAAATAATATTACTTTTGTTGTTGGAGAACACCAGTCGTACCAAGCTGTGGTGAGCCCAGCTGGCTCCTTCCGAAACCCTTGTTGTTTTGCTTATCTTTATGTGTTTTTTTAAGTTTTTTAGAGAAATTCTAGACAGAAGTAGAAGGGGCGATAAAATATAAATGCACACAAAATTGAAATACAGTAATCTTTTGAGCAATAGATGTAATAGATATTATTTTGCAGTACGTAAAATGAGATTGCAAGCAAATTACATACCCGAAAAACTCCAGAATAATTAAATAAGAAATTTCAGAGCTTGGCAGGCAAGAATGCTGAAACTGAAGGAAATCGTTGTCGGGACTCTGGATCTGCTTTCTCCCATGCAGAAACTACAGAAAAGTTGCTAACAATGAAGGACGCCAAGGATAGAACACAGGAACAGCCTCAAGGAAAGGCGTTTTTTCCTCTGAGTTCACACGCCTCAAATAGAGAAGCACGCCTCCTAAGGAGAAAGTACGGCCCTCTGATGCTACTGTACGACCCTATCTGGAGTTGGATATCTAATGAAGAATGGCGTCCAGGGTAGATAAGCCCTCTTCCTTATTGCAAACACTGAAATGCTGAATATATAACTCAGATGAAACACAACAAAACTCGTGAATGAAGCCCTCACAAATGCAAAAATTCGACTAGTCTCTCACAACCTCAAATATGCTCAACACTAAAGAAGATCTCGCTCTCCAATGGCAGAATATGCTAAAACCCTTGGCTCAGAGAATATCACAGAGAAGCCAAAATAGCAAAGTCAAATAATCATGAATGAGTTTGATTTGCCAAAATTGCCTTATATCCCCAAAAGGCACGAATTCCAAGAAAGCACGACTTGGCTCATTAAAATACATTTAAAATGTATTTAATTTACTTTTCCATAGTTTGGCAATTAAATAATTGCTTTTCCAAGTTGAGCACACTTGTGTACTTTAAGTGATTTAATTTCAATTACTTTATGAAATATGTAAATGATATAATATTTATAAAGTCAATTTGACTTTATAATCAAGTGTTAAGCTAAATAATAACTTAAATCACTTAAATATCCATAACTCTCTCCAAACTCCATATATCTTCGTGTTGTCAGAAGCTGGCAAACACTGAACCATAAATGCTTGTACTGAAACCAATACTGCAGTGAAGGAATCGGCAACGACAATACCCACTTTAACGGCCACTGACCCTCTAACCAGATCCTGTCAGCCTACAAGGGTCCAAAAGATAGGCTAACTCAACATGCTCCTAAACTAAGCTATAATGGGGACATTACAGTCTGCCCTCCCCGAATTTGCTTGTCCACAAGCAAATGCAAAGTTGGATGCTATAAAATATTGTCACCCTCCCAAGTTGCATCCTCTGGCGATAGATCTCTCCACTTAACCAAATATTCCCTGATTACACGCCTCCGAAGATGACGCTCTCTGGAGTCCAAAATGGCCTTAGGTACTAAAAAAAACTTCCCCTCATCATCCAGGGGTGGTAGGTCTAAGGAAGGAATCACATGTTGTCCTAATGCCTTCTTGAGGCGAGATACATGAAACACATTGTGAACCTTGCTATCCACCAGTAAATCTAACTCATATGCCACCTCACCAACATGCCTGACAATCCTAAATGGCCCATAGTAGTGTGGCTTGAGTTTCTCTGCGCCCCTCTTCCTAAGAGTGGATTGCCTGTACAGCTGCAGCATCAAATACACCATATCATCGACCTCAAAAAACCGCTCAACTCTCCTCTGATCAGCATATTGCTTCTGTTGATTCTGAGCCCTCTGAATGTTCTGATGTAGAGCTCTCATAATATCCTGGTTCTCCTATAACAGATCCCCAGCACTCGGCACTCTGCAATCACTCAGTAACAGATCGAGGAAACTAGGAGCATCATAACCATATAATGCTCTGAATGGTGACATCTGTATAGACATGTGATGAGTGGAATTGTAGCAATACTCACAAAGGTATATCCACTTCACCCAAGCCTTTTGCTGCCCTAAGATGTAATTCCATAGGTATCCCTCCACCCATTTGTTGGCAATCTCTGTCTATCCATTTGTCTGTGGGTGGTAACTGGTATTCGGAGTGGGCTCTATCTCGCAAAGTCGGAATAACTCCTGCCAAAAGCTACCTCACGAAAAAGTACCTCTGCTACCTATGTAGTTGAATGTGTAGTGGTGATCGGGAAGAAGTGTGCATACTTTGTCAATCGGTCCACTACTACAAAAATGTTGTCCCTCCCTTGAGCTTTCGGCAAGCCCGTGATGAAGTCCATAGACAAGCATTCCCACTTCCTGTCAAGAATAGGAAGTGGTTGTAACAACCCAGCAGGGTATGTATGCTCTTGCTTGTTCTGCTGACAAACAAAGTATTCCCTCACAAAATGAATAACATCTGACTTGAGACCCTTCCATGTGAATCTCTCTCGTACCTGCCTGTAGGTCTTAAAGTAACCGAGATGACTAGCCATAGGTGTAGTGTGGAAGGTCCTCAATACCACATCCCTCATCTCAGAACCTGGGACTAAAAATATCCTCCCTTTGTAAATGATAAGATCACTCACAAGAGAGTATTGGCTATCCTGTATTGTCCCATCGACGATGCCAAAAGCCCATGGGTTCTTGGCATACTCTGCAATTATCCTGTGTTTCCAGTCCTCTGAAATAGCCGCCATGGAGCTCAAATGTGGACAATGAGATAAAGCATCAGCAACTACGTTTTGTATCCCTTTGACATAGGAGATGTCAAAGTCATATGATTGCAGTATGCTAACCTACTTCTGTTGTCTCTCATTCAAATCTCGCTGCCCAAGGAAATGTTTCAAGCTGTTGTGGTCAGTTTTAACACAAAACTTACCACCAACAAGATAGTGTCTAAACTTGGCCATTGCATGCATAATAGCCAACATTTCCTTGTCATAGATGCTATAGCTCCGCTCAGGACCCCTCAGCTTCCTACTCTCAAAAGCAATAGGATGTCGATCTTGCATAATGACTACACCAATGCCCTTTTCGCAAGCATCACAGTGAAGCTCAAACGGCCTGGTGAAATCCGGTATGGCTAAGACTGGACAAGTAGTCATAAGATGTTTGAACTTCTCAAAGCACTCCTATGCAAGAGGTGTCCAAATGAAAGCTCCCTTCTTGGTCAAATATGTCAGTGGCGTAGCATGTCGTGAAAATCCACTAACAAATCGCCGATAGAAGGCACATAAACCTACAAACCCCCTAAGCTATGTCAATGTCTCAGGTGTAGACCAGTCAATGATAGCACGAACTTTATTTGGATCCATACGAACTCTGTCACCGCTGACAAAGTGACCCAAGTATAATAGTTCTGCCATACCCAAAGCACACTTGGATTCCTTGGCATACAAGGACTCCCTGTCAAGAATGCTCAATACTGCATCAAGGTGCACCATGTGCTCCTCCCAAGACCTGTTGTATACTAATATGTTGTCGAAGAAAACAAGAACAAACTTCCTCAACTATGCCTGGAAAACCCGGTTCATCGTGGACTGGAAAGTGGCAGGTGCGTTGGTTAAACTGAAAGGCATAACCAAAAAGTCAAAATGTCCATAATGACACCTGAAGGTGGTTTTCTCAATGTCCTCACGGACTCTAATCTGATGGTACCCCATCCTCAAATCAATCTTCGAGAAGTAGCAAGCTCCATGAAGCTCATCTATCAACTCATCTATCTGTGGAATGGGATACCTGTTCTTTATGGTTTTCTTATTCAACATTTTGTAATCAATACACATCCTGAGAGTACCATCCTTCTCCTTCACCAATACAACTGAAGAAGCAAATGGAGACTTACTCGGCCTGATGTGTCCTATTGCGAGCAATTCCTTGATGGTCTTCTCTATCTCATCTTTCAATCACTTCGGGTGTCGGTAAGGAGTCATCATAATGGGCTTGGCGCCCTCCTCCAACTCTATAATATGCTCAATGCCTCTATTTGGAGGTGTACCATGAGGGATATCACTAAACACCTTTGTATGCTTCAACCGAAGCTCCTGTACATCGGGATGGTAAGGTGTTTTATGCTGCTCCTCATATGATGGTTCCATCTGACATTCTACTGCCCATTCAACCATGTCATTCCTAATCAATCTCTCCATTCTTTTGAGTGTTATTTCTTTCAAATTGTTGTCTTTGATTGCTTTTAGAATGTGGTTAGTTCCATCAACCTTAAATTTCATCTCCATGTCTTGTAGGTTGAGTGTGAACTCTCCAATCGCATGAAGCCACTTCATGCCAAGTACCACATCTATGTTTCCCATCTTTACCACATAGAAATCTACTTTGAACTCAAAATTGTTGAGCTTCATGGGCAGATCCAAAATCATTCGGTCACAGGTAAGAGTATACCCATCGGCAACCTTAACTCTAATCCCTTCAAACTCTTGAGTTTGAATCCCTCTTTTCTCAACCAAACATGAATCAATGAAGTTATGTGTCGCATCAGTATCAAGCAATGATATGATTCTTTGACCCGTCAAGGTTCCACGAAGTTTGAAAGATCCTTCTCTTTGCATGCTTGACATGTGAGCTTCTTGTAGCTCAATCTTCACTTCATTTTCTGCCTCATTGTCTAATTTTTCAAGGTCTGATTCACTTTGTGCAGCTTGCTGGTCTGAGAAATCAGTCACATCTTCTCTCTCAAAATACCACTCCATGTGCCTTTTTTGACCTTTAGGCTTGAAGGGACAATCATGGTTAATGTCATACGGGCCCTTGCAGTAAGAACAGAGCTTCTTCCTACGTAAATCGTTAAGTGTTTCTCAATCCAATGGTGATGCAAACTACTTCTTTGGGTTTGAATTTTCTGTTCTTCTTGGATCAGCTTTGTTATCTGTGTAGGAAGTGGATGGTTTGGAGTTGAACTTACTATGAGGTGTAGTGAGTTCCATGCTACGAGCTTTTCTCATAGCCTCCTGCAAGGTAGGTGGATCAAAAACCTTGATCCATCCTTTCATGGGTTCAAATAAACCCTCAACAAAGAGTATTATCAACCTCCTCTCTGATATACCAGTAACCATGACTGAGAGTTTTTAAAACTCTCCAATATATGACTCTAAACTGCCCAACTGCTTAAGTTGAGCCAAATCCCTGAAGTAAAGTTCTGGATCACGTTTATCAAACCTCTCAACCAATCTATCAGTGAACTCCTGATAGGTAGTGATCCTGTCATGCTGCAGTGTGACCATGCCATGGTGCCACCAGTCATGAGCAACGCCATCCAAGTGAATGTAATGTCCCTTACCCAATTTTTCCTAGAATTTGCTTCTTCATTAGGTTTAAGGTTTCTTCTTTCCAAATGAATGTTCTTTTCAATGAAGTAATCTTGATTTGAAATCTGCATTCGCCATATTAACAACATTCCCACACACACAAATATTTGTTAGCATTAATATCTAGATATCCAAAATATAAGCATAATCATAAATGTAATTTAACAAACATAATCATAAATGCAATTTAACAAGCAAGAGGAGTGCCATGGGTGGATCCGTCCTGAAGCCTTCAAATAAATCTCAAGAGGTTGTCCATCCCAATCCTTCTTGCCCAATGGCTTAGTACCTACATACTCCATTCATGGCGACACCTCGAAGACACTCATCCTATCAAGGGGAGAGGAATCATGGAATCCTTAAGTAGCCTAAGGTCTACCACCTCCTATTCGCCCAATCCCTAGTCAAGGGCCTAAGGGGCTGCAAGGCCCAATCCCTTGTCTAGGGCCTAAGGGGCACAAGCCTAGGTGGGACCCCCAACCTTCTATAACCCAGTCCCTAGTCAAGGGCCTAAGGGGCTGCAGGGCCCAATCCCTTGTCTAGGGCCTAAGGGGCTAAAAGTGGGGTTTTTCGACAATCTACTTAAACCATGGTTCACCCTTCCTGATAGGGTTACAAGCACAAAGAAGACAATCTTTACACAATCAGCTATATTTGCATTCATCCAAGATCTATTTCATGCCCATAATCAAATATATTTTCATGTATCAATGATTCTTTAAGTTCATTATTTCCTAGAATGATTCTCATTATGATAAGATTAAAGAAAGCATTATATCAATAATCAAATTAGCAATATCTATTTCCTATATTCAAAATATGCTAAATATTATTGCTAAGTGAGTACATCACCTGAGTTGTGGTATATCTCCACGTTTTTTGATTCCTTACTTGTCTCTTTCAACCTTATACTGGATTGATCATGGGATGATGACAATTCATAAATACACATAATCTATTTATGCTTATATTAAAGAATCATCATTACTTATAAGGTTTAATAATTGCTGGAAGTATCATTACTATATATTCACAAGTGATTCACATATCTACTTACTCATACACACATATATGTATGTATGTATCATCATTTCTAATTGACTTCAATTTATTTATATATATATATCCTTATTTCTATATGAATATGTATATAAAAATGTATATATATTTTATTTAAATGTGCATACCTTATTTCTAGTAAATATTTATATATCTTTATTGTAAATAATATATATAGATCCTATCTAAATAAATATATAAATACATATATATTTATTCCACATATCTATGTATCTACATTTATAATAATATTAGACTTACTGCTCACTGCCTTATCAGATTTTTGACTGAATAGGACATTGATTTCTCCACGATGATTGCTTCCTTCCTTCTCTACTTTCCTTCCTTCCATGTTCGTATTCCTTATTTTTCTCCTTAATGCCTTGCAACGATCTCTCCTTTATGGCTGATCAAAGGTCTCCTTATTTTCTAGACGTGTCTTTTCATGTATTCGTTACTTTCTTTGTTTTGGGACTAATTCCTTAACAACGTTGACTGCTGCATTTGTTAATCACCCAGTTTATGAACTGTTTAGGAATCGCTTGGTGTTTATTTATCTCTCTTTTAATTGGCATTATTTAAATGTTTTATTTCATATTTTATTTATCCCCTTTTTGGTTTATATGCTATATGTTTTTTTCCTCTATAGTTCGAAATCATATTGTTAGCTTAGAATATTATTATATCTATGATGTTTTAGAACATACTTTTAAATATTATCACATATTATCATTATAATATATTTATATTGTAATTATAATATGTACCTACGATAATCATGATTAAGGTAATAATGGTTAAGATATTATATTTATAATTATAATATTATCTTCATAACTATAATTATAATAGAATGGCTAATATATATATATTTGAGACATAGTTATCATTTTGATATTTGGTTTATTTATATTTGTCTCAATACTTCATATTTTGTGTTACAATTTTACAATTTTCGGGGACATGATAGTGAAGAGCTGCGAACCGTATGGCATCCTCTTCTGCCATAGGACGTAATGTCAGGAAAGTGTCCAGTTTACTCACCCATGCATGTGCTGTGACTCTGCCACTGCCATCAAAATTGGTTAAGGTGAGTTTGTTGGTAGCCTATTTGAGATCATAGTTTTTGTTTATGGGCCTCCTGTCTACCCTGTTCCTGGCATGTTCCCTCTTTTGGCTCATGAATCTATCGAAGTTAAGGTGATCCTTAACTCTCGAAGGCAAAACATCCCACTCATCATGCATAGCCACAATGTTATCTGCAAAGTTTATCTTGCCACCCTCCTCAGTTGCATCCTCCTCATCAGCCTCATTCCTAACGAATATGGGGCGAGTGGGCCTATCATATGTACGTGTTGGAGTCACCCTGATGCGTGGTTGACCATCAACACTGGTATTGTCATCTTGGGACAAGTTCTGAGGCCTAGGAAGGGATAGTTGTTGAACTGCTGTAGTGAGCTCTTGCAACACGTTAGCCACCTGTTCATGTCTTGTCGTCAATCCTCTCATGACATTTCTTGCTTCCAGTTCATCATTATTAACCTGATTCCTGAGTGGATCTCTATCATTTATGTCTCCCATGGTATCAAAAGGAATATCTTCGAATTGGTTATCAAATTCAAACTCCTCAAATGGATCACGCTGATTTCCTGGCCTTCTACGTGAATAATACTTGTTGAATCTCCCCTGGTGAGGCTGCATATGTCTTTAAAACCCTACAGGCTGGCAGGAATAGAGCTCTGATACCACTGTGGTGAACCCAACTGGCTCCTTCTGAAACCCCTGTTGTTTTCCTTATCTTTTTATGTTTTTTAAAGTTTTATAGAGAAATTCTAAACAAAAGTAGAAGGGGCGATAGCATATAAAAGCACACAGAATTGAAATACAGTAATCTTTTGAGCAATAGATGTAATAGATATTATTTTGTAGTACGTACAATGAGATTGCAAACAAATTACATACCCAAAAGACTCTAGAATAATTAAATAAGAAATTTCAGAGCTTGGCAGGCAAGAATGTTGAAACTAAAGGAAATCACTGTCAAGACTCTGGATCTGCTTTCTCCCATGTAGAAACTGGAGAAAAGTTGCTAACAATGAAGGATGCCAAGGATGGAACACAGGAACAACCTCAAGGAGAGGCGTTTTTGCCTCTGAGTTCACATGCCTCAAATAGAGAAGCACGCCTCCTAAGGACAAAGTACAGCCCTCTGATGTTACTGTACGGCCCTGTCTGGAGCTAGATATCTAATGAAGAATGGCGTCCAGGGTAGATAAGCAATCTTCCTTATTGCAAACACTGAAATGCTGAATAAATAACTCAAATGAAACACAACAGAACTCTTGAATGAAGCCCTCACAGATGCACAAATTCGGTTGGTCTCTCACAACCTCAAATATGCTCAACACTGAAGAAGATCTCGCTCTCCAATGGCAAAATATGCTGAAACCCTTGTCTCAAAGAATCACAGAGAAGCCAAAATAGCAAAGTCAAATAATCATGAATGAGTTCGATTTGCCAAAATTGCCTTATATCCCCAAAAGGCACGAATTCCAAGAAAGCATAACTTGGCTCATTAAAATACATTTAAAATGTATTTAATTTACTTTTCCATAGTTTGGCAATTAAATAATTGTTTTTCCAAGTTGAGCGGACTTTTGTACTTTAAGTGATTTAATTTTAATCACTTTATGAAATATTTAAGTGATGTAATATTTATAAAGTCAATTTGACTTTATAATAAAGCGTTAAGTTAAATAATAACTTAAATCACTTAAATATCCATAACTCTCTCCAAACTCCATATATCTTCGTGCCGTCAAAAACTGGCGAACACTAAACCATAAATGCCTATACTGAAACCAATACTGGAGTGAAGGAATGGGCAACGACAATACCCACTAAAACGGCCACCGACCCTCTAACCAGATCCTATCAACCTACAAGGGTCCAAAAGATAGGCTAACTCAACATGCTCCTGAACTGAGCTATAATGGGGACATTACACAAGCTGACTCACCAAGGAGTCGTACATTTCATATTCTAAAGGGTGGTCAAATTTGTTATATATTGATTGTTGGTATTGATGGAGACTAGAACAAGGAAAAATTGATATTGGGCACTAGTTTAATGAAGATTTATAAATTTTATATTGTTGTTGGGCGGAACATCAACCCACGACTCAAAAGGAAAAGGTTTAGAATGAAATTAAGGTGAGGCATGTTAAAAGAAGGGGATGTCCTTTAGTTTCAAAATCAAGCAAACCCATGGAGGACGTATGTTAAAGGGTGTTACGGTGTGAAGAATGATAGTCTTAATTTCCAAATTGTTTGGGCGACTGAGGTAAATCATTAGGTGCCGCAATTCCTTTTTCATTGGTGACATATGGTTCAAGTTTCATGAAACATTTATCATCTTTGAAGTGGACATTATTTCAAGAAAAAAATAAAGGGCCAATAATCTCCAGATACAGCGCATGATGAGAATTGCGATAATCCAAATGGGGCATTTAGGAGGCACATTTGATGATGGTTATGGCATATCGCATATAGATTGTGAGTCTTGTTCTTGGAGCATACATATTATAGTCTGCATACTGTGAGAAGGAAATAAATTAATATTTTCAGTTGGCACTGGCAACACAGGAAATGGCATAGAAATTATGTAGCAGGCTATCCTTCCTCGTATAGGTGTTTGGAACTAAGCTAGATGTTTTGTTGTCAATACTGGATTGTGTGAAGAGTGATAACTGTGCGAAACAAGCTCAAGTCAAATATTATTATTTTGTATTTTGTTACAGCCAACAAGAAGTTGAATATATACAAATTAAATTCATGAAAGTATGCACCAAGTGTGTCATTTGATTGTCAAAGCATTGTAGTTGTTTATGTGATCATTAATAGAAATCAGCAGACTATCATCTTGAGAAAAAACAGAAAAACATACCATGTTCAGTATTATGCAAGCAGTTTGACTAAATATCAGGTTGTCTTAAATATTCCGATGAATGCAATTATGAGAATCATTGCATCATAAGACATATCAAACCAAGGTATATAATACTGCAAACAGAACTCCTTTACATACATATGCAGGAAATCTACTTTTCATAATGTCCATTGGGAAAAGTGCCAAAACTTGGTGAATTTTTTTTGGTTAGGGATCTTACATTACACCACATGTCCTCATATTAACCAACTCTAATTAACCTAAGCAAGCTAAATAATATGTGTAGCAACTATAGTATTACACATATCAATCAATAATTTTGTCTGATTTTGACTATTTTGGCCTTGGATGGTTTTGGTAAGACTTTTGTCAGCTTCTATCATTTCCTACAGCTTCATAAGTGATTACAAAGAGACAAATGAATACTTGGATGTAAGTACAATAAATTCTGGAAGAAACGAGAAACAGAACAAAAGCACAAAGCTCTAGTAAAAGTTAATTTGAGCAAGGTGCAATAGCTCTTAAACAACAATTAACAAAAGTGTTGTTTTGACTCAATTACCTTCTCAATAAAAGGATTTAGCTTTGATTTCACTAGCCATAAAGATATTTTGCACAAGAAATGATTGAGCTCTTTATAGAGGCCTACACTCACCTGTACAGATGCCACCTTCATAAATGAAAGGGGCACAAAAAAAGATCTACAAAATTCCAGAAGCAACCTAAGTGTAGTGGTTAAAGTTGAACAAGAACTACATATTGTTAAAAGAATGTTAAGTTATCTAGCATATTATGACACATCTTGAGCACAATAAACTACATAATCAGGTACAAGCATAAAGGTCGCACATTTTAAAATAAAAATTGGCTTAGAAAGAAAGAAAGAAATTATTTTTGAAAAAAACAAAAATATACTTCACTCTAATATACTTCAACATAGCTAAAACCGTGACTCAAGAAACATGAATCATATTCCCTATATAAACAAAAGAAAAATCATTTCACATAGCATTAACATAAGTAAAGCAACCTGAGCAAATAGTAAGCATTTACATACATCGTCGAACAAGAAAATGGGCAAGATATGATTTATCAGAACGCTCAAATCGAAGAGCTTGCACAAGCTGAAGTAAGTAGCATTGCAGCTCTTCATCTTCTGCTCGTTCAAGAACATCTACTGCATAAGCACGTACCTGTTAAAGGATAACCAACTAATGTTGCATTCTTAAAAATTTAGACCATATTAAAATTGAGTACAGAAAATTGTTCTCATCAATTTAGAATATCAAAGTTTGTTTACCTCACATAATTCAGTTCTCCAAAGACTATGAAAAAGGCTATTCATTAGATGCAAATTTATTCTGCACACTTTTATAAAAATATACAAGCCATACTCACTTCTTCGTTGTCAAATACAGGAGACAAAAGCTCTAATGCATCTGCAGTGTCAATTGGTGCCCATTGTCGCATCAAATCCAATGCCTGCTTTGCTTCCTGACAAATAATTCAAAACATCAACAATATTTAGCACCCTACAATCCAAATCATAATTTCCATGGAGTAAAGCAACACCAAATGAGATAAATTTTAATCTTGCCTTTTAATTTTATCATTGATTTAATAAGAAATTTTATCACGAACTATAATAAATGGAGAAAACCACCTACCATTTATATCCAAACATTCAAGTATGAACAGTGCTAAGGGTATTATAAAAAGGTATTGAGATGAGAGAAGCCATTTAAATGCATATATATTTACATAAATAACCAGAAAGATCTATAAACTGTAATAGAGATATGAATAACTTGAACAGTAAAGACATTTGGTATCTAAAAAAAATATTGTTCTCCAGAAAACTATCAGGGGCATTCCTTTAAGGTGAAAATAGAAATCAACATGTAATATCCCTGCTTAGATTTAATACAAATAGTTTTGGAGAGTTTTAAAATATGTATTATCAGACCTTAATAAAACCTAAATATTTGAATGCAGCTGCTTTGACCTGTGGATATTTCTAGGGACTGGACTAGGGCTTATGTTTTAATCAGGAAAGATACTTGCAATAGCCCCTGATTCAAACAATACTTCTAGGGACTGGAATGGGGCTTCTATTTTAAACAAGGCTGAGGGTGGGTGACAGTTCAAAGGATGTAATGTCCCCATTTTAGCCTGTAATGTCCCCTTTTACACAAGCATCAGAGTTGAGGAATTATCCTATTTTCTTGACCCTCGTAGGCTAATAGTTATGGATAGAGGGTTTCTCGGACGGGCACTTGGTCGTCAACTTGCAGTGTGGATCTCCGGACTATGGTCGCAGGGTGATTTGTGGCATTTGGCACGATACTTGTGCTTAAATTTATGATACGCACCTTTAATTTCACCATCCTCGGTTAGGGACTATGTGTCTTCAAAAGGAAGGGGTCACTTTATATTTTTCAGTTACTATTCATGCCTAAAGTGAAAAAAAAAATAACTTAAGTGAACAGTGCTCACTTTAATTAATAGAGTTTTTTAATACAAAAACTTATAAATAGAAGGAAAAGTTCGACCCTCTTCATGCATTGATGATTTTGCTTGTTGGAAACTTGGAGGAAGAAGGAGGCTAGGGTTTCCTGATTTCTTGCAATGGGTGAGCCTAGTGGGGCTTGGTTCTCGTTTTGAGCAGCTTGAGAGTGTGAAACACCACCTTAAGATTGCTGATCAGTTATTGTTGCTTCAGTTAGAGACCTGTGTTGCTATTTGCAGGTTATTTTGAGCCATTTTCAAAGGAGTTTTGAGCGGCTATAGTCTCCATTATTGTTTTTATGGGAGCTGTTCGGTTTTGAGACATTTTGGGACTACTTTTTGAAAGCTACAGCCAGCTGCGTTTTCTTGAGGGTTTGAATCAGCAAAAGAAAAAAAGACGCCTTTTCTAAGAGGCTGCAATCACACCCAAAAGGGGCGCCTTTATCCTAGAAGGCTTCCCAATCCGGATTTGGTTGGGAGAAGTTCGTCTTCCAAGAGTTGTGTGCATTTCTTTAGGGGCGGGTACTGTAGCAAGTCACTATTCACAGTGATGTTTGGCTGTAAGTAAAAATCATGGCATAAGATGTATCTTTAAAAATCTGATGTAAGCCATCTATCTTATGTGAACTATTATGTAATGAAGAAAGCATCTTTGTCTCTTAAATTGAGTAATTACTTGAGTTATTTTCAGTAGATTAATTTATTAGAAGTTTCCAACTTTATGCATATGCTCTTTAGTGCCATTTTAGTGTTACTAGCAAACAAACTCAGAAGCACGAAAAGAGAAATTAAACCAAAACAAAATCAGATCTACGAAACTCAATGAAAGACAAATCAGCAGAGTGTTGGTACACTACATAGCCCTATGCTCTTCAATGACTATTAGCCCATTTTTGGAAACCCGTAGGCTAATCAGAAGAGGAAATTAGGGTTTCCTATTTTGTAGGAGGTTTTGGATGAGTTTTGAAGGCTTGCATGCAGAAGTTTGGCAGTGAGCTTTTTGGAGCTTTTTGGGTTTTTAGAGAGCTTCAAAGTGTGGTAACATGCATTTCTATCTGGTATTTTGCATGCAAGAAAAGTTTCTGGGTTTTTCTGGGTTTTCAGAGATCTCCAAAGGGGTGTAACACGCATCTAATTTTGTCAACCTTTCCAGGCACTTACTATTTTTAGTAAATCATGTCAACTACCTAGATTGTGGTTAAAATTGGTTTGGAAACACTTACTATTTTTAGAAATATACTATTTTTAGTAAGTGTTATTTATGGCAATGCTATGTTTGGCAACAGTTCAGCAGTTCAGTGCGATTTCTATTTCGGGCAGAGCAGATTGAGTATTTGGTCCTTAGCACCTTTTTGGCTCGTTTTGGCAAATGAGGATGATTTAAATCATTTAAATATTTTAATATTATTTTGGGCCCCTTGGCCTAGTTAAATGACTTCGAGTTGTTTTGAAAAGTGGGCCTACGGGTTTGGATGCCCTTATGGAGGAATTAAACATTTTAAATGTTATTATTTGCCTAAGCCTTTGGACAACTAGGGAAGGGAGGTAAAAGGTGTTTAAAGTTATATTTTGAATTTAATATTTCATATATGTTTGGGGCGTCCACTTTTGGAGGGAAATGGAGGAATTCGAAAGGTCATCAAAAAGTTATATTTAAGCAAGGTTTGGCTCCCTCATTTGGTATCCATTGCTATTGACGACAAAGCATTGTTGAAATGATTTCAAACCCTTGGCTTCGAGGAACGCATACCTCCTAGCAAATTATTAGTTTCGTGTTTGAAAGATAGCACCTAGCTGATTGAGACTACTTCTTCAATTCAGAGGTTGCAGATTGAGGTTCACAGTTGAAGGTTTTGATGCTATTTTCTGATTTTAATGTTCCTAGTTTGTGCTTAGCTGAAGCACATTTTGTTCACAACTCCTTGTGTGAATTTTGTTTCATTCTAGGTATGTGCTCTATGCTCATTCCTGCCCTAGGCGCTTCATTTTCCACAGTTTCAGATTTTATGATGCAGATTTGAATTTAATGCAGCAGGTCACCCTCTTCTAGAGGTGGCCCCATGCTCATGTTTGCATTGGAATTTGTGCCTTGTGATTGAGTGCATATTGGTAATGATTAACTCTTGTAATTTGGGCGCCTATCTCCTAGTTTTCAATTGTTTTGAGTTTGATGAGGATTGGGAATGTATTGATGGAGATATGAGCATTCTAGCAATCTCCTTGCTTGCTGGTTGAATGTTCAGTTGCTGCGATTTATATCAGATTTGATTACTTATGTTGTTTTCTTAGATTCCTTGATGTTTTACACACATAATTGTAACAAGGAACATTGTATAGCTTTTGGAACTGATTAGAGAGCAAATCATCTTAATATCTATGTATGACGACAAATTATTGTAAGCTGATTTCAGTAGTATTGAACAGCATTTCCATTTCTGCACTTTATTTGTATTTCTCACTCCTGCTGAATAAGTGGTCAAGTGTTTACTTTTCAGTAATTTAGTTGTAGTTCTTGCTCCCGCTGAATAAGTGGTTGAGCTTTCATGGTCGGTTATCTGCCTACTTTACTTTTAGCATTTACTTTCCAGAATGGTCGGCTAGCCACCTACAACATTGTTCATTTCCTTTCCAATTTATAGCTAACAATCCCTTTGCACTGTATGCTCTCACCTCACCCACATCGAGAACTTGGTGATTAGAAAGTGAAGGGTTCCCTTTCAGTTGGTTTCGATTATTGGGCTAACCTTAACGGGTGCATATTTGTATGTTAAAATTTCAAAAAAAAACTAAGGGGGTTATTTCAAAGAATGGGTTTCATGTAAGGAGCATTGAGAACAAAAGAGAAGAACTTTGAGGTGTAGAAGATGAACCTAAAGAATGAATGAGAAAGTCTTGAGATGGATCCAAGGGGTTCAGATCAAGTGGCTAAAGCATTGGGTTCTCATTGTGGATACTCAAGTTCAACTCCCCAAGGTGATATCTAAGGTGGAATTCTAAGTGGTAACTCTTTGTCTTCCACTGTTTGGCTTATAGTAGTGATCTCTAAGTTGTAGCTCTTAAGGATTTCACTACTATATTGCTCATAATAAGCTATGTATTTGTATCAGGATGCTCAAAAACTGGTTTGAAATACATTTGTAGACTATCAAAAATAAAAATAAAAATAAAAATAAAAACAAAAAGATGGGTGGGGGCCGAATTTCATGAAAATGGGGATAAAAGAGATTCTTTCATAAAAATATGAATAAAGTAAATGAGCCATGAAGAAATGGTACAGTGGTTGTGTAAGAGTTGGTATAGAATTCTCTACACCATGCAAAATTTGGCTGAAGATTATAGCCACCCAAGATCTAGGAACTTCATGAAAGCACAAGAGAGATCAGCTATGAGAGAATAATGCTATTCCATCAAAAGATGCAAATGATAGATTATGATGATATAATTGTTATGATTTACATATGAGACCACTTGATTATATAGCCAAGGTGAGACATAGGATTACACAAAATCATGAGAAGTGTCTTAATCCTATGTCATGAGACAACTAATATTAAATGACCTAGGACACAATCATTAAATGTCAAAATATATGATAAGATCTTATGACAACTAACAACCTTGTAGAAAGATTCCCTAGGACCTAAGTAAACTTAACATGTAAATAGGACCCACTAATGAACTAGTTAGGTAAAACACCTATTTACACCAATAAACTGCAACAGTTTGGGGCTGCTAATGGATGACTGAAGGGTGGGTGTCAATTCACAGACCACAAGAGGAGTAATTACTTAATTGAAGTTGTAACTGACATGAAGAAACATCAAAGAAGGAACATGAAAGTGCCTATATGAGGTCAAGGGACTTGCTACTCCTCATCAACAGAAATAGAATTTTGGGGACTGCTTGTACAGTTTCTCTCTCTTAATTGCAGCCTTAATATTTTTCTTTACTATTTTCCTTTTATAAATTCTTCACTTCAGCCACTTTCTTGGCTTTTTGTTTACCTTTGCTTCTACCTAATTGCTGTTTTATAGGTGCATTCTTGTTCATGTATCTCCTCCAAACTGGGATATTTGCAGAGAAATATAGTTCTACCTAATTGCTAATTTATAGATGCATTTTTGTTCATGTATCTCCTCCAAACTGGGATATTTGCAGAGAAATATAGATCTACAGGATTCAGTTGATGAGAAAATGAATCGCAGATTCTGGGAAATCTACTAAAAATGATTTTAATCATGAGCTTAGAATGAAATGCAACAATGAGGATTTATTAATGAAAAGAAAGGAAGACAAGAACAATAATGTCACCATATTTTTTTGTTAAGGATAACTCCTAGCTTTCCTTGATATTTATTTCTAAAGTTGTCACTTGAGACCTAGACGGAGGTGGTCCATTCCTAACAAAATTGTGGGTCTAAAACAACAAAGATGAGAAACACAAACTTGAAATTCTCTTTCTGGTGGCTATGACTATGAGAACTCACAGAAAATAAAATTTAAAAACTAAAAGGAGAACTGTTAAATGAGAATTGATTTCAAGGAATGTACAAATGTGCAATAGTTTTTGCAAAGCACATAAACATATTAAAGTGAAATGCTGCAATCCCAGTTGGACAAGTTCAGTTTTGGAAATTATGATCTGTATTGTTGCAATAATTGTGGCAAAATCATTTCCATTGCATTCAGATAACTCTAGATCTAAATATGAAAATAGTCAAACCTGGGCATCACTCCATTCAACACAGCGAAGAAACTTCATCAAAGCCCTTTTATCAGACACCAAATAATATCGGAATTTCCAAAGAAGTTGTCTTTCATCTCCACTCAGTGTATGTGTAGGAGGGTACTTCAATATATTTGATATTTTCCTATATAACAACACAATACTTGTAAGAAAGGGAAGTATTTCAAATAAGTCAAAAAACAATAAGATGTAGCCATGAAGTAAATACATTGGTTAATCTGCCCTAGATCATATTTCTCTATTCTTAATGTTCAAATTCTAAGAGAATAATAATTTGTTTTAGAAAAGAAAATGTCTTTTTTAATTAGATTATAATGAACTAGCTTCCTAAGATATTTGAAGTCAAATCTTGAAATTGAAATCTACTTACAGAAAAGTAAAGTTAATAGTAATTAAATATTTGAGGAAGTTATTAATGTTTGAGAAAGAAAAGGTTGTTCAAAGAATTTCATTCAAGATTAAAAAAATACTATCTGCAAGAACAAACACAAACAAAGAATACCTTGATTGAAGGTGGAAGTAATTGCCTACCCATAGCAAATGCAACAAACAAAATTGAATTTTTAAAACCATGCTTTTCTCGAAAACTTCTACTCCTGAATATTAAAATAATATTTAATTATTATTAATGGTCAATATTCTCATTATGTAAATTATGTAAACTACTTGTTTTGTTCAGTGATGTTTCTATTCTCAAAATTTTTGTAATTAGAAACATCCTATTGTAAATTCTTTGAATGAAGCTTTCACTTCTTGTAAATAACATTGAATTTCAATTTTCTACCATTGCCTCTTGTAATATGGTATCAGAGTGAGAGACTTTGGGGCGCCATTTTTTTTTCTGATTTTTGAATGAGAAAACTTTCATGGGTTTTTTCTGAATAAAAATTGTGTTTCTTCAAAATTGTGTGACCTCCTTCTGGGCCGATTTTCTACTCTTAGCACGCATTTCAAAACCCTTTCTTGGGCGTTCCTCTCTGCTCGTGTCTTCTAGATTGGTCGTGTTTTTTCTGAGTGTTTTTTTTAAATGTGTTTTCTACAAAATAAAATCGCGACCTTTGGGCACGATTTTTTGAAGGGATTTTAACACACCTGCATCACGTTTTTTATCTAGCTCGAAACACACGATTTCTGGATGTCTTTTGGTCATGTTTTGTTTATTTTTTTGGGCACAACTTCCTCATTTCTCTGGCCGCAATTTTTCTCTCTGTTACTACTCGCGATTTTTTACCCATTACTGGGTCATGATCCTTTCACCTATTTTTGGCACCGATTTTCTACTCTTCTTTGACAAGATTTTTTTGAGAAATCGTGAGCAGAATTTGATTCTGGGTGCAATGGCTAGGGTTTCAAATAAACCCTTTGTTTTCAAGTCGAAAATTTTTTCTGATCACAAATTCTTTCTAGGCTTTTCAAGAAGATTTTTGGGTGCCTCGTAATCCATGCATTGGGATTTGTGCAAGCGGATTTGTCCGGAAATTTGAGCATGAAACTGCCTCTATTTTAGTGCATTGGAATTTGTGTCTTGGGTTCCGTGCATTCAATTTTTTTTCAACCTCTTCTATGTATCTCGTTTTTCGTGCTTCGGAAAGTGTGAAAGATGGCATCTTTGACCAACATTTTGTTGGAAGGTAATTTGCAATTCAATGGCAGAAATTATAATACATAGAAATAGTGAATGATGACTATCTTCGAATATTGTTGCCTTGATCAGATTGTTCTAGGTACTACTACTCGTCCCACAATAGTGGGGAAAGACCAAGAAAAGTTTAATGAGCAAAATCGTGAAGCGGTGATGCTCATTAAGCTTTCAGTTACTAATGATCAGCTTCCACAGGTTCCATCTGACAAATCAGCTACTAAGATTTGGGAGCATTTGAAAACCTTGCATGAGACCTTTGACAAGAGCTATGCGCTCTTTTTAAAGAACCTGTTGTTCTCCATCATAATGGATGAGAGAATGTCCTTACAGGAGCATCTGACAAAGATTCAGGACATTCATGATCAATTGGAGGCGATTGGTTGGAAGACGGAGGAAGAAGACATCGTAGTAATCACCTTGAAAAGTCTACCGAAGTCTTATTAGTACTTTGTTGAAACCCTCAACATTACATCGACTAATGTTGATTTGAAGTTTCTCGAGCTTTGTAACATACTTTTGCAATAGCAACATTAAAAACAACAGTTCGGTAGCAATGCCTCTTCGTCTTCTACAGAGCAAGCTTTTGCGGCCAAGTCTTAGGCTAAGAATAAAGGGAAAGGTCAGCCTTTGCAGCAGAAAGGCTCAGGTCAACCTCAGGGCAGCCCTAAGAAGAAGAACATTCAATGTAATTACGGCCACAAATATGGTCATATGAAGAAGGATTTTCCTCAGCGTTTGGTTTCTGAACAGAAGAAGCAGGGAGAGTCTCAGCAGAAATCAAATGTTGTCAAGCACACTGAGCAAAAGGAATCTGCCTTTTACACCTTTATGGATAAAAGACCTACAAATCATGTGAAGTCCTCTGCCTGGTACATTGATTCAGGTGCTTCGTGACACTTCACCCATCGGTGTGATTGGTTCACAGACTTCTCTCCCTTCAATGACTCAGTTATTTTTGGAGGAGGTGAAGAGTATACCGTTGTCAGTAAAGGCACTGTTCACATTCAGTCTAATGGGAGGAACCTCATATTCCTCAATGTATACTACATTCTTGGCATGGAATTGAACCTTCTCTTTGTTAGTCAGATTATGCAACACTCTCCTCATCTTGATGTGGTATTCAGTGCACATAAGTGTTCGATTGTTGATCAAGAGACTCGCACCACTATGGTTGTTGGCATTGAGGATCATGGTCTATACAGACTTGTGGATACAAGTCATTTTCCATAGTTAGCCATAGCAGCCAAAAATTCTTCCATCACCAGTCTTTGGCTTCAGCATTATGGGCACTTAAATGTGCACTATCTCTCTCAGCTAGCTCGGGAGGGACTTGTAGCTGGTTTACCTGAGATCCAAACTTAGCATCATGGAGTTTGTGGAGCTTGTCAGGTTGGGAAGCATCACAGGACACCGTTCTCGGATGGTGACTCATGGTGAGCCTCCAAGGTACTACAGTTGGTTCACGCTGATGTATGTGGGCCAATGAATACACCTTTTGTTACTGCTTGCAATTATTTCTTGCTCTTTGTTGATGATTTCAGTCATAAAATGTGGGTGTACTTTCTTAGAAGGAAATCAAATGTGTTTATTGTATTTCAAAAGTTTAAGGCCTTAGTAGAGATAGAGTTTGGTTGTTCCATAGTCACTCTTAGGTCAGATAAAGGGGGGAATTTTGTTCCACTAATTTCTCCAACTTTTGTGATATACACGGCATCAAACGCCAGTTAACCACACCCTACACTCCTCAGCAAACAGTGTTCTAGAGCGGCGCAATCGTACAATCACTGAGATGGCCTGCTCCATGTTACAACACAGGAGTGTTCCTAAGAAATATTGGGCAAAGGCAATCTACACTGCCGTCTATCTCCTTAATCGATCTCCTACCCAAGCTGTTAAGGGGAAGACTCCTGAAGAAGCTTGGATTGGTCGCAAACCTTCGATCAGTCATCTGAAAATCTTTGGCTCTTTAGCATATGTATGGATTCCAAATGCCAAGCACTCCAAGTTGGATTCCAAGAGTCAAAAGCTCATGTTCACAGGGTACAGTGACAACCATAAGGCTTACATATTGATTGATGTAGACACTAATCGTCTCATCTTCAGTCGTGATGTTGTTTTTGATGAAGAACAAGGACCTTTTCACTTTTCCTCGTCTATGCAACATTTTGAGGATCAGCCTTTGAAGGCTTCTGATTTGGGTGTATGCCTTCCGTTAGGTCCACCTAATGGGAGGGATGATGCAGATTCTGTTTTTGATGATGCTCAACCCGATTTTCCTCCGGATGATGTTAATCTTCCACCTGTTGAACCTGTTCCAAATCCAGTTCCAGCTCCTCCTGTTGCATCTGATGTTGGCACTTCTACTCTGGCCTAAATGGTGGGCTAAGACTGTTGGTGATCTTCATGATGATGAGCTCATTGAGGGTCGGTCATCCAGAAACAAGAGCAAACAGCAACATACAGTTAATTTTGCTCTCATGGCCAACATTCATAGTGTTTATGAGCCTCAGACATATTCAGAGGCTAAAGGAATTCCTGAGTGGGAATAGGCTATGGAGGCAATCGCACTTGGGTTCTTTCTAATCGTCCTCCAAGGAAGAAGCCCATTAGCTAGAAATGGGTGTATAAGGTTAAGTACAAAGATGACAAAACCCTTGACAAGTACAAAGCTCATCTCGTTGCTAGGGGTTTCTCACAGAAGGAAGGCATTGACTACAAGGAGACATTTTCTCCTACAGCCAAGATGGGTACCATTTGGCTCGTCCTGGCCTTAGCAACCTAGTTTGGTTGGCAAGTCCATCAAATGGATGTTAAGAGTGCTTTCCTCAACAGTGAGTTGAAGGAAGAACTCTATATGATGTAGCCTCTAGGGTTCAAGGTTGCCGGTAAAGAACGCTAAGTGTGCAGGCTAGTGAAAGCATTCTATGGTTTGAACAGGCTCCTCAGGCTTGGTACATCAAAATTGACAAGTACCTCACAGATCATGGATTTCAAAGGAGTCCATCCGATTCTAATCTTTATGTCAAACACACTAGTAATGATATTCTTATTCTTGTTGTCTAGGTTGATGACTTGATCATTACTAGCAACTCGACACATTTGATCGATGAGATCAAACAAGATTTGTGCAGCTCATTTGACATGACAGATTTAGGACTTATGCATTATTGTTTAGGTGTTGAGGTTTGGCAGACAGAGAACAATATCTTCATCTCTCAATCCAAATATGCTCGAAGTCTACTGGATAAGTTCCGAATGCAGTATTGCAAACCTGCCTCCACACCTATGGAAACAAGGCTGAAGTTGTCAGCAAAATCAGATTCCCCTATAGTAGATGAATCCTTGTTTAGGCAACTTGTGGGCAACCTCATCTATCTCACTGCCACTAGACCTAACCTCAGTTTTGCAGTGAGCTGCATTTCACGCTTCATGACAACCCCCAAGGCCGATCATGGGGTGGCAACGAAGTGTGTGCTACGTTATGTGAAGGGCACTTCTAATTATGGACTTCTTTACACTAGGAGTCACGATCCTAGCCTCATTGGTTATACAGACTCAAATTGGGCAAGTTCAGTTGATGATAGAAAATCAACATCTAGGTATGTTTTCAGTATGGGATCTAGTGCAGTCACTTGGACTAGTAAAAAGCAACAGGCAATGGCTCTTTCCTCGACAGAAGTAGAGTATCGAGGAGTAGCTAAGGCAGCTTGTGAGGCAGTTTGGCTTTGTCGGATGCTTGCGGATATGCAAATATCTCAAGCAGGTCCAACTCCCTTGTTCTGTGATAATCAGAGAGTTCTCAAACTTGCCAAAAATCCAATCTTCCACGAAAGAACCAAGCATGTGGAAACTCATTGTCACTTCATTCAGAAGCTTGTTGAAGACAGATCAGTTCAGTTGTTGTATGTTTCGATAGAGGAGCAGACAGCAAATATTCTCACCAAGTCTCTCAGTCCAGATAAGTTTGTAAAATTTAGGGGGCATCTTGGTGTAGTTGATAGATTGACCATTAAGGGAGGGTATTAAAATAATATTTAATTATTATTACTGGTCAATATTCTCATTATGTAAATTATGTAAACTACCTATTTTGTTCGGTGATGTTTCCATTCACGGAATTTTTGTAATTAGAAACATCCAGTTGTAAATTCTTTAAATGAAGCTTTCGCTTCTTGTAAATAACATTGATTTTTTTACCATTGCCTCTTGTAATATTGAAGGTCTATAACTTTGTCAATAAACTAACTTTCAAAAACTAATTATAAAAATTTGTAAATTTCAAGCCATTTTGTATATACTATAATACAATAAAGCTAACCAATCGACATTTTCAACAATGAGTTTTATAGAATGACCTGCATCATATAAAAAATATGTTTTAAATTTATAAGTAACTAAATTTCAATCACCTTTTTATGAGAACAGACAACATATTGGATTTAATATAGCTCAAATTCTATGCCACTAATTATTTATGATTCTATGCTCATTATTGTTCAAAGAGCTTAGTTGTTGAGGGCCATGCACTCATTTCTTGTTTTGGAGACATTCTCATACATGTAATTGACTGAAATATGGTGACTGGGGAGCAGAAGCAGTTCACTCTTGGTGGTGCTTTCATCAATTAAAGGTTTCTCCAAAGTAATTTCATGTTTTCAATTTTGTTTTGCTTGTTTCCATGCTATTCTTAGGCTTTTCTAGCATTTTGTATGTTGCTATGACTATTCCTATAAAATATCCCCTTAAGTTTTGTTTTTGAAATATCAAAACAATTTCACCACTGTTAGCATTAGCTCCAAATATAAACTAGCAAGAATAGTAACCCTTCACCTTTTGATCACCAAGATCCCAATGTGGGCAAGGTGAGAGCATATATTGCCAAGGATCAATAGCAAACTAGAATGTAATTACAACTGAACATAGGAGGCAAGCCGACCATAGAATGAAAGGAAATTACATACTCAACCACTTATGTAGCGGGAGTGGAGATATTAACAATTAATAAAGCGGAAAGCCAACCATGAATCCACACTACCACTTATTCAATGGGGGGAATCTAAACATTAAGTGCTGAAAGTAAAATAGTGACTCAACCACTTCTTTAGTGGGAGTAAATACAAAAACATAAAGCGTAGATTTAAATAACAGCTGTTAGTACTACTAAACCAGCTTTACAAAATTGATAATCAGCTACACAACAATGTAATGATATGTCTTCAAGAACTGCAGTATGTTAGAGAATAATCCTTAACTGATACAAGATGCTATAGCACAGAAAATATAGCATAAATTAGAAAATTAACAGATCTGATCAGAAACAGCAAGTACGAAAAATCAGATCAGCAAGCTAGAGATTCACCAAAATGTTCATAACTTGCTCCAAACTTCTCCGTTTGATGTGAAACTGAATTTAAATGAGAGTTAGAAGCTGGGCGACCAAGTACAAGCAAAGAAAATCCACCAATCGACACTGTGTTGTACCCAAACCATTTTTTTTGCTTCATTAAGGCATTTTGTTTAAAATGGTCTAAACCTTGTTAAAATGATGTCAAAACATAGTTTTTGGGAAAATCAAGTATGAGCTTTGAGTTAGTTTGATACTGGCAAAATTTGAAAAAATTGAAAATTAGGGTTTTTGGACCACTATTGCTTTGAGTCAATGTGATACTGGCAAAATTTGAAAAAATTGAAAATTAGGGTTTTTGGAACCCTATTTTTAGGTCAAAAACCCTAAAAATTGAAACTTGTCAAAATAGACTAAAATTTGTTTTGATTGGCTTATTTTGCTTCACGATCCTGATGGTGAAGTCAGATTCAATTAAAACTCAGTTTAAGTCTACTGGGTAGTTTTCACTTTTTCAAGTGAAAAGTTCGGATCTCTGAGGTCAACAATGCAGATGGCCACGTATATGGTGTCGAAAGTTAAGCTTTAAACGCTCAAATGAAGATTATGTGGTGAGATTGGTGCAGAAAGTTGCTTCGTCTTGGAGGGGATTTTTGTCGAGGTGAAAATCAGTGAAATTTCTCTAACTCTGGAGCAAAAGAGCACCTGCTAGCCAAGGGCGCCCTTGATTTCAGAGGCTCAGATTCTCTGATTCAAGCTTTGAGATTTGTCACTTCTAAGAAGACTTCTCTAGAATCTTGTTAGCTGCGCGATGAACCTACCAGCCAGTCCAGAGGATCTGCCTAGCACCTGATATGGGAGATTGAACATGAAATGAGGGACACAGAAAAATGACTAACACTAGATGGAAAAGCGTGTCTCTTAGCCAGGGGCGCCCATCTTTTTGAAGGATCAAATGGGGGTTTCTGCCTAGATGATGCCTAGGATGTTTGTCTCACACTTGATCCTGCTTCGCAACGAATCTATAAGCGGATGAATCTGAGTTGCTAAGTTACAGGTATCAAGAGTCAAACATAGGGTTTTCATCATGGTCAAAAGTGTTCAGAAACAACAAAAGCACCCTTGGAGGCCAAAGGCACCCAAGCTTTTGGAGCTTAAGATGCTATATTTTTGGTTACCTCAGATGTTCATTATGTCTGTGATGCTTCTAGCTTTCTGTTGAATACCTCAGTCGGGTCAGGAGACTTCTCAACAGCCCGGAGTCAGGGTTTAAGTAGAATTTTAGCCAGTTGTAAAAATGGCCGACTCTGGGAAGAAAAGCGCCCCTAGAGGCCAGGGGCACCCATGATTTTTAGCTGTCAAATGATGTTTTTGCGAAAGTGCTCTCCAAGAGCTCTTGTTCAAAATTCAGCTACCAATGCAGTGCACCTGTCAGCCAGCTCTGGAGTTTCAGAAAATGTGAGATCAAGTGTGGTCAGAATCACCTTCGTAATGATGTTAAAGCATCGTAAAAATGGCTAACTCTGAGGTCAAAAGCACCCCTGGAGGCCAGGCGTGCCCATCTTTTTGAGACCTCAGAGGTTAGTTTTAAGGTTAGCAGCTTCAAGGGAGTTTCTCTTCAATTTTGATCCAGCTTTTCAATGCAATTGACAGCCAATCAATTGGATATGAGAGTCAATTGGAATCAGTGATCAAACGTGAGCTCCGGAGGAGGGTTCAAACTCAAAATTTGCAAAATTTCGCTAAGTCTAGAGAGTGACGCCTATAGTTGACTTGTTGACTCAAAAGTGCATGGCACCCTTAAATGGTGGAAATAGTTATTTGAGTTTAACTGTTATTTGTTTTTCAGTTGACTAGTTAATTTGACTTCAACTGAAGACTTGATTTTTGCATGCAAAGGGTGAACTTGTTCTGTATGTTTAGTTAACTAATATTTTTAGAAATGGTGCCCTATTTAAGGCAAAATTCTCATGCAGTTATCTAAGTTTGAGGTCCTATTGACTAAAGGCGTGCATTTTTGAGGTCCAATCAAAAGCCAGATAAATTTTAAAGCTAATCTGATGCTAAGAGGCACGCCTATTGATGAATTTTATTTATTAAAGGCATAAGTCGTCCATTATTCTTCATCACAAGTGAGGAAAAATACTTTTTTCTCAATTGAAGACACTACAGATTTCAAAATTCGAAGTTCTTCGTAGTGCCAAGTCCAGATTGTTCAAAGGATTCGCATTCCAGACTCAATTTATGATTTGCATGCAGGTTTCTTCAAATTGAATTCAAGTAGAGGCGATTTTTCAGAGACAGAATCGAAAACTTCTAATTCTCTCTCTTTAATTTCTTCTATTTCTTGTCTTAAATTCTCTCGCATGTCAAAGAAATCAGTGGAATTCGCAGAATCAGAGCATCTAGGTTCACATTTTTCAGCATTCGCTACAATACCCACGTCTTAGATTTTTTCCAGAAAATTGCCCCGCTGCTTCGAGTTTCTCGAGCACTATGCTTTTTTTCCAGAAGATGTCTTTGCATGTAGGCCAGAAGGTCATTTTTTCCAAAATTGAGTCATCTGGGTAGGCTTAGATTTTGATTTCCTACAATACCCATGTTTTAGAATTTTTCGTGAAAATTGCCCCACTGCCTCCAGAGCACTGTGCTATTTTTCGAAATTTTATTTGCATGTGGGCCTAAAACACATTTTTTTCCAAAATCTATCAATCTGGGTTGTCTTAGAATTCAGTTCTGCACAAAACCCATGTTCGAGATTTTCTCAAAAAAAATTGCCCCTAGTGCCCCCTATAGCCCCTGCAATTCTCGACTGAAAACCTTTTGCATGCCTTGGTAAAAGTCAGTTTTCGAATTTTTGACAAACTAGGTTGTCTTAGAATTTAATTCTCTGTAAAACCCATGTCTCGAAATTTTTCATGAAAATTGCCCCTTAACAAGCTATTTTTAGCCTCGTCAGAAGCTATTTTTAGCTTTCTGAAAAAGTTGTCAAAACATAGCCGTGTTTACAGTCAACAGGCGATTTTTTTCTGAATGCAGTTCACTCAAAGTGAATTCAAGACCAAATTGGTCTTAATTCACGATTTCATAAAAAAAGTTGACACCGTTTTGCATCAAATGCATCCGGAGGGTTGATTCAGACAATTTGACAGACGTAGTCACTCAAAGTCCACATGGTTTCATACCTCATATAGCTGATAGCCTTCCCAGGACAGTTGAGAGGGTTGATACCGTTGGAATTTTGCGTGTGCGCCAAGTTCATGTGCATTTTTCACAACCAAAGTGTTAGCACTCAAACTTCGCGGTTTCATCATGCAACACTCTTCCGTTGAGAAGAATTGAGAAAAGCATCAGAGGCATAAAGCTCCAGAAAAAACAAAGGCCATCACTACGGTTGCGGAGCCGCCAGAGTTACCAATCAATGAATTGCCAGTTGATGTTACGCAGACTAAGTTCCAAAATTTAATTCATAAGAGGTCTTGATGGTGATCCTATGGCGTCCAAGTTGAATCACTTCTCAGTAATGACAACTAGTTTCAACAGGGCGATTGTAGAGGTGAGAGAATGTCAAAGAGCAGTCAAAGTTGGAGAGAAGGAGTTGAAAAGGCAATTCATCATCGTGGATAGCGTCAAAGTGCTAGATGATGAGATGATCAACAAGTTCCTAGACGAGGTGATAGACAGAGTGGTAGATGGAAGACAGCCAGTTAGAACCTGTAGTTATTTACGAGCATGAGACAAAAGCAGCAGTTAACTCAACGTCATTTCTTGAGTTCGTATTGTTGATCTCATGCACGCCTATCTCATTCTTGGAGATATCTTCACAGGAGGATGGACTTTTAGTTAGGACCAGTTGACTGATGGTAGTTATCAGTTAACCATAGTTCCACGGGGACGCGTCCCCCTCGAAAAAGCAGCCGTCTTGGAGACGGGGACGTTTCTGAGACGCGGAGACGTCAGGGAAACGTCCCCTCGCCGTCCCCCCGCCGTCTCCCCGTCCCTCCGCCGTCCCATGGACATTTCCTTCACAGGGAGTCTTCTGGAAGTCTCAGAGTCTTCTAGGCATCTCCTTTGGGAGTCTTCTGGGAGTCTCCAAGCCTCCGAGTTTCCCATGTCCCCTTCATTCAAGCGTATTAAATTTTAATTAAAATCAAATTTATTAAAATTTAACTATTATGATATTTATTCATGAATGATATGTAAGTAAAAACAAAAAACTTTTAACTTTTATCTCATTTCCTACTCGTGCGTGCCTGTGCGAGCATTCGAGACTTTGCCTAAGAGTGAATGTGCGAACTGCAAACTGAATCAGATCAAGGTTTTCGAATTTTTGGTTTTCCAAGGGCGTCATTATTGAACACTCAGTAACAGGTTACGATTTCGGATTTAGCATTTTTTATTTTGATTTCAGCCGCTAGGGCATTCGGCATTGGCAACAGGAGGTTGGGAGATGGGAGCGAATCCCTCAAAGGGATGCGAGCTCACATCCCTTTGAGGGATTCGCTCAAAGCCTCACCAGTCAGCCTCGCCCTCAATTTCAACTAATTTTTTTTTTGAAAATTTTTAAAATCGAAAATGAGATAAAAGTTAAAACTAAAACTAAAAATTATTATTTATTTGCTGGCATTTCTGCAAAATGTGGAAGCACAGGTAAGGTATGTGAATTGTTTGACACTCGACACTTGACAGTGACAGTGATTGCATGCATCAAGGCAAACCTTTTTAAATTTTTAACTATGAAGTGTGAACTGTTTGACACTTGAGTCCTTGATACTTGATAGTGATTGAATGCATCAAGGCAAGGTATTTGAACTGTTTGACAGTGACTGAATGCAATCACTGTCAAACAGTTCAAATGCCTTGCCTTGATGCATTTGACTGATGCATTCAGGCATCAAGGCAAGTTCAAATGCCTTGCCTTGATGCATTTGACTGATGCATTCAGGCATCAAGGCAAGGCATTTGAACTGTTTGACAATGACTGAATACAATCACTGTCAAACAGTTCAAATGCCTTGCCTTGATGCATTTGACTGATGCATTCAGGCATCAAGGCAAGGCATTTGAACTAAATGCATCAAGGCAAGGCATTTGAACTGTTTGATAGTGACTGAATGCAGTCACTGTCAAACAGTTCAAATGCCTTGCCTGTGCTTCCAAATTTTGCAGAACAAACCACATTTTGATTTCTTAATTGATTATATAAGTCTGATTTTTTTTTTTACATTGTTTTTGCAGCATCATCATCATAATGAGTTCACATAACAAAAGTGATGATGAACCAAGAATTCAAAGTGAAAGTGATTCATCAAATGATCCTGACTTTCAAATAGGAGGGGAGGCTGTGGGTGAAGTTGAACCACAAGTTCCACAACATGGCTCAGCCTCAAATACTCAAACTACCACAAGTTCCATTGGCACTAGAGATAATAGTTGCCCTTCATAAATCCTTCAAGAATGGGCCAAGGGCCTCTTTGATCCAAAAAAACCCTTAAAACAATTTGCATCCAAGGTAGCAGCAAAGCCTGGGGTAGCTGGGGGCACTAGATTATGGAAGTGTCACATGTGTGAGCTTACATGGTTTGGCAGCATTACAAGAACTAATGCACACTTTCTTCTTATTCGAGGCAAAGGTGTAGATGTATGCAGAGTTGTGGCAGGTAACTTGAAGTACAGGGCTGAAATTTTAAAATTATGGGGTTGTAATGAGGATGAAGTGCCTGCATCTGCTACATTGCCACATAAGAGTTTGGGTGATCAATTTTCAGCAGTGTCTACTTCTACTTTGCAGAGTCAAAGGCCACCAAATCCGTTCAGTTCAAGTGCAGCAGAGCCTAGGGGGGAACGTAAGATGGCATCTTCACAACCTTTAGCAGATTTATGCAATGTGCAGGCAAAGGATGAGGCAGATGATGCCATTGGCAAATTATTCTTTGCCAATGGCATTCCATTCCATGTGGCTCGCTCTCCTTATTATAAGGAAGTTGTGTCAAAGATAATAAGGGCAGGACAATCATATGTGCCACCAGGGGAGAATAAATTGAGGACAACAATCTTGGATCAAAACTATTCCAAGATTAATATTTTGATGGAGAAGATGAAGAGAACCTAGGTCACAAGTGGATGCAGCATAGTCATGGATGGGTGGACGGACATTAGGCATCGTCCACTCATCAATATCATCGTCACATCTGTAGCGGGCCCTTATTTCCTTAAGGCTATTGATTGTTCAGGGCATAGCAAGGATGCCCATTATCAGTTTCAGATCCTCAAGGATGCTATAGAGGAGGTTGGACCACAAAATGTGGTGCAGGTAGTGACAGATGTGGCCCATGTGTGCAAAGCTGTAGGGAAGTTGATTGAGGCAGCCTATAGGCATATTTTCTGAACTCCTTGTTGTGTGCATGCTATGAATAATGCACTTAAGGACATGGGTAAAATCAGCTGGATCAAATCTATTGTCAGTGATGCTAGAGATGTGTAGATGTTTATTTGCAACCATCATCATTCACATGCACTTTTCAGGTCCTTCTCCAAGAAGGAATTCCTGAAGCCTGTAGAGACTCGGTATGCATCATACTTTATTCTCTTGGAGAGGATGCTTGAGTTGCAAGAGCCTTTGCAACTAATGGTAATGACAGCAAAATGGAACAGATGGCCTGAGTCAAAGACACAACAGGGATTGAGGGTTAAGGAGGTGGTGAAGAATGATGTCTTTTGGGTTGATGCCAAATATGTTGTCTTCATTATTGAGCAAGTCTTCAAATTTATTAGATTTGGAGATTCTAATGCACCTTCTCTTGGAGAGGTATACGAATGCATTGATTCCATGCTTGATCAAATGAAGGCTAAAGTGCGAGAGAGGGACCCCACAATGCAATTCTACACCGAGCATGTTTATCCAATCATTCAGCATAGATGGGAGAAACTCAACACTCCCTTACACATGGCTGCCTACGCATTGAACCCAAAGTGGTATGTGCCACGTCTTGGTAGAGTGACACCTATAGAGGATTTTGAGGTGAAGGAAGGGTTCATGAAGGCCATTGACAAAATGTATGATCCTATAGAGGCCAGCTTGCTTCGTACTGAGTGGACAAAATTTGCTACTCTTTGGGGATATTCAGAGGCAGCCATATTAGATTTGGAGACTATGTCACAAGAGGACCCCAAGTTGTGGTGGACTATGCATGGGCCTAGATCTTTGATTACTACTCTAGCCATTCGTTTGCTGTCCCAGGTTTCTAGTTCTTCTGCTTCTGAGAGGAACTGGTCCACTTATAACTTCATCCACTCTGTTAAGAGGAACAGGCTCACTTCTAGTAGGGCGGAGAAGCTTGTGGCTGTCCATAGTGCCTTACGTCTCATTGATCGCAGCACAACTACATACAAGGAGAGTCCAGCAGCCAGATGGGATGTAGAGCCAGAAGAGCCAGCACAGATAGATGAGGATGCTACACAGACAGGGCTGGTTGGTATTGGTTTAGATGAGCTTGAGCATTTGGGGTCCTCGTCCGACGGTTCCAGTGATGAGGAGATTGGCATGGAGCTTGGAGTTGGAGATGATTAGATCAATAGAGGCATTAGCCATTAGGCCATTAGCTATTTAGTATTTAGTATTTTGTTTTTGAAGTTTGAAGTTTGAACACTGTTGTGTTGATAACTTGATACTTGATTGTAATTATGAATCATGACTGAAATTTTGAAATTCAATTTATGAATATGAAACAACTAGTTCTCGTTCCAATCACAATGTCTATTAAGTTACAACTTACAAGTATATTTTCATTGTTTCAATGTTCCTTAGGCTTTTACAATTATACATCTTTTTATAACTAATTTTTCAAGTACTATATGTATTTCAGCGCACCGCTCCCCCGCCGCCCCCTCGCCGCCGTCCCCCCGCCGTCCCCAAACTTAGGCCCCTCGCCCCCGCGCCCCCGAAACCCGTCCCCTGCCGTCCCCCCGTCCCCGTCCCTGTCCCCGAAACTCGGTGTAACTATGGTGTGAATAGACTGAAGCCGCTCTATATAATAAAGTGGAGTCGATATGAAGGAGTGCCATGACTGGTCAAATAAATTGACACCAGTCCAGTTAGAGCTGTAATACCAAGACAACCATCTGGTTAGATATAGGATCTAAAAGGGAGAAAACTTGCTGGAGAGGGATCACTATCTATAGTATTGGACTGCTCTGCTAACAGTTTGGAGAGTAATTGTGATTCCAACATTAGTCAGGAGGCGACGCCACTGCTAAGAGCAGAACAAATCGTACTTTTCAGATCTCAGGAAAGGTGCAGACCTGAAAAGGAGTTTCCGATTAGCAGAGATAAGTATTCCTTGGTTAAAACTATGAATTTTCTTCTAGGCTAAATTTCAGTATGTTGAATTGTGCAAATCTGACGTCATTTGCTTGGAGTGCATGTAACTAGTAAATGATTGTTTTTATAGATTAGCTCTTCTGAGAACAGTAAAGATGGAGGAAAGAAATGTCTAGATCAACAAAATGAATGATGAATTAAATTATCTAGGATTAATTAAAGAGATCCTGATTTCAATGAGATAGGTATAGTTATTAATTCATACTATAACATTGAGATAGTATTTTTGAGATGGTTGTGTCTCATGAACTGTTAGTAATCTCTTCTATTGATTTTAGGTCGGATATAGAAATGAAAGAGATTACTTCCAAGAAGAGCTTGATGCATCCTGTAGGTTGAAAAATGGAGACACTGCTTGCAACCTTGAGATTGTGTGAATGGCTAAAGACATCTCTTCGAAGAGAAAGCATTAACCTTAAGAGGGAGTTCTATGATTCAAAGTTGCAAGGACAGATGCTAAATTCTTGAAGTACCTCTTCAACAATTGAGATCAGAATTGCTCATGTCTGTCAATTTGGATTTAACATTGGTAGCTCCGCAAACCTATTCATATTAGAGTGATTTGGGATGAGGTTGAAAAGATCAGCCTGAATCTCTACAAAGGTGTGAGTTGGAAAGCGTTTTTCTAAAGCAAGTTTTACAGACAATTTTGGACGAGGAGGTTAGGAGGATGATACAAGTACTTAGAGCTTCAAAGGGAGTCACATCTTCACTTGTTGTAATGCTTAATTCTCTGAGATAGAGAGATATGAGGTGAAAGCCTTGTTCATCTCTGAGACTGGGATGAGGCTCATGTTGAGAGACTCCATGACAACAGATCCCAGGATCTAACTTCAGAAGAACCCCTAGCACCCGTAGTGTGGCTTAAAAGGGGGTGTTGGAAATAAGCCACACCCGGACTGACGATGGGCAGGCCACAAGGGGCTCGTAGCTCAGTTGATAGAGCACTCCTACAGCAAAAGGAAGGTCCTAGTGAATGCTCTAAGCCAGTTCAGGTGTGAGCCAAAGGAAATTCACCTTATGGCTGTAAAACATACATTGAGATATCTTCTAAGCACTATTGGATTTGATTGGGCTAGAAGTGTAACCAATCGGAAAAGCACATCAGGATGTTGGTTCAGTTTAGGATTGGCTATGATCTCCGGGATTTGCAGAAAACAATCTTCAGTTGCACAAAGTTCAACAGAAGCTGAATACATTGCAGCCTCAATGGGAGCAAGAGAAGCAGTTTGGCTTCGTAAATTGCTTGTGGGACTCTTTGGTGAGCCCTTGAATCCTACAATTATTCATTGTGATAATCAGAGTTGCATCAAACTCTCTGTGAATCCTATCTTTCATGATAGATCTAAGCACATTGAGATCCCCTATCATTATGTAAGAGATATGGTGGAAAGGAAAGTGATCCAATTGGAGTATATTAGTACAAATGATCAAACTGCAGACATTCTCACCAAGCCTCTCTCCCGGATCAAGGTAGAGCACTTCAAGAAGAAACTTGGAATGGTTGAAATGTAATTTGTTATTTATGTTTGAAATACAAATTGTTTATAAATTGTACTAATATATAAAGATGTATAATGTGTAAACTCTTTTGTCATGTGTGTGACTCCATGACTTTATGGGCCTACTCCCCCTGTGTACATTATCGAAAGGTGACGATCTTTCTGATAATGAACACTTGTATTTGACATTGTAAAGTGACGACTCTACAATGATAAACTATCATGATAGATATCATGTGACTTGATATCTGTGGACATGTCATGATAGTATCTCTTGGACACCTTGATGGATATCATGAGACTTGATATCTGAAGATCATTGTGATCCTTAAGAGATAATCATGGTGGATATTTATATCCGTGGATATGCCATGAATTATGGTAGACAATATGTGATTTGATGTCAGTGCACATACCATAATAATAAAGATGTGTTATGGAGAATGTCATGTGACTTGACACTTTTAGAAGCATACCATATCTTCTGATATCACGAATTAGGTGATATCACTTTTGAAGTTATCCTCCCTAGTTAAAGAGGGAGTGTTGAATAATAAAGATGTGTTATGAAGAATGTCATGTGACTTGACAATATTGAGAAATCATACCATATCTTAGATATCACGTGTTAAGGTGATATCTCTACTTATTTGATTTGAAATATCTTCCCTAGCTAAGAGGGAGTGTTAATGGATGATAGCTGCGGTCAGATATAAATAACGAATGCTGAAAGCATCTTCGTTATTTATATATGATCAAGGTTATCCTTCTTATTTCATATTTCTGGAAATCGAATTATGAGCATAAATATATAAACTCGTATTAAATAAAATGTTATTTCTGCATTTAATAAATCGAAACTTATACACTCACCACATATAAGGTTATGTGTGTGTTAAATAAACACTAACCGAATGGTAATCGGTTGTGTATGGAACCCGCACGCCCAAAGGGACACGTCCCTTGAGCGGATGTGTCTCCACATGTGGAGACACGTTCTCTCAAGAGACACACCCCTTAGTGACGGGTCTCCTAAACATATAAAAGGTAGTTCCATTCGTGACATGCAAACATTGAAATCAATTAATGTTCTGCAATCAACACATTCGACATCAAGAGAAGAAATCTGGAAAAACGTCTCTGACAAAGATAATCAGACCTGTTTGAATATGTTTGATCTTTAACACAGCAAAACTTGATAACTGCATTTGGCCTCTTGAATTCATGGCCCCCTCTGGCCTGTAGGGGCGCTTTTGGCTCCAGAGTTAGTCATTTCTTGATGATTTTGACCTCCTTGCGCTTTGCATTCACCATATCGTTGACTTGAGATGATCAATGCTGTTGCCGACGCAAACACGTTCACCGCTGTGATGGCTTTTGTCATTTCGCATGCACGGGCACTTGAAAAGTTTGACCAAGGCATTGATTGCAAAGCGTCTCCTTTGTAGCAAGACGTGCATCTTCTAGACTTAGAATATTTTTTGCATTTTTCAACTTCTGAAATCTCCCTCCATCGTTGAGCATCTTTTCGAGCATCTTTCTTCTGTGCAGCGCCTGAAGCTTAGATCTTGATACATGGCATTGGCCATCTGCCATTGATGACCTCAGAGGTCCAATCTTTTCTCTTGAACAAGTGAAATAGACCCAGCAGAGCAAAACTGACTTTTTTGTGATTCTGTCTGGACCAGTGTGATCGTGATGAAGAATAAGCCAATCAAAATCATTTTGAGTCATTTTTGGAAAGATCCTACTTTTTAGGGTTTTCCTAGAAACAAGGGTCTGAAACCCTAATTTCAAATTTTTCAGAAATTGGCAAGTATTCTCTTGACAAGAAACTCACAAAAACCCTATGCTTCATTTGTCGTTCAAAAATTTCTAAGGAGAGCAAATTGCTATTGTTAGAGACTTTGACTTTTGTTGACTTTTGACGACAAATTTACAAGTTTTTACCCATTTTTATCAAAATGCCTTAATGAAGCCAAAAATTAATTTTGGGTACAACACTTATAGGGTATGCATCATATCAGATTGAAAGTAGAATAATCACTGATGAGAACATTTTTTACCTAGAGTGGATTAATTTTCATTGTGCATCGAAAGTCTAAAATAATAATATCAGTTTCTAAAATAAATATATTTTCTAATTTCTAGTTTTTAACTGATATTATGGTTAATTTAGTTTCGTCCAGTCATCTTTTATGGCCAAATTCTACATTAACCATAATAGCAGTTCTAATAGGTAAAAGCTGGTAAACTAGCATAACAAGACTCCATTAGACTCCAAAAACCTGGTAATAGCTGGTAATAGATTTAGAAATGGTATTATGGTAACAGTCATTGTAAAAGCAGGTAAGGTTGGTAAACTAGAATAACAGGTAATAGATTTTTAATTTATATACTCATCCGTAACAGGTAAGAGATTTTTGCAGATTATATAAAATAAAATATGAGTATATAAAATAAAAATCTATAGATAACAGGTTATAGATTTTATATACTCATATATAACATGTAATAGATTTTTATTTTATATACTCATATGTCATGCAAACACAAGATATCTTCTTGATTCTTCTATGATTTTTATTTTATATAGTCATATGTAACAGGTAATGGATTTTTGTTATGGCGTAAACTCTAACACTCTACCTTATGGCGTAAACTAACAAATCTAACACAGTCAAATACATTCTACCTTCTTCTACTGTTCGCAGCTTCGTCTTCAACCAAAAATTGCACAAGCTTTGTCTTCCTGCAATCCCATCGTGCAATCCCATGTTGACTCTTGAGCTTCTTAACAATGTCACACAACTGTTTGTGCAATTATAGAACAATGCGCTTCCCTAAATAGAGCATACGTGGGATTTTTTAGGGTTTTTGCGGGGTTTTTCTGTGATTTAGCACATTTTCTTACCCACGTTTTAGGGCAATGATTTTTATCGCGTTTAATCGTGATTTTTTGACGCGTTTTGTGCAGATTAATCTGGAAAAAGTCGTTGACCAGCTAGGTCAACAATTTTTTCAGAAAACACGAGTTTTTCAAGGAAAAAATCGGCAATGACCACGGTTTTTTGAAAATCGCGATTTTTTGGAGATTATTGCTTCTATGGTCTGAACTGAACAGCAACAAATAACAATGCATGGATAAATATTACTCAGACCTCTTTAGTCAACCCTTCTCAAGCAGAATAGACTCCCAATTCAATGCAACCTCAATTTGGAAGACTCACGGTTGGTGAATGGTTGCTGTTATTGGAACGCAAGCTCATGACTCCCTCAGGAAAGTCTCACGCATCTCCTCATGATGCCCATGGCTACTAATAGGATGGTGTTGGAGTTATCTAGGGCCTGCGTCCCACTTAAACTAGCTCAGGAAACCCAGACGGCTAGAAAAATACACAAAAAGGGTTCCTTCAAATCCCCACGTTGAAATTGCAACCTTAAACGCCTCTTTCTATGTATCAATGGCTTCCTATGCAGCAACACATAAAACTACAACCTCCTTGCAGTATATTTCAAGTGGCAATAACAATATGGACAGGAGAAAGCCCACACCCAGCAATGCTTCAACCCAGATAATATCAATAGCCAACTCCACAAACATCAACAAACTCTTCAAAACCCACGTCTAAAATCTATATGGACTCTACACATTCCAATGTAATACAAACTCTTCATAATACTCACCCAACAACATATACATCAATCAACCTTCAAACTCTATGCCAAAATTAGGTAATGACAAATCACTTAATGCAATCACAAAACTAACTCCTTTTGCATCCAATAATCAATGTGCCAGGTGCACATATAAAGCTTCAATCTCTTGCAAATCCTTGATGATTCCTTCGAACCCTGAATTAAAGAAACTTCTTGAAATCTGTTGATGCACAAGCACAACCCCTGAAATGGAATTGTTTGCAAGCTGGCTTGGGAGATCTCTCACTCCTGCACTAAGTTGTTCCTCTTGAGGGATTTCGTCCTCAAAAAGCTTGAGATTTTCAGACTCTTTAGTCTTTTTGCAAACCCTTAACCAAATTCTTTTTCTTCAACATGAATGTGTAAAAATGGGCGCACAATGCCTTTTATATTTCCCAAAACTCCACGCCCAAATTGCATTTGAATTACATTTCATTTAATTTACTTTTCCCACCTTATTCTTTAATTTTGGCACACAACATTATAATATAACATCCATTTTAAAAGTCACTTATATCTCCCTTTTTAGAATTGGCACTTTAACTTATATTATAAAGTATACTTTTAAATTCACTTATATCCCCTTTAATATAAAGTCCATTTAATATAATTAATAACACATAAAGTTAAATTATTTAATATAATTTTATTATTTGACGTTATTAGTATTAAATGCATAGGACCATTAACAACCAATATAACTCCAGGATATAAATACGCCATCATGCCAAATATAGTAACTCCACCAACTGACCATACCAGCGACCCTAGTGACTTACTACAAATAGCTAGTATAGTCCAAGTGATTGAATAAGCTTTTGGAAGCACATTGCAAGAAACCTGACAAACACTGAACTAGGAAAACTACTAACTGAGTTCAAAGGGTTGATTGAATGAGTCTGCAAACGCCCTCAAAGGGCCCCCTAACCACCCTGTTAGTCCACGGTAACCAAGTGATGGACTAACCTCTGCAAAAGATACTGGCCTAGGAAAAGGGGACATTACATAGGCATGCCCATGAGTGGGATGGGCGATTTGTTGAGTGATGAAAGCTAAATCTATTAATAGGGATGCCTAAGCATAGCCAGTCAACCAGTATTTGTCCTAAAAGCTAAAGCCTTTTATTAGAAGTGTGCTTGTTTATTAGCACATGCCCTTTCAAAATGGAATAGATCTGTGATATATAGCAGAAGAAGAAGGCACTTAAGATAGAGTGAGAGTTGTATGTAAATAAGATATCACATCCCTTTGTTTCACATCATAGTTCATACTTCATTACATAGGCAGTAGCAATTTCTGAACCAGTATTTGACAGTCATTTCAGCAATATTTTCACAAAATTCCGCTACAAGTCGTATCAATATCAGGGTTTTGAGACCAATCAGTCAAAGTATACCTAGGTTTTTAAAAATTGTTTTTGGCACTTTTTCAAGGAACTTTTCAGTTGTTAGTAGTCCTTAAAAATTAGGCTTTAAGTATAAAACAACAGTTTTCAACCTGAAAACCATGGTTGGTTTTTGCAAGCAGTCTTCATCACTTCATCAATTTTTGGTTACCTATAGCAGGGGTATCTGATTTCATAAGGTTTTTAGTGATTGTTTGGCATATTCTTTGTCAAAAGTGCCTGATTGTAAGTGATTTCCATAATCCATCTTCACCTCCAGCAAGGTTATTGCCTGTAACTCATGTTACTGTTGCAGCAAGCTTACAAACGGATACCATCATGCATAATGATCATATTGGAGTTTTAGTGTTGCAATAGTCTTCATGATGTTTCAGTCATCTCAGAAATGGAAAGTGATAAGTGTTTCAAGGTCCATGGTTTAATGTTTGATGAAGAATAGAATGCCAGAAGATATGGGTGACAAGCTCAAAGAAGGCTTTTCAGAGCTTTTGAAGTTGGCAAGTTGCAGGTTCCATGCTTGTTGGTTGGGTATTTGATGGTGGATGATTAACCACAATAGGTGTAGTATGAGTTTCGTCTACCAGAAAGTGCTCTGTTGATAAATATGGCTTTAATTTCTCTTCAGAGTCTTTGACAAAATTTGTAGGCAGTATATGTGCAATAGGTGAAAATTTAATTCTTTTTAAACTCATCAATAGAACGGACAATAGTTGCTGGGAAATATAGTCTCTTGTTCATAATCAAAAGCATAATTGTCTGCATTGAAGCTACAACATTTTCTGAATGATTCTTACTGACATTTGCAAGGAAATGTTGAAACATTTCAAGAATAAGATCATCACATTCAAGATCGAACATCACAACACATGACTTGACCTTTGCCATAATTTTTAGAATTGAGACCCTCCTTGCAAGTGAAATTTTTTTGATCTCACTTAAACCTTGAAAATTTTCCACAATCAACTGAAATATCTCCCTCATGGTTTGGCTGTTGTAAGGAATCTTAGGAGCTGTTATTCTTGTAACTTCACTAATACAAGTAGTAACTACAAGTCTCACCTCTTTGTCTGGATGCCTCTGAAGCTTGGGCTTGACCAAAGAAGTCCTTAATTGTAATGTCCCCATTTGGTAACTTCCTTGTTTTAGGCCTGTAAAACAATAATAATCACTAAAGACTGATATTAGTAATAACGAGTATCAACTTTACAGCAACATCCACAGTGTTGGCGTTTCAATTTGCACCTTTGGAATGCGTATTGGAAATGGACAGCTATTCACATTTAGACTGCTCTTCAAATAAGGAGGGGAAGCTCTCTCTTCGCTGATTATGCTTAAAAAGAAATACTAAACTAATTGCCAATCTTTTTATCTCAGCTGAGAGCACAAGGTTATAAAACTCTTTGCGTCATAGCTGAGGTTTTCTCTGGTTTCGTAAACTTTCAACTACAACTAGGCCTAAACTAATGACGCTTCTAATTACTCAAGTAAATTCAGAGCTTGAGAATTAGAAGTAAATAAGAAATGATTGATTTGACACAAATACTTAAATAAACTTGCTTCTGGAACACACCCGAAGACTCATTGTACTTTTAGATGTAAGCTGAAATAAAGATTACTAAAGTAAAACATAAAACAAAGTGCTGAAATAGATTGAGACAGTATATCAAAGCAAAGTAGGTGTGAGATTTCCTTCCTCAATTTATAACAATAAACAAACTTCTGGGACCACAGATTGTAGCAAATGTAGGCATACAATATGCGATCAACCAAATTACAATTGACACAATTGAATAGACACTGAATAGCAAACTTGCAGGAAAAAGTAGGCTCAACAAATTTGTTATCACAATAATGGTTAAAAATAAATGGGCAAGGCTGCCCTTATTTATACACAAACAAAGGAGTAGGGAACTTTAAAATCTCTTTGTTTTTAACAAGTAGCCATGCCAACATGCAAGCTTTATTTCTAAGTCTAAACAAAAGATAACTAACAGTTAACTGGAATGCTAACATCAGTCAACTGATCTAACACTAAGGAAAGCTCCAACTATACAATAGATATTTCCAAAGAATAGATATGCATGAAAAGAGGACAGCCAGTTAACTTAGAAAAGGCATCAAGCTAACTGCTGCCTTTACTTGAGTTCTATCTCTGGAAATCTTTGCACGATCCAACTGGCAGTTCACTCATCGACAACTTGGGATATCATATCCTCCAAAAAGCTGTTAAGTGCATCTTCATCAAGAACACTGATACTCTTCAAAATAATGTATTGCCTTTGTAACATCTCTTCACCATCTGTGATCAGATTTAGAACTTCTTTTCTCTTTTCAGCAGCTTCATCAAATCTTGCTGACATTGCTGCAACATGATTCATCTCGCAGTCAACATGATCACCATTGAAACTATCACGGACAAGGTTCTGAAACTTTGTCTGTACTTCATCGAAATCAAAGGAAGTGCCATCTTCATGTCGATATTGAAAAGGAATTTGTGACACAAATGTGTTTACGAACTTGAGAGTACTCGCAACCTTCTATCTATATTCAGTCAATTCTGCAAATATTCCTTCATAGGTTTTTACTTTGAAGTGGTGTTGTTCTTTCCAAGCAAAAAGCTTCTTCTTGTGTTCTTCTGTAGTGACTGAATCATAAGCCATCCTCAAGTTGGAAATGACGATCTTGTCTCTTGGCTACCTTTCCACTATGTTTTTCTTTGACTCCTGAATTCCTGAGTGAAGATCATGGGCGGTGTACCTCAATTGGTACATCTCTGCAAGTATAAATCTGCCCTTGGTGATGAATTCTTCTACCCAATCTCTCAGATGTTTGCCATATATAACCAACTAACTCAGCTGATGTTGATCTGTAGGTGACTCCAAAATCTATGGAATCAAAGCAGTGACGTGTGAAGTACCATGAAGTAGATTGGAAATGTATTGCCACAATTGTCGATTCTCAGCCTTGAGGGCTGCCTTATCTTCTCCATCCTTGAGCACTTTCTCCTTCAGGTTAATTGCTGCAACCTCAAAGAGATTCACATCAGTATGCCGGGTGCTTCTACCAAGATTGGCTTTGACCAATGTGAAGTCATCAACCTCAACCTCATTGACGTTCTTGTCTTCCAGCGGTGTAGCAATCTCAATAACAACCTCATTGTCGGCATTTTTCTCCTCGTGAACCCGCTTCTTGAGTTTCTTTTCTATTGTGTCCTGGTAGAAATTATCAAACTCTGCAAAGTCCAACTGATAAGAAGGATTTCTCCTCTTCCTGCCCAAGAGTTTCTCAAGCCAACATGAAGGGTCTCTACTAACTTCTCTGGGAGAATTGGTTCCAACTGTAGCCACTCTTGATGGATCAATTGGCGTTGAGACATTGCGAACTGGTGAATCCACTTCTGAGTCTATGTGAATAGGAGAAGGTTGCAGTGATGGTGAAAAAATAGTAGATGAAGGCTCTACCTCAACTTGTGATACTGCCTTAGTTGGAACTTCTGATGCATCTGCTGATTGTTCTTGTTGATTCTCATTTTCCTTGAAGATCTTTGTCTTTCTACTAACCTTGGTACCTTCAGGAGGATTGCTCATTGCTTTGACTCTGGGTTTCGATCTAGAAGAGGGAGGTAGTGATGAATGAACCACTAGCGGCTTTGTAACTGGAATGACTACCTTTCGTGTTCTCTTGCTACTCAAGAATAGTCTACTGTTCTTGACAATCCGGCTTGTTCTTTCCTCGATTGAGGTGCTCTCTTTGGAAAACCAATCAATTGATCGAAGTGGTTGCTGATCAACCTGATCTCTGACATATGTGGGAAGTTGTAATGTCCCCGTTTTTAGCACTACACCTTTCAAGGATTGATGGCCTTTTCCCAATGCGTTGTCGACAGGTCAGAGGCAGAATTAGGGTTTCCGATTGTTTGGTGGGTTCTCTTGAAGATTCAGGGTTCTGCTTGTTGGAATTTGGGTGTTTGGATTGCGGATTCTTTCTAGGTTTTTAGAGAGCTTTGCAGTGGTATGTTTTTCTTGGCATTCTGAGCACCTTCAGGAATTTACTATTTTTAGTAAATTCTATTTTTAGCAGTGGTCCAGTCAGCATCAGCTCAGTCAACTTTCCTCTTCTGGCAGTTCATTGGGTAATTCCGATTTTTGGCTTAAGGGGTTCATTTTGGAGAAATAAGTTATTTTAAGTCAATAATGTTTTATTTTATAAAATAACCCCTTGTCCTAGTAATATGACTTAAAAGTTGTTTTAAAGAAGGGGACTTGGAGGGTGGTCATCACATGATGATTTATTTTGATCTTTCTAAAGTCTAAATGCTCAAGTGAAATTGGACGCCTATTTTATGAAGAAATGATTTTAAATAAAGTCAAATTTAGCCTTCGAAAAGGGGTCACCCAAACTTGGAGGGAAAAGAAGTCAAATTCAAAAGGGAATTAGGGCGCATCTTCTAGAAGTTTCTGGAGAGCCTTCTCAAGTCTATATAAGGAGGCAGTTGCTCTTCATTTCTTATCTTATGTTTGGAATATTGTTATGCTGCCGAAATGTTGCTGGATTGCTTCGAGGAATGAATGCCTCCTAGCCTTGGCTCGACTTCTTGCTTGAAAGACAGCAACTAGTGGAGAGTTAGATTGTAGTTAGAATTTGCATTGTAGAAGTTGTTTTGCATTTGTAGTTCGGTTTCTTGCATTTTAATCAAATCTGGAGTTGCTGATTTTTGTATTGCAGATTGAAGTTTATACTCATAAGTCTTTGGGTGAATTTATTTTGGTTCAGGGTAGTTTACCCATGCATTTGCTAGCCTTGGGCGCCCCTCTATGCCAAGTTGCAGATTTTTTATAGGTGTCTTGGATTTTATCTTGCTGGTAGAACATTTGTTGAGGCTGTACCATTCTGTTTTGCCTGGCAAGTATTTAGAAAAAAAAATACTTCAATTTTTCAGCTGTTTCTTTGTCTAGTCTTCATTGTCATCAACCTAGCTTTCTTTTGCATCAAGTCTCATGTCATTCTGGCAAGTATTGAGTGAGTTGTGAGCATTTTAGTGGATTCTAGGGTTGCTGGTTATGCATATTAAGTTGCTGTTCTGTCATATCAGCTTGCGTAAAGTCTATCTTTTGAGTTGGGTTTGGGTTGAAAGTCTTTGTGATCATTGAGGAGACATTATACTATATTGCAGCATTGTTAGACTTTCTTATGCTATGTATTTGGCAGACAAATCTCTAATTATTGTAAGCTGAACAATAGTACTGTGAGCAATCTTACTTTTTCTCTGTTATTTCATTGTAATACCCGCTGGATAAGTGGAAGAGGCTGGCTTGCCGCCTATTTACTTTGATTTGCATTGTAATATCTTACATCTCTGCCCTATGGTAGCTCCATTCCCACTCCGGGTTTGACAGCATATTCTGGGTGTTGAGTTTACTTTCAGCATAATAGAAGATAGGGATCCTCTGACCATATGCTCGTCGTCATCCGGCGCATTCTTGGTTAGAGTTACATTCCGCATCGTTTTGGTTTTAAGTGCTAACCCTAACGGATGTGTGTTGCTTTGCTTACTGTTATTGAAAATTTGAAAAATTTGGCTCAGTATATTTCAAAAGTATGACTTCTCCATCGTCATATGATAAACCCTCCACATCTTCTGATAAGAAATCAACAATCTGATGAAGAGTAAGTCTACGGTAATCATGCTTGCGCACTTCAAACTCATCTTCACAATTACCCCCAAAATCTTCAATTATAGGTTTATGTGAATGATTTTGACCAAGACGAGCTGCCAAGAGACCCCAAGGGTCATATGAACACCTCTCTTTGGAAACCTTGAGATTAAGCTTTGACAGTTCATTGCTCATCAACTTAGCTTCAGTTGCTGATTTACATCTATATATGCTCATCTCACATGGGAAACTAAATGCAGGCTTGCGTCTGTTATGCAAAAACGAGTGAACTTCATGTACTTGCCTTAGGAACTCCATGAACACTACCTTATCCGTTGGATATCTAGGTAGTATGACTAGATCACCTGAGAAGCCATATGCTCTAATGAAGGAGAAAGTGGGAAATTGGATAAACCAATCAGCCCAATCCGCCATCGCCAATCTGGCATCTGCTGAAAACCGTATATGCAACTCATTGTCAAGATCTCACACCGTATGCATTAGGAAAAGACCATTCATCTGCTTGAAATGCCGCTTTGACTGTGAAAACTCTAATTGTGGGTAATGCTCATGCACATGCTGAACGCCCAGAGTTCCAATGACATTCAAACCTCTAAACTTGCCTTGAAAGG
>CM021101.1:613013022-613270472 GCA_007115665.2 Sequoiadendron giganteum
TTTTATCTAGCTCGAAACACACGATTTCTGGATGTCTTTTGGTCATGTTTTGTTTATTTTTTTGGGCACAACTTCCTCATTTCTCTGGCCGCAATTTTTCTCTCTGTTACTACTCGCGATTTTTTACCCATTACTGGGTCATGATCCTTTCACCTATTTTTGGCACCGATTTTCTACTCTTCTTTGACAAGATTTTTTTGAGAAATCGTGAGCAGAATTTGATTCTGGGTGCAATGGCTAGGGTTTCAAATAAACCCTTTGTTTTCAAGTCGAAAATTTTTTCTGATCACAAATTCTTTCTAGGCTTTTCAAGAAGATTTTTGGGTGCCTCGTAATCCATGCATTGGGATTTGTGCAAGCGGATTTGTCCGGAAATTTGAGCATGAAACTGCCTCTATTTTAGTGCATTGGAATTTGTGTCTTGGGTTCCGTGCATTCAATTTTTTTTCAACCTCTTCTATGTATCTCGTTTTTCGTGCTTCGGAAAGTGTGAAAGATGGCATCTTTGACCAACATTTTGTTGGAAGGTAATTTGCAATTCAATGGCAGAAATTATAATACATAGAAATAGTGAATGATGACTATCTTCGAATATTGTTGCCTTGATCAGATTGTTCTAGGTACTACTACTCGTCCCACAATAGTGGGGAAAGACCAAGAAAAGTTTAATGAGCAAAATCGTGAAGCGGTGATGCTCATTAAGCTTTCAGTTACTAATGATCAGCTTCCACAGGTTCCATCTGACAAATCAGCTACTAAGATTTGGGAGCATTTGAAAACCTTGCATGAGACCTTTGACAAGAGCTATGCGCTCTTTTTAAAGAACCTGTTGTTCTCCATCATAATGGATGAGAGAATGTCCTTACAGGAGCATCTGACAAAGATTCAGGACATTCATGATCAATTGGAGGCGATTGGTTGGAAGACGGAGGAAGAAGACATCGTAGTAATCACCTTGAAAAGTCTACCGAAGTCTTATTAGTACTTTGTTGAAACCCTCAACATTACATCGACTAATGTTGATTTGAAGTTTCTCGAGCTTTGTAACATACTTTTGCAATAGCAACATTAAAAACAACAGTTCGGTAGCAATGCCTCTTCGTCTTCTACAGAGCAAGCTTTTGCGGCCAAGTCTTAGGCTAAGAATAAAGGGAAAGGTCAGCCTTTGCAGCAGAAAGGCTCAGGTCAACCTCAGGGCAGCCCTAAGAAGAAGAACATTCAATGTAATTACGGCCACAAATATGGTCATATGAAGAAGGATTTTCCTCAGCGTTTGGTTTCTGAACAGAAGAAGCAGGGAGAGTCTCAGCAGAAATCAAATGTTGTCAAGCACACTGAGCAAAAGGAATCTGCCTTTTACACCTTTATGGATAAAAGACCTACAAATCATGTGAAGTCCTCTGCCTGGTACATTGATTCAGGTGCTTCGTGACACTTCACCCATCGGTGTGATTGGTTCACAGACTTCTCTCCCTTCAATGACTCAGTTATTTTTGGAGGAGGTGAAGAGTATACCGTTGTCAGTAAAGGCACTGTTCACATTCAGTCTAATGGGAGGAACCTCATATTCCTCAATGTATACTACATTCTTGGCATGGAATTGAACCTTCTCTTTGTTAGTCAGATTATGCAACACTCTCCTCATCTTGATGTGGTATTCAGTGCACATAAGTGTTCGATTGTTGATCAAGAGACTCGCACCACTATGGTTGTTGGCATTGAGGATCATGGTCTATACAGACTTGTGGATACAAGTCATTTTCCATAGTTAGCCATAGCAGCCAAAAATTCTTCCATCACCAGTCTTTGGCTTCAGCATTATGGGCACTTAAATGTGCACTATCTCTCTCAGCTAGCTCGGGAGGGACTTGTAGCTGGTTTACCTGAGATCCAAACTTAGCATCATGGAGTTTGTGGAGCTTGTCAGGTTGGGAAGCATCACAGGACACCGTTCTCGGATGGTGACTCATGGTGAGCCTCCAAGGTACTACAGTTGGTTCACGCTGATGTATGTGGGCCAATGAATACACCTTTTGTTACTGCTTGCAATTATTTCTTGCTCTTTGTTGATGATTTCAGTCATAAAATGTGGGTGTACTTTCTTAGAAGGAAATCAAATGTGTTTATTGTATTTCAAAAGTTTAAGGCCTTAGTAGAGATAGAGTTTGGTTGTTCCATAGTCACTCTTAGGTCAGATAAAGGGGGGAATTTTGTTCCACTAATTTCTCCAACTTTTGTGATATACACGGCATCAAACGCCAGTTAACCACACCCTACACTCCTCAGCAAACAGTGTTCTAGAGCGGCGCAATCGTACAATCACTGAGATGGCCTGCTCCATGTTACAACACAGGAGTGTTCCTAAGAAATATTGGGCAAAGGCAATCTACACTGCCGTCTATCTCCTTAATCGATCTCCTACCCAAGCTGTTAAGGGGAAGACTCCTGAAGAAGCTTGGATTGGTCGCAAACCTTCGATCAGTCATCTGAAAATCTTTGGCTCTTTAGCATATGTATGGATTCCAAATGCCAAGCACTCCAAGTTGGATTCCAAGAGTCAAAAGCTCATGTTCACAGGGTACAGTGACAACCATAAGGCTTACATATTGATTGATGTAGACACTAATCGTCTCATCTTCAGTCGTGATGTTGTTTTTGATGAAGAACAAGGACCTTTTCACTTTTCCTCGTCTATGCAACATTTTGAGGATCAGCCTTTGAAGGCTTCTGATTTGGGTGTATGCCTTCCGTTAGGTCCACCTAATGGGAGGGATGATGCAGATTCTGTTTTTGATGATGCTCAACCCGATTTTCCTCCGGATGATGTTAATCTTCCACCTGTTGAACCTGTTCCAAATCCAGTTCCAGCTCCTCCTGTTGCATCTGATGTTGGCACTTCTACTCTGGCCTAAATGGTGGGCTAAGACTGTTGGTGATCTTCATGATGATGAGCTCATTGAGGGTCGGTCATCCAGAAACAAGAGCAAACAGCAACATACAGTTAATTTTGCTCTCATGGCCAACATTCATAGTGTTTATGAGCCTCAGACATATTCAGAGGCTAAAGGAATTCCTGAGTGGGAATAGGCTATGGAGGCAATCGCACTTGGGTTCTTTCTAATCGTCCTCCAAGGAAGAAGCCCATTAGCTAGAAATGGGTGTATAAGGTTAAGTACAAAGATGACAAAACCCTTGACAAGTACAAAGCTCATCTCGTTGCTAGGGGTTTCTCACAGAAGGAAGGCATTGACTACAAGGAGACATTTTCTCCTACAGCCAAGATGGGTACCATTTGGCTCGTCCTGGCCTTAGCAACCTAGTTTGGTTGGCAAGTCCATCAAATGGATGTTAAGAGTGCTTTCCTCAACAGTGAGTTGAAGGAAGAACTCTATATGATGTAGCCTCTAGGGTTCAAGGTTGCCGGTAAAGAACGCTAAGTGTGCAGGCTAGTGAAAGCATTCTATGGTTTGAACAGGCTCCTCAGGCTTGGTACATCAAAATTGACAAGTACCTCACAGATCATGGATTTCAAAGGAGTCCATCCGATTCTAATCTTTATGTCAAACACACTAGTAATGATATTCTTATTCTTGTTGTCTAGGTTGATGACTTGATCATTACTAGCAACTCGACACATTTGATCGATGAGATCAAACAAGATTTGTGCAGCTCATTTGACATGACAGATTTAGGACTTATGCATTATTGTTTAGGTGTTGAGGTTTGGCAGACAGAGAACAATATCTTCATCTCTCAATCCAAATATGCTCGAAGTCTACTGGATAAGTTCCGAATGCAGTATTGCAAACCTGCCTCCACACCTATGGAAACAAGGCTGAAGTTGTCAGCAAAATCAGATTCCCCTATAGTAGATGAATCCTTGTTTAGGCAACTTGTGGGCAACCTCATCTATCTCACTGCCACTAGACCTAACCTCAGTTTTGCAGTGAGCTGCATTTCACGCTTCATGACAACCCCCAAGGCCGATCATGGGGTGGCAACGAAGTGTGTGCTACGTTATGTGAAGGGCACTTCTAATTATGGACTTCTTTACACTAGGAGTCACGATCCTAGCCTCATTGGTTATACAGACTCAAATTGGGCAAGTTCAGTTGATGATAGAAAATCAACATCTAGGTATGTTTTCAGTATGGGATCTAGTGCAGTCACTTGGACTAGTAAAAAGCAACAGGCAATGGCTCTTTCCTCGACAGAAGTAGAGTATCGAGGAGTAGCTAAGGCAGCTTGTGAGGCAGTTTGGCTTTGTCGGATGCTTGCGGATATGCAAATATCTCAAGCAGGTCCAACTCCCTTGTTCTGTGATAATCAGAGAGTTCTCAAACTTGCCAAAAATCCAATCTTCCACGAAAGAACCAAGCATGTGGAAACTCATTGTCACTTCATTCAGAAGCTTGTTGAAGACAGATCAGTTCAGTTGTTGTATGTTTCGATAGAGGAGCAGACAGCAAATATTCTCACCAAGTCTCTCAGTCCAGATAAGTTTGTAAAATTTAGGGGGCATCTTGGTGTAGTTGATAGATTGACCATTAAGGGAGGGTATTAAAATAATATTTAATTATTATTACTGGTCAATATTCTCATTATGTAAATTATGTAAACTACCTATTTTGTTCGGTGATGTTTCCATTCACGGAATTTTTGTAATTAGAAACATCCAGTTGTAAATTCTTTAAATGAAGCTTTCGCTTCTTGTAAATAACATTGATTTTTTTACCATTGCCTCTTGTAATATTGAAGGTCTATAACTTTGTCAATAAACTAACTTTCAAAAACTAATTATAAAAATTTGTAAATTTCAAGCCATTTTGTATATACTATAATACAATAAAGCTAACCAATCGACATTTTCAACAATGAGTTTTATAGAATGACCTGCATCATATAAAAAATATGTTTTAAATTTATAAGTAACTAAATTTCAATCACCTTTTTATGAGAACAGACAACATATTGGATTTAATATAGCTCAAATTCTATGCCACTAATTATTTATGATTCTATGCTCATTATTGTTCAAAGAGCTTAGTTGTTGAGGGCCATGCACTCATTTCTTGTTTTGGAGACATTCTCATACATGTAATTGACTGAAATATGGTGACTGGGGAGCAGAAGCAGTTCACTCTTGGTGGTGCTTTCATCAATTAAAGGTTTCTCCAAAGTAATTTCATGTTTTCAATTTTGTTTTGCTTGTTTCCATGCTATTCTTAGGCTTTTCTAGCATTTTGTATGTTGCTATGACTATTCCTATAAAATATCCCCTTAAGTTTTGTTTTTGAAATATCAAAACAATTTCACCACTGTTAGCATTAGCTCCAAATATAAACTAGCAAGAATAGTAACCCTTCACCTTTTGATCACCAAGATCCCAATGTGGGCAAGGTGAGAGCATATATTGCCAAGGATCAATAGCAAACTAGAATGTAATTACAACTGAACATAGGAGGCAAGCCGACCATAGAATGAAAGGAAATTACATACTCAACCACTTATGTAGCGGGAGTGGAGATATTAACAATTAATAAAGCGGAAAGCCAACCATGAATCCACACTACCACTTATTCAATGGGGGGAATCTAAACATTAAGTGCTGAAAGTAAAATAGTGACTCAACCACTTCTTTAGTGGGAGTAAATACAAAAACATAAAGCGTAGATTTAAATAACAGCTGTTAGTACTACTAAACCAGCTTTACAAAATTGATAATCAGCTACACAACAATGTAATGATATGTCTTCAAGAACTGCAGTATGTTAGAGAATAATCCTTAACTGATACAAGATGCTATAGCACAGAAAATATAGCATAAATTAGAAAATTAACAGATCTGATCAGAAACAGCAAGTACGAAAAATCAGATCAGCAAGCTAGAGATTCACCAAAATGTTCATAACTTGCTCCAAACTTCTCCGTTTGATGTGAAACTGAATTTAAATGAGAGTTAGAAGCTGGGCGACCAAGTACAAGCAAAGAAAATCCACCAATCGACACTGTGTTGTACCCAAACCATTTTTTTTGCTTCATTAAGGCATTTTGTTTAAAATGGTCTAAACCTTGTTAAAATGATGTCAAAACATAGTTTTTGGGAAAATCAAGTATGAGCTTTGAGTTAGTTTGATACTGGCAAAATTTGAAAAAATTGAAAATTAGGGTTTTTGGACCACTATTGCTTTGAGTCAATGTGATACTGGCAAAATTTGAAAAAATTGAAAATTAGGGTTTTTGGAACCCTATTTTTAGGTCAAAAACCCTAAAAATTGAAACTTGTCAAAATAGACTAAAATTTGTTTTGATTGGCTTATTTTGCTTCACGATCCTGATGGTGAAGTCAGATTCAATTAAAACTCAGTTTAAGTCTACTGGGTAGTTTTCACTTTTTCAAGTGAAAAGTTCGGATCTCTGAGGTCAACAATGCAGATGGCCACGTATATGGTGTCGAAAGTTAAGCTTTAAACGCTCAAATGAAGATTATGTGGTGAGATTGGTGCAGAAAGTTGCTTCGTCTTGGAGGGGATTTTTGTCGAGGTGAAAATCAGTGAAATTTCTCTAACTCTGGAGCAAAAGAGCACCTGCTAGCCAAGGGCGCCCTTGATTTCAGAGGCTCAGATTCTCTGATTCAAGCTTTGAGATTTGTCACTTCTAAGAAGACTTCTCTAGAATCTTGTTAGCTGCGCGATGAACCTACCAGCCAGTCCAGAGGATCTGCCTAGCACCTGATATGGGAGATTGAACATGAAATGAGGGACACAGAAAAATGACTAACACTAGATGGAAAAGCGTGTCTCTTAGCCAGGGGCGCCCATCTTTTTGAAGGATCAAATGGGGGTTTCTGCCTAGATGATGCCTAGGATGTTTGTCTCACACTTGATCCTGCTTCGCAACGAATCTATAAGCGGATGAATCTGAGTTGCTAAGTTACAGGTATCAAGAGTCAAACATAGGGTTTTCATCATGGTCAAAAGTGTTCAGAAACAACAAAAGCACCCTTGGAGGCCAAAGGCACCCAAGCTTTTGGAGCTTAAGATGCTATATTTTTGGTTACCTCAGATGTTCATTATGTCTGTGATGCTTCTAGCTTTCTGTTGAATACCTCAGTCGGGTCAGGAGACTTCTCAACAGCCCGGAGTCAGGGTTTAAGTAGAATTTTAGCCAGTTGTAAAAATGGCCGACTCTGGGAAGAAAAGCGCCCCTAGAGGCCAGGGGCACCCATGATTTTTAGCTGTCAAATGATGTTTTTGCGAAAGTGCTCTCCAAGAGCTCTTGTTCAAAATTCAGCTACCAATGCAGTGCACCTGTCAGCCAGCTCTGGAGTTTCAGAAAATGTGAGATCAAGTGTGGTCAGAATCACCTTCGTAATGATGTTAAAGCATCGTAAAAATGGCTAACTCTGAGGTCAAAAGCACCCCTGGAGGCCAGGCGTGCCCATCTTTTTGAGACCTCAGAGGTTAGTTTTAAGGTTAGCAGCTTCAAGGGAGTTTCTCTTCAATTTTGATCCAGCTTTTCAATGCAATTGACAGCCAATCAATTGGATATGAGAGTCAATTGGAATCAGTGATCAAACGTGAGCTCCGGAGGAGGGTTCAAACTCAAAATTTGCAAAATTTCGCTAAGTCTAGAGAGTGACGCCTATAGTTGACTTGTTGACTCAAAAGTGCATGGCACCCTTAAATGGTGGAAATAGTTATTTGAGTTTAACTGTTATTTGTTTTTCAGTTGACTAGTTAATTTGACTTCAACTGAAGACTTGATTTTTGCATGCAAAGGGTGAACTTGTTCTGTATGTTTAGTTAACTAATATTTTTAGAAATGGTGCCCTATTTAAGGCAAAATTCTCATGCAGTTATCTAAGTTTGAGGTCCTATTGACTAAAGGCGTGCATTTTTGAGGTCCAATCAAAAGCCAGATAAATTTTAAAGCTAATCTGATGCTAAGAGGCACGCCTATTGATGAATTTTATTTATTAAAGGCATAAGTCGTCCATTATTCTTCATCACAAGTGAGGAAAAATACTTTTTTCTCAATTGAAGACACTACAGATTTCAAAATTCGAAGTTCTTCGTAGTGCCAAGTCCAGATTGTTCAAAGGATTCGCATTCCAGACTCAATTTATGATTTGCATGCAGGTTTCTTCAAATTGAATTCAAGTAGAGGCGATTTTTCAGAGACAGAATCGAAAACTTCTAATTCTCTCTCTTTAATTTCTTCTATTTCTTGTCTTAAATTCTCTCGCATGTCAAAGAAATCAGTGGAATTCGCAGAATCAGAGCATCTAGGTTCACATTTTTCAGCATTCGCTACAATACCCACGTCTTAGATTTTTTCCAGAAAATTGCCCCGCTGCTTCGAGTTTCTCGAGCACTATGCTTTTTTTCCAGAAGATGTCTTTGCATGTAGGCCAGAAGGTCATTTTTTCCAAAATTGAGTCATCTGGGTAGGCTTAGATTTTGATTTCCTACAATACCCATGTTTTAGAATTTTTCGTGAAAATTGCCCCACTGCCTCCAGAGCACTGTGCTATTTTTCGAAATTTTATTTGCATGTGGGCCTAAAACACATTTTTTTCCAAAATCTATCAATCTGGGTTGTCTTAGAATTCAGTTCTGCACAAAACCCATGTTCGAGATTTTCTCAAAAAAAATTGCCCCTAGTGCCCCCTATAGCCCCTGCAATTCTCGACTGAAAACCTTTTGCATGCCTTGGTAAAAGTCAGTTTTCGAATTTTTGACAAACTAGGTTGTCTTAGAATTTAATTCTCTGTAAAACCCATGTCTCGAAATTTTTCATGAAAATTGCCCCTTAACAAGCTATTTTTAGCCTCGTCAGAAGCTATTTTTAGCTTTCTGAAAAAGTTGTCAAAACATAGCCGTGTTTACAGTCAACAGGCGATTTTTTTCTGAATGCAGTTCACTCAAAGTGAATTCAAGACCAAATTGGTCTTAATTCACGATTTCATAAAAAAAGTTGACACCGTTTTGCATCAAATGCATCCGGAGGGTTGATTCAGACAATTTGACAGACGTAGTCACTCAAAGTCCACATGGTTTCATACCTCATATAGCTGATAGCCTTCCCAGGACAGTTGAGAGGGTTGATACCGTTGGAATTTTGCGTGTGCGCCAAGTTCATGTGCATTTTTCACAACCAAAGTGTTAGCACTCAAACTTCGCGGTTTCATCATGCAACACTCTTCCGTTGAGAAGAATTGAGAAAAGCATCAGAGGCATAAAGCTCCAGAAAAAACAAAGGCCATCACTACGGTTGCGGAGCCGCCAGAGTTACCAATCAATGAATTGCCAGTTGATGTTACGCAGACTAAGTTCCAAAATTTAATTCATAAGAGGTCTTGATGGTGATCCTATGGCGTCCAAGTTGAATCACTTCTCAGTAATGACAACTAGTTTCAACAGGGCGATTGTAGAGGTGAGAGAATGTCAAAGAGCAGTCAAAGTTGGAGAGAAGGAGTTGAAAAGGCAATTCATCATCGTGGATAGCGTCAAAGTGCTAGATGATGAGATGATCAACAAGTTCCTAGACGAGGTGATAGACAGAGTGGTAGATGGAAGACAGCCAGTTAGAACCTGTAGTTATTTACGAGCATGAGACAAAAGCAGCAGTTAACTCAACGTCATTTCTTGAGTTCGTATTGTTGATCTCATGCACGCCTATCTCATTCTTGGAGATATCTTCACAGGAGGATGGACTTTTAGTTAGGACCAGTTGACTGATGGTAGTTATCAGTTAACCATAGTTCCACGGGGACGCGTCCCCCTCGAAAAAGCAGCCGTCTTGGAGACGGGGACGTTTCTGAGACGCGGAGACGTCAGGGAAACGTCCCCTCGCCGTCCCCCCGCCGTCTCCCCGTCCCTCCGCCGTCCCATGGACATTTCCTTCACAGGGAGTCTTCTGGAAGTCTCAGAGTCTTCTAGGCATCTCCTTTGGGAGTCTTCTGGGAGTCTCCAAGCCTCCGAGTTTCCCATGTCCCCTTCATTCAAGCGTATTAAATTTTAATTAAAATCAAATTTATTAAAATTTAACTATTATGATATTTATTCATGAATGATATGTAAGTAAAAACAAAAAACTTTTAACTTTTATCTCATTTCCTACTCGTGCGTGCCTGTGCGAGCATTCGAGACTTTGCCTAAGAGTGAATGTGCGAACTGCAAACTGAATCAGATCAAGGTTTTCGAATTTTTGGTTTTCCAAGGGCGTCATTATTGAACACTCAGTAACAGGTTACGATTTCGGATTTAGCATTTTTTATTTTGATTTCAGCCGCTAGGGCATTCGGCATTGGCAACAGGAGGTTGGGAGATGGGAGCGAATCCCTCAAAGGGATGCGAGCTCACATCCCTTTGAGGGATTCGCTCAAAGCCTCACCAGTCAGCCTCGCCCTCAATTTCAACTAATTTTTTTTTTGAAAATTTTTAAAATCGAAAATGAGATAAAAGTTAAAACTAAAACTAAAAATTATTATTTATTTGCTGGCATTTCTGCAAAATGTGGAAGCACAGGTAAGGTATGTGAACTGTTTGACACTTGACACTTGATAGTGACAGTGATTGCATGCATCAAGGCAAACCTTTTTAAATTTTTAACTGTGAAGTGTGAACTGTTTGACACTTGAGTCCTTGATACTTGATAGTGATTGAATGCATCAAGGCAAGGTATTTGAACTGTTTGACAGTAACTGAATGCAGTCACTGTCAAACAGTTCAAATGCCTTGCCTTGATGCATTTGACTGATGCATTCAGGCATCAAGGCAAGGCATTTGAACTGTTTGACAGTGACTGAATTCAGGCATCAAGGCAAGGCATTTGAACTGTTTGACAGTGACTGAATTCAAGCATCAAGGCAAAGCATTTGATCTGTTTGACAGTGACTGCATTCAGTCACTGTCAAACAGTTCAAATGCCTTGCCTTGATGCCTAAATGCATCAGTCAAATGCCTTGCCTGTGCTTCCAAATTTTGCAAAACAAACCACATTTTGATTTCTTAATTCTTATGCATATCTTGCAATATTGCAATCCATGAGACCACATTTATGATTTGAATTTCTTTCAAGTTTCTAAGTTTCGGTTTATATTATATAAGTCTGATTTTTTTTTTACATTGTTTTTGCAGCATCATCATCATAATGAGTTCACATAACAGAAGTGATGATGAACCAGGAATTCAAAGTGAAAATGATTCATCAGATGATCTTGACTTTCAAATAGGAGGGAGGTTGTGGGTGAAGTTGAACCACAAGTTCCACAACATGGCTCAGCCTCAAATACTCAAACTACCACAAGTTCCATTGGCACTAGAGATAATAGCTGCCCTTCATAAATCCTTCAAGAATGGGCCAAGGGCCTCTTTGATCCAAAAAAACCCTTAAAACAATTTGCATCCAAGGTAGCAGCAAAGCCTGGGGCAGCTGGGGGCACTAGATTATGGAAGTGTCACATGTGTGAGCTTACATGGTTTGGCAGCATTACAAGAACGAATGCACACTTTCTTCTTATTCGAGGCAAAGGTGTAGATGTATGCAGAGTTGTGGCAGGTAACTTGAAGTACAGGGCTGAAATTTTAAAATTATGGGGTTGTAATGAGGATGAAGTGCCTGCATCTGCTACATTGCCACATAAGAGTTTGGGTGATCAGTTTTCAGCAGTGTCTACTTCTACTTTGCAGAGTCAAAGGCCACCAAATCCGTTCAATTCAAGTGCAGCAGAGCCTAGGGGGAAACGTAAGATGACATCTTCACAACCTTTAGCAAATTTATTCAATGTGCAGGCAAATGATGAGGCAGATGATGCCATTGGCAAATTATTCTTTGCCAATGGCATTCCATTCCATGTGGCTCGCTCTCCTTATTATAAGGAAGCTGTGTCAAAGATAATAAGGGCAGGACAATCATATGTGCCACCAAGGGAGAATAAATTGAGGACAACAATCTTGGATCAAAACTATTCCAAGATTAATATTTTGATGGAGAAGATGAAGAGAACCTGGGTCACAAGTGGATGCAGCATAGTCATGGATGGGTGGACGGACATTAGGCATCGTCCACTCATCAATATCATCGTCACATCTGTAGCAAGCCCTTATTTCCTTAAGGCTATTGATTGTTCAGGGCATAGCAAGGATGCCCATTATCAATTTCAAATCCTCAAGGATGCTATAGAGGAGGTTGGACCACAAAATGTGGTGCAGGTAGTGACAGATGCAGCCCATGTGTGCAAAGCTGCAGGGAGGTTGATTGAGGCAGCCTATAGGCATAATTTTTGGACTCCTTGTTGTGTGCATGCTATGAATAATGCACTTAAGGACATGGGTAAAATCAGCTGGATCAAATCTATTGTCAGTGATGCTAGAGATGTGCAGATGTTTATCTGCAACCATCATCATTCACATGCACTTTTCAGGTCCTTCTCCAAGAAGGAATTCCTGAAGCCTGTAGAGACTCGGTATGCATCATACTTTATTCTCTTGGAGAGGATGCTTGAGTTGCAAGAGCCTTTGCAACTAATGGTAATGACAGCAGAATGGAACAGATGGCCTGAGTCAAAGACACAGCAGGGATTGAGGGTTAAGGAGGTGGTGAAGAATGATGTCTTTTGGGTTGATGCCAAATATGTTGTCTCCATTATTGAGCCAGTCTTCAAAGTTATTAGATTTGGAGATTCTAATGCACCTTCCCTTGGAGAGGTATATGAATGCATTGATTCCATGCTTGATCAAATGAAGGCTAAAGTGCGAGAGAAGGACCCCACAATGCAATTCTACACCGAGCATGTTTATCCAATCATTCAGCATAGATGGGAGAAACTCAACACTCCCTTACACATGGCTGCCTACGCATTGAACCCAAAGTGGTATGTGCCACATCTTGGTAGAGTGACACCTATAGAGGATGTTGAGGTGAAGGAAGGGTTCATGAAGGCCATTGACAAAATGTATGATCCTATAGAGGCCAGCTTGCTTCGTACTGAGTGGACAAAATTTGCTACTCTTTGGGGATATTCAGAGGCAACCATATTAGATTTGGAGACTATGTCACAGGAGGACCCCAAGTTGTGGTGGACTATGCATGGGCCTAGATCTTTGATTACTACTCTAGCCATTCGTTTGCTGTCCCAGGTTTCTAGTTCTTCTGCTTCTGAGAGGAACTGGTCCACTTATAACTTCATCCACTCTGTTAAGAGGAACAGGCTCACTTCTAGGAGGGCGGAGAAGCTTGTGGCTGTCCATAGTGCCTTACATCTCATTGATCGCAGCACAACTACATACAAGGAGAGTCCAGCAGCCAAATGGGATGTAGAGCCAAAAGAGCCAGCACAGATAGATGAGGATGCTACACAGACAAGGCTGGTTGGTATTGGTTTAGATGAGCTTGAGCATTTGGGGTCCTCATCCGACGGTTCCAGTGATGAGGAGATTGGCATGGAGCTTGGAGTTGGAGATGATTAGATCAATAGAGGCATTAGCCATTAGGCCATTAGCTATTTAGTATTTACTATTTTGTTTTTGAAGTTTGAAGTTTGAACACTGTTGTGTTGATAACTTGATACTTGATTGTAATTATGAATCATGACTATGAAATTTTGAAATTCAATTTATGAATATGAAACAGCTAGTTCTCGTTCCAATCACAATGTCTATTAAGTTACAAGTATATTTTCATTGTTTCAATATTCCTTAGGCTTTTACAATTATACATCTTTTTATAACTAATTTTTCAAGTACTATATGTATTTTAGCGCACCGCCCCCCCGCCGCCATCCCCCCGCCGTCCCCAAACTTAGGCCCCCTGCCCCCGCGCCCCCAAAACCCGTCCCCTGTCGTCCCCCCGTCCCCGTCCCCGTCCCCGTCCCCGAAACTCGGTGTAACTATGCAATTAACTCTCTTTTCAATAAAGGCGTGCATGTTGCACATGTCCATTTAGTCTTGTTTGTATCGATTAACTGATGGTAGCTTTCCAGTTAACTGTATAGTTTCATTTATTTAGACTTAGAGAATAAATTCTCGCATGTTGGGAGACTATAGTTGACTCAAGGTGATTTTAGAGTTCCCTACACCTTTGATGTCTATAAATAAGAGCTCTTTGCTCATTTGTAATTAACTTTTGCTTGTGATAGAGAATTGTTGCGTTGTCAACAACATGCCTATTCTCAAGATTGGTTCACCCTTGTAATTAGAACTTTTGCACGCGATACTAATATATGTTGAGCCCACCTTGCCTATAATATTGTTGTTCTTGTATCTGTTCATGAGCTTTTACTGTTATAATAAATAGTTGAGCCCACCTTGCTTGAATGTTATTATTATGGAGTTTGTTCATCTTAGTTAAATGGGATTGCTAGTTTGATCGTTTATTGTATGCGTGTTTTGCCAATGCAATTTGTTGTCCTAGTTGCTTACCTTATGTTATGTTAAAAATAAGCCTATTCAGATGAGCAAATTGCCGAGCCACCTTGCCCTCATGTTGCAAATCTGTACCTAAAGCTTATCGTTTGATGTGTGTGTCAATAAACCTATTCAGCCAAGTAAATAGTTGAGCCATCTTGCCCTCATGTTGTGAAGCTGAGCCCACCTTGCTTGAATGTTATTATTATGGTGTTTGTTCATCTTAGTTAAATGGGGTAGCTAGTTTGATCGTTTATTGTATGCGTGTTTCGCCAATGCAATTTATTGTCCTAGTTGCTTACCTTATGTTAATAATAAGCCTATCCAGATGAGCAAATTGCCGAGCCACCTTGCCCTCATGTTGCAAATTTGTACTTAAAGCTTATCGTTTGATGTGTGTGTCAATAAACCTATTCAGCCAAGCAAATAGTTGAGCCATCTTGCCCTCATGTTGTGAAGTTGTACTCATTTTATCGCATATTTGTTTGTTTCTAATAAACTTCTTCCCAACCAAGCAAATAGTTGAGCCACCTTGCCTTCACGTTGTGAATCTGCACCTGAAGTTTATCGTATAATCACATTCCTGCTCCTTTTCCTCATGCTTTGTTTTCTTGAGGAGATTGGATAGTTTAAAGCATTTAGTTTTTAGTTGTAGTTAAGACTTGCAAAACTAGAGAAAATCCTTAACTGCAACATCCTTGGTTTTCTTAACCTTGTGCCTCTTCCAGCTGAGTCAAAAAGATAGGATTTAGATCATTTACTTTTACAACGCATATCAGCAAAAGAAAGAGCTTCCCCTCCTAATTTGAAGAGCATTCATTACACACTATGCATAGTTGTCTATACCAACTCGCACTCCAGAGGTGCTAATTGTTACGCCAACACACTGATTTATTAATGCACACTTCCCAATGTAGCCACAACGAAAAGTACAACCTCCAAAAATCAGCAACCTACTCTAGAAATTCAAGAACTCGCTCTAAAAATCTGTAACTTTGTGCAAAAGGGCGCCCTAGCATAGGAAAACCATAGAGCCGATACCCAGAACCATAGAAAATTCGCCCATTGAGTTATGAATGAAAGCGTGCTACAACCAAGCACGAACCAGCAACAGTAAAATAGATTATACAACAGCAATCTGCTTTAATAAATCAGAAATTGAAGCTCAATTTGCACTCCTGAGTGAAGCACAATCTCCAGTAAGTCCAGCTTGTTATGTAGGTTGGCCTCCTTAATTAAATAAGTCGGCCTCAAATAAATTATAATATGTTGTCAAGTGAAGCGCCTCTTCACTTCAATAAATGCAATAAATAAATAGCCATTAGGCTATATGAAATTTATTGTTCAACAAGCAAGGTGGAAGTATGTAGCCGGAAGCTACAACACCAACACTCCCTCTTAGCTAGGGAGGAATACTTCCGATACAAACAGTCATGGAATCTCTCAACATGACACCCACAATGGCTACACCCATATGTGGGAAGGAACACATCACGGAGTCACTCAACGTGATATCAACCATCATGGCTACTCCCATGTATAGCAAGCATATGTGCACAAGTGCCCATCACGAAATCACTCAACGTGATGTCGTCATCTCATCATGACGTTCACCATGGCTACTCCCAGAGGGTGAATAAACACAAGTACAAGAAAAATCATCACGGACTCTCTCACATGATGTTGTCATGGAGTCACTCGACATGACATCCACCATGGCTACTCCCAGAGGGTGGAAACAAGGGCTTTCACCTCAAATTTGTCTCTCACAGAGAAAGATGCATTAAGGCAAATCATAGAAGATCACTGAAGTTGAGTCTCCCTCTCAACTAAGGCTTCATTCTACACAATTCCAAGCTTGTCTCGAAAATACACAACTTTGCTCTGGAGAGTGGCTTGGTGAGAATGCCAGTTGTCTGCTCATCAGTGCTAATGTATCTCAACTGGATTGCTTTCCTCAATGCCATATCTCTGATACAGTGGTATTTGATCTCAACATGTTTGGTTTTGTCATGAAACACTGGATTGACAGAAAGCTTCACACAGCTTTGATTATCACAATGAATGATAGTCAACTCCAATGATTGTCCAAACAATCCTTCAAGGACCTTTGGAAGCCACACTGCTTCTCAAGCTGCAATATATTCTACCTCTGCAGTGCTTAGTGCCACTGAAGACTACTTCCTGCTACACCAGGAAATCATAGTAGATCCCAAACTAAAGCAACAACTAGAGGTGTTCTTTTGATCAGCTATCCTTGCAATTGAAGATCTACATTGGAAGTATATCTTAAGCCATATCCAACTGTGCCACATAAGTATCTGAGGATATGCTTAGCTGCAACTAGATGTATTTGCCTTGGTTCACTCATGAACTAACTAAGTGCACTCACTGCATAGCAAATATCTGGTCTAGTATTGACTAAATGCATCAATGATCCAATCAACTGCCTATGCATAGTGGGATCCACCATATCCGAACTAACTGCAGACTCACTCAACTTCTTCAAATTGGTTTCCATCGATGTAGACATGGATTTGCAATCCATCATACCAAATCTCTTCAAGATGTCTATAGTATACTTCCCTTGACTTAGAATGATCTCATTAGGCCTCTGCCACACTTCTAATCCTAGGAAATAATTCATTTATCTAAGATCCTTCATCTCAAATTCAAAAGCTAACTCCTTCTAGCATTTGATAATGAGATGTTCTTCTCCAATAAGAAATAGATCATCAACATAAAGAACCAAGATTAATGTCTCACCATTTACTACCTTGAAGTACAGGTTTGAATCAGCATCATTCTTGGAGAAGCCCAAGCTCATCAAGTATCGATCAATCCTCTCATTCCAAGCACAAGGAGCCTGCTTAAGGTCATCCAAAAGCCTTCTTCAATCTGCAAACATGAGACTCCTTCTCATGAATCTCAAAACCATCAATTGGTTCCAAAGGCTTAACTGGATCACGATCCTCTTCTGGTTCAGTAGACTCCCTCTGAGTCTCCAAGTACTTGCATCAACCTTCTGACCTCCTTGTCCAAGATTGTCTACAACGTTTGCCTTAGAGAAATGGTTTCCAGCGCATACCTTTGTAGAGATTCAGGGATGTCCTCTTCAACCTCATCCCAGATCACTCTATGCCAATGTTAAATCCAGATTGACTATCTTGAGCAATTTTGATCTCAACTGTTGAAGAGGTCTTTCAAGGATTTAGCACCTGACCTTGCAACACTGCAACCTTCACTTCTTCTCAGCGAGTCACAGAACTCCCTCTGAATGTTAATTCCTCCTCTTCGAAGAACTGATCACAAAGACAACCTGAATTGATTCTTCCTCTTCAATAAATGTCTCCAACCACCAACTCAGTCCTATGGCTGCAAGCTATGACTCCATGCAATCTCTCATCACCCCCTAAGCATGGGGTCCAAAAGCAAGACTGAAAAATGACTAAGTTATTAAAACTTAGTTCCGAGAGGAATGAAGAAGCCAACGCCCAAACTAAACTGCCTTATTGCCAAAAATAGAATGATGGATTGGAAATGACTGAGTTGCTGCTAAGATGAAACTACCAAAAATAGCTAACTGCTATGAATAGTAAGTGTTTCCAAACTCCATTTGAACACCAACCAAGCAACTGTCGTGACTTTCTAAAAATAGTAAGTCTTTGGAAAGGTTGATAGAATTAGATGCATGTTACACCCCTCTTTTAGAACCCTGAAACCTTTCATGCATGAAAGGTACCAGATAGAAATGCATGTCATTTTCATGAAATGCATGTTACGGCACCCTGAAGATCTCCAAAAACCCAGAAAGCTCCAAAAAGATCAATGCCAAACTCCTACATGCAAGCCATCAAAAGCTCAACTGAAACCTATAAAATAGGAAACCCTAATTTGCACTTCTAATTAGCCTAAAGGTTTCTAGAAATTGGCTAATAGTCAGTGAAGAGTGTAGAGCTAAAATGGGGACATTACAGTCCGCCCTTCCCAAAATTGCTTGTCCTCAAGCAATGCCTCCACACTCCAAGGAAACAAATTGATCCATATTATGCCAAGTAGGATCCAAAGGTCCCATGTCCATCTCTGAAATGACCCACCATGTCGATGTTGCACCACTCTGATTACACAATTAAAGCCATTGTACTAGAACTGCATTAACCTTCCCTGCAACCTCACAACATCAACACACCCAAAAGACTTTGAGAAGTCAATATCAACAATGCCAATGACTAACACATTCCTAGGCACAAGGAAGAATATTCTAATCAACTCAAAACCAAACTCATCAACATAACTCCCCAAAGCATCAATCAAAGTCACAACTGCACATGTGACTCCCACAAGACTTCTTGCAAAGAAGAAAGCAACCCTTTGCAAAAACTCCACAACCACATCCTCAAAATTCCACAAGGATGTACAATGCCTCCTCTGAATAATTGTAATAAAACCAAGAAGATTCCTAGAAACTCTCACAAATTTCTCTTCAAGAGTCTCAAAATGACGAACCCAATCGAGCAAAGGCTCACTGCCCCAAACATTTGTACAAGAAAATGTACAAAGATAGCTACTGGAAAAGAGCTTGAACACTATCCAATACTGATTCAGATCACCCGAATCCATCATTTCTCCCATCTGAGGCCAAACATTTGTTGGAGTAATAAAATCATCACCTAATTAATTAATTAATCATTAATTAAGTGGATCACTTTATGCTTTATTACACCTAAGATAAACTTAGGAGTGCTTTTATTTCATTATTAGCTTTAATTAATTAGTTTTTTTTGCATGATTAAAGCCTCTAATATTAGAACATGTTGTCTCATTCATTCCTATGAGGACACTTGTCATGTTCTAATCCAACCCTAATCTAGGGTTAACTTTCATCCTTTTCATAAGGATTGATTCATTGTAATTATATTTCAATTCTCTACAACAGCATATTCAAAGTGGCAATTGTTCACATAATGCATATTTGATGTTTTATCAGATCTGAGTTGTTGAGCAGTAATATCTTGCTTATTTCTTCATAGTGTGATAGGTTTATCGTTGTAGGTGATTATTGGAGCTGTGGGAGTACATATACATCCACTCTAACATGGTATCAGAGCACCAAATCTGCAGCCACCTTGTCCACTTTTTTCGAAGAAATCAACTCATGTATTAATATATATGATCCATGGTCAAATTTTGAGCATTCCATTGAATTCAGAGCTACCAGTTAAATCAATTTTTCCTTTCGTTTCATCGAAAAAGGCCTTCGTTTGTCAAATCTACGAGGGTTTGAAGTTTATGAGGGTTTTCAGATCCAGAGCGTACCTGCAATTTTGGAGCGTTTTGAGCCCAAATGGACCTCACCATCGCGTTCAGAGCTCCCAAAAGCCCCAAAATCGACTGTCAAATCGTTGAAATCGGACATAGTGACTTCGGGAGGCAATTTTTTTTCATTTCTGGGCCATAAGACCTAATATCATACGCAATCTAAGAAAAAAAAATTAAAAGAACAGTGGAAATGGCCACTGCCGTCAGTTAACCGCTAGCGGCTAGCCAAACTGCCAAGCTTAACCTCCAAACCCTTTTAGAGCAATTTTGGTATTTTGGCCATAACTTTTGCATACGAACTTGGTTTTTCGAAAACGAAATATCCTCGGAACGCTAGTTTTGAGCCCGATCCAGTGGTGAAGGTGTTATATTCTAGTTTTTCTGTTTTGCTGCATTTTTTTCAGTCAAAATCAGAACATCGTTTTCGCGCTTCCGGGGGCATATCTTTTGCATACGAACCCATGAGCACTAGAAGACCTTTCCAACGCCTAATCATTTTCTCCTATGAGGACACTTGTCATGTTCTAATCTAACCCTAATCTAGGGTTAGCTTTCATCCTTTTCATAAGGATTGATTCATTGTAATTATATTTCAATTCTCTATGGCAGCATATTCAATGTGGCAGTTGTTCACATAATGCATATTTGATATTTTATCAAATCTGAGTTGTTGAGCAATAATATCTTGCTTATTTCTTCATAGTGTGATAGGTTTATCGTTGCAGGTGATTCTTGGAGTTGTGGGAGTACATACATCTACTCTAACAACATCTCTGAAAAGAGATTGTGAAGTGAAAAAAGGAATGTACCAGCTACCCATCAAGTCTGAAATAAATGATTTAAAATCCGATTTAAAAAAAATCAGCATGCGAGGAATTGAATAGCTGCTGCAACACTGAAAATCAACATTCATTTTGACAAATCTATTCATGTTTAAGGCTGGAAACACCCTCTCTAAAAACCCCATTGCAGCAAGGAACCATTCTTTACTCAAATTTTCTATCCAAACCACCAATTGATGAGCAAAAGGAACCCAAAATTGGCTGATAAAGAAGGAATCAGCATCCAACAATCTGAAAATCTGATGCTTGTCTATCCAAAGATCCTTCTTTTCACATGAAACAAGCTCCATCAAACCATGTTGAGGATCCCAAATACTTCGAAAAAAATACTCATATTCCCAAATGTTGGTTAGAACCAAGCGCGATCTCCAAAGACTGATGTCCCCTTTTATGAACCCTTCGAGCCACACCATGAAAGCTTCAACAAGTGTACATGGAACAATCAATGTCTTCAAATCCCATCCCAAGAAGAGATTTAAATTAACTGAATTATCAACTCAACTCAAAAGATGGATTATCACACATGTACACTTCCCGATTTGGTCCTTCTACCTCCCACACTTTGTGGATAACAAGTCCGAAGTCTCCACTCCTTGTTGTTGTGATAAAACCTTCAGCAACAACCAAACCATATCTAAACAACACCTTGGTGTCAAAGATGTGGAAGTCAACATAAATCAACACTTCCCATATGGGAACCAAATCCTCTATACCTCTTATGCATACACTTGCATCCTTTGATTTCTTAGGGAAACCCTTCAAATCAAACTCCCCTTAAAGATAAACAAGCTTAACAATTACTTGCTTCATTTCTTCAGCTCTTAATTCATTCTCTTCTTCTCTAAGACGATTGAAATCAGCTAGCTGGTCTTTTGTCTCTGTTAGAGTTATCTGAGCATTCTCAAACATGTTCTTTGTTGATTCAAGCACAAGAGTAAGCTCATCAACCTTTCTCTCACTTCCTTGAATTGCATCAATTGCCTTCTTTACAAATTCGAAGGCATAATCTCAATCTCTAATCCACCATAGATATTTTGATTTCCTGATTTCCAAGGAGTCTTTGATGAATTGCAAATTGAAGAGGGTGACTCCACCCCTAACTCCTTGTCTCTCTTCATTCAAACTATGTGTGCGATCAACTCTGAGGACTTGCACTTCATCTTCAATGGATATCATGAATTGACGTTTCCACTCATTAATGTGCAAGGATGGTGAACTACTGATAGATTGCATTTCAAAATCAAAATTTTGTTTCTGGTCTTCACTACCCTCATGGCTGCTCCAAGAATCTAGTCTTTCACCACCCACTAGCTGAAAATGTTCAAGTTCATAAAGAGGATCAGATTCAACCGATTCTTTGGGCCTTTGTTTACAATCAGCTACATGAAAAGGTAAATCTGATTTGAATTTGAGAACCTCTTTAAACTTTTCATCAGCAAGGGCCCTATGGTCTTCTAGCTCTATTTCCCCTTCACTGTCTCCTTGATTACATGTTAAGGCAGACCCCAACTTGATCAATGAATCATTATGGGGCTTTTCCATGCAAGCTTCTTTGTCAAAGACATCTTCTCCTCCAATGGCAATCTCATAGCTTGCATTGAAATCAGAATTTTGTACTTTATTGGGATCAAAGGGAAATTTATCCCATACACGTTCCTTGACAACCTTAGGTGCCTTCACACCCGGATCCCAAATGCTGAAGGGCTGATTATTCTGTTCAAAAAGAAGGTGCTCTTGTGTCGACTCAATTAATGAGTCGCCTCCCAAATCACTTAAACTGATATCTTCAAGAGTATCCCTTTCCAAGAGCTTAGTTTGATAATCAAACTCAAAACCACCCATGTCACCATCACTATTATAAAGTAAAGAATCATCAATGTTAGTTGTTTTGAAGATTCTATCCTTCTTACCTTCAATAAGCCCATCATGTGAAAGTATATTACTGATTTCTTCATTAGCAGTCCCAAGCATACCAAGGAAGTCTTCTTGATTACTTGTCATAGATTCTTCATGTATATCCAAAACTGTTGTTGCCTCATTGCACTCATCCTGAGCATGTGCAAACAAATGCATATCAATAGGTACATCCTAAGAAACCGCCATAGAATCATTGAGAAACAACATTTTATTCCCGTCTTCCACATTAATGACCACCTCATTTATCTACTCTGTCTTCTTCAAGTGAGGCTTCAATTTTCCCTCACACTGATTGAACAAATCTTTGATCAACATACCAGCAGTAGAAGATTTTTTTCCTTCTTGTTCATGAATGTTTAACAAAAAAGATAGGAAGGATTTTGGAATGTCATCCATCTCATTGATAGTTAAAACTAAAATGATTCTTATTGCTGCAACTATATCCTCCTCTTGTTCACTCCAAGTTGAAATGAAGAGGTAATAGATCAAATAATATATTCGATCTTGCATACCCAAATCTATGAGCAATATACTTGTTCTGAGTTCTGAAAATGTCTTCAATATAGTAGCTCTTCTAGAGTACTGACTGCTATCAATTTCATCAAGATCTTGAAAGCTTTCCACAATCATATGAAGAACTCTCTTCATAGTTTCATCATCATAGAGCACCAAGGGTGTCAAGATTCTCATCACTTCACTGAGGCATGAAGTAATCAGCAGACTAATTTCTTCATATGCATGCCTCAACCAATAGGGATGAATCAAAGAGGTCAATGCAGGCATTAATGCTTTTTTCATTAACTCAAAAGGTGATTGCTTCACCTGGCTCAAACATTGTTCCAAAGTAAGAAGCATTCTCACTTCTCCATCCCTTGTCTGACATTCTTTAATGAGCCATGTTCCTGCGGTGTAAAGTGACCTTGCAAAACTCTTTTCTTCCTTAGAAGCCATGATCAAATCTAACATCTCACAGTTTCTAAACTTCAAAAAATGCATCATCTTTAGGAACTACTGGAAGTTAAAACTGAATTTTGTTCTGCCCTCTAGTGTAGTATCGGATTTCCCTGTCACTCATTTGACAAATGAAGCACTAAATTCATAGGATGGCAAGAAAACAGGCTCTAATACCACTAAAATATACCCCAAACTTTTTTGTAAGCTTCACTAGCTTGAGGGTAGATAAAACCCCAAACTTTCCACTTCCCGACAAAACATACACTGACCTTGCTAACCAAACCAAAGAACCATTTGTACCATCAACGTCGGATGAAGGGGAAAGTGAATAGAATACCACCAATGAACCGTGCGGACCATCACCGACAGACAAAGAAGGGTCATTGTCGGGCGACAAAGAAGGTTCACCGTCGAGCGAAGGGCAAGGAGGGAACCGCAACCCAACCATCCAAGAACAATTTGTACCAATAGAACCAACTAAAGGGGAAGGCCAAAGAGAACCTATCAACGGTCTAACAGAGATCATACACCAAATTGAAGACTTGACACTAACAGAAGAATCAAACATTGGAAGATCGGAGTTGATAACACCAAGATGAAGGGAGCATCGAAAGGACCCCGAAGGCAACCCAAGAGTGACGAATGCTAAAGAGGGATGAGTGAAGGATTGTGGCATGTCATAGAGTGCAAGGAAAGCACCAGAACGTACAAATCAAAACTTTCCAACCAAGTTACCGTCACAAAGGGTGCAACAGGGAGGCAAGATGGTGACTCCCTCAACAAGTTTGCATGTAGAGCGACAGTAACTTCCAATGTTCACTAGAAATAGATTGGAGGACCCTACAAGGAATTGTAAAAACATTTGAGACAATCTAGGTAGCAAGTGGTCAAGATGATAGAGCGTATTGGCTGAGAGCATTTCTAGCAACTCTCAAAGTGATAGCCATAGACTAGTATACAAAATTGGAAGCAGCACCCAAAAATAAATGGGATGCACTAAAAAGAGCATTCCAAGAGGAATTCAAACTCCTAAGAGACAACAAGGAAATTGTGGTGATCTAGAATACCAAACAAGGGAAGCACGAGAATGTGCGAACCTATAATCGTAGGCTCAAGGAATTACAAGTGAAATTAGAGAACCAACCAGCTAATGGAGTGAAGAAAAGATGGTTCATGGAAGGATTGATTCCTTTGCTAAGAAAGAAAATGAAAGTAGTGCCTCCATCATTGTACATCGATGCCTACAATCAAGCAATGGACATAGAAAGTGAAGATAAAATGTCCTCGCATAGTAAAAGAAAAACAAAGGAAAATGGAAGTTCAAATGACAATAGCGATGACAAATAAGGAACAGTACAAGCACTTTGAAGGGACATGCTCCAAATGATGAAAGAATTGAAGGCAAAGAAAGAAACCAACAAAGAACTATGGTGTACTGAGCAGAAAATTGAGGGGCACACATAAGGTAATTGACCTAAAAAGATGTTTTGTGAGATTTTCCTAGTTATGGATCATTCAATAAAGGAGTACCCATACGATTTGAAGATGAAGAGTACACAAGTACTCTTTACATAGGGAGAGGAGTCCACTCCATTGAAGCCACAAAATGCATCTCCAAGAAGTTATCGAAGCCAAGTACAATATGACCCCAAAGGATGCCCAATCATACAATGGCAACAATGTGGCGAATGGGGACACTTTGCGAGAGATTGCCAAAATAAGCAAGACAAAGTGCAATTATTGTGCAAATAGTGTGGACCTGGAAATCACAAAGACATTGGATGTCCGAAGCAAAAGGCTAGCATCAACATGATCGATGTAAGGAAAAATGAAGTACTGGCCATTACTCATGCCCAAGGTGTATCCGGACCTATGTACAGAGAGAAAAAAAAAAAAAAGGCTTCATGATGCAAGGACCGAAGTGGATAATGCTATGGACAATGGAAAATTATCCACCTATGAGAGAAAAATTATGGTGAATTCTTCAAGGCACTCGCCCTTAGTAAAGTGTCGGATTTGCCAAGCTTCTTACAAGACCAAGGGAGAATGAGTATTGTCCAATTTTCAAGCCATATCTGCCACCTCGCTCATCATATATGCCATTGGCTCCAATCCTATATGTATTGTTGAATACTCCCTAGTGGATTCCTAGGATCAAGTTTAGATAGTTATATAGTAATTTCCACATCACTCTAATGGACCGAGCTACGCAACTATGGTTTTTCCTGCAATTTTGGGGAACTACCTTTTTGCAACAGCTGAATACCTACCTCCATTTGTGGTAGGATTTTTCTTGGATATGGTAAACTGCCCTCTGGTTGTTGTAGATTTCCCTTTGGCTGCTGCCCTATTTCCTATGGGGGACTCAAGGGGGATACTCCATGACCTCAATGGGGACTCAAGGGGGAAGTTCTATGAGTGGAGTGCAAAACAGAGATGTAGTTCATTCAATGATTCCAGCTTCTTCATCTTCTTCACTATTGCCTCCCACTATAGGTTCATCTTTAGAAGAGGAATCGGCTTATCTATTTTTCCTCTTCCATGGCTTCCTCTCCTTTTCCTATCAAAACCTATATTCCCAAAGTCTTCCATTAAAAAAATAGATAATCGGAAGGGATCAAAGTCTATGTTCGGCTTGAACTTTACCACTGCAACTAACAATACCTATGTAAGAATTGCATCCAAGAATAAGGTTGTTGCATGTAAATCACTCCTTTGTTGAGTCTAACCATATATTCTATCATCCAAACCTTCAAGTTTGATGACTATGTCGACCCCATTAACATACTTCAAATAAAATTCAATATACACTTCCATTCTTCATTTGCCACGTAATCTTTCAATGGGCCTTTGTTACCCTTCCTCCAAAAGTTTGTGTGTTCCTATGGGCTAAGGTTATCCTGACATAGTAGTTGAGTAGTTGTTTCTTTTTGGCTTTGGTTTATATTTGTTGAGGGCTTAGATACTGAAATCCCTGAGCATGGAATACCCAATACATGGTGAAAGTCCTTTAGGGTATGTAATATTGATTGTATGATAGATTTTTTTCTTTTCTATCATAATTGGTTATCATGCTTGTTAAATATTGCTCAAATTTGTGAAAATTGAAATAAGTAATGTGTATGACTTTATCTACCTACACATTTCATAGTGCATCCTTCAACGAATAATCTTCAGGACTATTTTCCCAACATAGTTGGCATTTAGTGGTTGTCAGACTCTCCCATGTGAACAATTCCATTGTGTTGGCTTCCTTATTTTGTTGCACCCAATGACTCCTCTTTCCTTTTGTTTTTGCTGATGTCAAAATATTTGGTCTATACACTGAGCTACTTGTCGCTATACTTTCTATAGCTATCTTTTTTCCTTTCCCAACCATTATTAGTGAACATCTAATCTCCTGGACTATAGTGTATCAAGAAAAATATGTTCTCAAATCACAATTAATTTTGATTGTACCTAGCTTGCTCAAGCAGTTACTGATTTGTAATTTTTCCCTCCAATGTCATCAAACTGGAATTGACTACAAACAATGTACTCTATATTGCTTTCTAAAGCACTCCTCAATACTCCAAACATGGTAATGATCAAATTATATGGCAGCAAGAGTGGTTTTTTGATTGTACAGGACACCACATGACACTAGAGGCCAACTGTACAAAGAGAAATCTTTCTTGAGTGTGAGGTGTATGGTAGAGAAAATCAAAATAAGAGAATCATAAGGTGGAAAAATTAGCAAGTCGTACCATGATCTGCGAAGAATTGTAGTGGGGCGACAATACAAGTCATATGCAAGTTGGTGAGAATCGCAATATGGTGACAGATAATAGAGAGACGTAAAGTGTGCAAGCGAATAAGGGTCATACGGTGTATGGTGGCACCATAAATCAACATTTTTTAGCCAAACGGATGCAAGGATCAAGTGATGGGGTCGTACTAGGAACAAGGTTTGACCATATGATGGAATGGGTAATGAAATTTGTACTTGTCGCACACGAGGTGGTTGTACGATTGACAAAGGTCATACGACATTGCAAAGGAGATGGTGATCATACAAATTGCAAAGGGAGTCATACAAGGAGTGGTATGGAAGATTAACAAGATGGTACAAGCTACAGCAATGTTGGAAGGGAATTGTACGGTGGTAAGTGAAGGCTGTAGGCATGTTTATATGAAGGGTGTATGATAGGCAATGAGGATCGTATAATGTGCTAGAATAGTAAGGATCGTATGATGGGGGGATTAGTTATCTTCTGCATCTGTACTTGTCTTTTAAGTGTTCATACTTTATGTCTTAAAATAATACTTGCAATTTTTAAATTTTTTGCTTCTTTTTGTCACCCCTCAAATTTAATTCCTTTTTCATTTTTACCTCCATTTCATGCCATGTTATACAAGAAGCCTATGGTTCTTTATAACACTTGTTTGTATAGCATATTCCTACATATTCTTGTTAGAATGTTGTCATTGATGTCAAAGGTGCGAAGAAGAAGTTGTCATTGATGTCAAAGTGAATGGACGAGATTGTTGAAAAGATTGTCTTTAATATGAAAAGATAGATTTTAAGGGAAATTGTAATGACCAAATGCCACTAATCAATCCTCATATGACAACACTTTTGGGTAGCTCATATGGTAATACATGGAATGAAGATCATAAGTATATTTGCATCCCATGATACGTGATGCACATGGCCATAACAAGTTCAAATCATTAAGAAATATTATTGATCCATTGGAAGTTATAAATGGTAGAACAATGTGACGTTCCTGTTTATCATGTGGAAGACAAAGACATATAAATGTCTAAATCACCCAAGCTCACTATAATAAGGATAAGTTATGGTAAGGATTCAAGACACTATTTATGAGAATATATATGGCTACGATAAATAATGTGATATTGTATAAAGTGATACTAAAGACAGAAATTAATATTATAAAGAAAACAATTATAATTTAAAGAGCAGTGGTCATGTGTATATAGAGCAGCAATTTGTATGATCAATGTAAACATATCAGTAATTACACAAGAAGAATTTGTTTACCATTCTAGGGAAGACAAAGATTTATACTGGCTGACTTCTTTAGAGAATAAAATGGGATTAATAAAAGCAGCAAATGGAATTAATAACAAGGGATAGCGAGTTTATTCAAGGAAGAGCAAGCAACCTTTAAGAAATAAAAGTAATTTTGAAAAGCACAGATTACTATTTGAATAGGCAACAATTAATAATTGTTAAGGCAGCGATTAGTGAGTAGAATGTAGTCATTAATGAAGGGCAGCGATTAGTGAGTAGAATGTAGTCACTAATGAAGGACAGCGATTAAGAATAAAAGAGAACAGCAATTAGTATATTTAAATGATTAGTAATTAATATATAATGTGAGCAACTTATAAAGGCAGCAATCTTTAATAAGACAATGATTAAAGTTAGAAAGGCAGCAATTCCATTTAGAACAGCAATTTATTTAGTTACAAAGGACAACAATTACTATTTGAATAATCAGCAATTAATATTAGTGAAAGAGGGGCAGCGATTATTTTTGAAGATAATTAAAATGTATAAAGGCAGCGATCCATTTTGAAAAGGTATGTGTTAGTAAGAGTTGTCTCTTTTAAAAGAGTTGCATCAATTAATAGAGTCACTCATGTTCAAGAAGATATAAATGACATTTGAGGAGTGAAGAAAGAAGTGTATGCGAGGTGCAAATAAGGAAGAAAGGGTGTAGAATGCGATATCTGATACAAACAAATTTATAAATGAAGTGAGTTGTGAAGAATAAGAAGAGGAAAGTTGAAGTGTGTGGAAGATTTCATAAACAGTTTGTGGAAGACTTTGTGAGCAGATTTGAAGAGAATGAATAAGCAGATTTAGAACAGACTTCTGAGGAAGATTGAACAGATTCATGTAGCATATTGGACAGAGTATTTAAGCGGATTTAAGGAGGAGAATTGAGCAGATTTGTGAAGGCTTTATGGGCAGATTTATGAAGACCTTTTTGAACAGATGTGTGAAGAGTTTTTGAACAGATGTGTGAAGTGAAAATATAAAGATAAATCATATACACAAACAGATATAAAGAAAGGTATAAAAGAGTATATATATACAAATCTGAGAAAGTATGTATATATGAAGACATGTCAATAAAGAAGTGTGGGATGACAGAGAACGACAAATATATGAAGATATATCAATGAAAATCATGGAGTGAATAAATGAAGATTTTAATGTCCATCATCCGTTGAAGGAGCAACATAGAAGTGGTACTTTGCTTTGGAAGTTGGTGCTTCCTAAAGGAGATATTGGTGTCTCTCTAGTATGTTGGTGCCTAGGAATTCAGTTATGGGAGTTGGTGCTTCTAGTAGATTGGTGCCTACGAACTAAGGGGATTGGTGTCTTTTGTGGGTTGGTACCTACAAAGTTGTAAGAAGATTTTATATATGTGATATTGTTCCATGTTTTACTCCCGTAAGGGTTTCCACATAAATATTGTTTGTTATTGTGTTCTTCTCATGTGCATAATTATTGATGTTGAGTAAATGATGTTATTGTGATTGAAAAAGTTTTAAATTGGTAAAAGTTGTTATACTAATTCACCCTCCCCCCCCCCCTCTCAGTATAATCGTGTGCTCATCAATTCTAATTAAAAAAAATCTTCAACAATCAAAAGTTGTCATACCTTCATTATTTTTGTCCTCTGCTACTATTTGCTGAGAGTCGATCAATTTTCCCTTTGCTCGTTGTTGACACCATATTACTTCTTTGCCTCATATAGATGGAGTTGTTGAGAGATTGAGTATAGTTCACTAGACTCCAGTTGTTTGTGATAGTTGTGGTGTATGGGACTTTGTTAAGTGATGTTTTGTTGCATATTCTCGAATGACTTGATCATAAGCAGATCGTTCTAACACAATGAAGTGTTATGACATCACTTTTGGATAAAGACATTGAAAATTTTCTTCTTTCAAAAGTAAAGAATAGATATCGATGAAAGAAAATCTGATATTCTTCAATAGGATCATCGAAATATTCTCTACCCATCCCTATAGAAGATTGATTTGGTTCTACTTCTTTCGAATGAAGGTCGTAACTAATTACCCTGAACATACACCAAATTAAGGAGCATGTATCCTCCACCGTATATCTTAATCCATTTTGTACGTAGACCAAACAAACATTTGGTTAAGTGTAAATGTGTCTTGGTAATTGTATTTCCCTTTATTTCTTCAAGCTTGTGCATATATTTCTCGACTGATTCTTTGTTGTCTATTTCCTTCCAATCTATCATATTTATCGCTATGTGTGCTTCTTGTCTCTCCTTATACATTTTCAATTTGAAACCACTGACAATATCCTTTATCAGGGTTTTGTTTGATATCTCTAATCTTATGGACCCATTAGCTAGGACTTCTCAAATTTTAAATGGTCCTACCCACATGATTTTAAACTTACCTAGTTTGATTTTGTTATGACTATTATATTTCAATACTAACTGCCCAGGTTTGAAGTCCATTCTCTACAGGTGTTTATCATACCAATATTTCCTCCTCTTTTGCATTACTTTGGTTGTCCATTGTACCAATATCCACCATATGTCTAACTTGTTCAACTAAAGGAGCCATTCCCACAAACTTTCATTGTCACCCAATCTATTTTCTATGTCTATTCAAAAACTAGGTACCATGTAATCCATGGTAACCATAGCTTCTCGTATGTACATCAATTGGAATGGTGTATGTCTCATGGTTACCTTGTACAGTATTTTGTAAGCCCATAGTATTGCTAGTAGCATTTCTTCCCAACCTATACCCTTGATGCCATAAAATTTATGGATAATTGAAATAGATACTTTGTCTATTGACTCTACTTAACCATTAATCTCGAGAAGTATGTATTTAAGAGGGTATGGAAAATTCAGAACTCACTCATCATTAACAGGATCACATTATTTACAACATGCCCCCTCTATCACTAGTTATTTGTATTAGGATTCCAAATCTTGTAATGATTTTCTTTTAGATAAAACTTGCCATATTCAATGGGGTATTGTTTGGTAACACTCTTGCTTCTTCCCACCTTGTTAAGTACTTTATGGCTACTACGATATATTTACATCTATGTAGTTGACTAACCCTAATAGGATCTATGAAGTCCAACCCCCATTGTTCAAATAATTCTTGTAATTGGGATGGTGAAAGTAGCATAAAATCTCTCTTCAACGGCTTTCCTACTCTTTAGCATTTGTTACATCCCACTACACACTCCTCTACATCTTTATGGAGTGTTGGTGACCATAGACCTACTAGCAGAACTTTTCTTGCGATGGCATATGGTCCCATGTGACCACCTACCAGTCCCTCGTGTGCCTCTTCTAACACACTTATCACTTCTTGCATCACACATCTCAAGATATGTGGTCAAGGCCTATTTTAAAGGGCAGTGCATTGATTAATTGGAATGTTTTACTCTTTAGTGCCAATTTCTTTCTTTCTCTTGGTGGCATATCCTTTAGAAATGTTGTTGTTTAAAGGTATTCTCCAATCTTTCCGTAACACTAGGGTGGTGCAGCTATTTAGAATAAATGAGCATCAGGAAATCTTCATTTATGCCTTTGGTTGGCTCTCTTGCCTTAATTCTTAGAGTAAGAGTAGCCATATACTTGACCTTGAATAATCGGTTTTTTTAACAAGTACATCAACACCTAGTTATCCACAAAAAAGGTAAATGGTGTTGCTAGTAGATAGTGTCTAAATTTTTGCATTAAGTAGACCATGCCCAATGCTTCCCTCTTTGTCATGTTGTAGCTACGTTCTGCACTTCTTAATAGACAACTTGCAAAGAACACTAGGTGACCGAGCCCTTGTGGTCCAACTTGTACCAACGTGGATCCAATGGCAAAGTTAAATGCATCTATGCAAACATGGAATTCTTTACTCCAATTTGGATATGCTAAAATAGGGGAACTAACTAGTTACTAGACGTACCTTTAATTCATTAAAGGCTTTTTCTTGCTCTTTTGACCATACAAATGCTACCCATTTTCTTATCAACACGGCTAGTGGATGTGATACCTAAGCAAAAAATATTATGAACCTTCAATAATAATTGACACTGTAATGTCCTCTTCACACTAGTCACTCCTGAGATATATTTAGCCTTAATTATTCCCGAAGGCTAAATGGAGAAATAAGGGAATATTGATTAAATTAATTATTTGTAAATTTATCTCAATAAAATAATATTATACGATAGCTTTATATTTAATTAATTTAATAAAGTGACTAAAAATAAAATAATATTAAAAAGTCACTAAAGGGAATAAAATAATATTTTATTCTAGAAGCTTCTTAGACGTGAATGAGAAATCTTTATAAGGAGCTGAATGCAAGCTATTTTTCATCATGTTTTGAGTTATAACTTATTATATTCCATACCTGCTTGGTCAAAGCTTGCATTGCCTAAGGGTTTGAAGACTCTAAGGTACCGGTTTCGGTTGTGCAACATCAACCCTAGCTGGATTGGAGAGGGAGATACATCAGTCTTCCTTTGGCCAAATTTTGAAGGATTGATTAAAGGACGATTTTGGGAGAATTCATTTGCAGACTATTGAGATCATTTGACAGCTTGATATAGTTTGATTTTGAGAAGATATTGCTGGTAATGATCATCAGAAGATTTTCCAGAATTTTGAAGAAGAATGGCAGCCATGAGAAGTTTGAAATTGAGAGTGATTGGATGGATTTCTGGAATATTATTTGCAGCTGAAGCTACTCGATTTTGAAGCAATCGAAGACGTCTTGCTGGTCCAATATCAGGGCGTCACTTTACATTCACAGCAGGGTCGATTTTATTCTTGAAGGCATAATAAATTCGAATTTTGTTTGGAGAGGGTTCACTGGCTATAAAGAAGACTAGGCACTGCAATTTCAAGCCCAGCAAGGATGACTGGAAGGAGTATCAAATCATTCTTGCACAGCAACAGTCACTTCAGTCAAGGCGTATCAGGTTCCATCATTCATTTAGCTGTCATTGTATTAGAGTTGCGTCTTTGTCATGATAGCATTAGTAAAATCGTCTTCCTCATAAAGGGGCGATTAGTTTGAGTCAATAGCATAATACTGTAATCAGATTCAGGACATATCAGATTGCATTAGCATTACATTTCAGTCTTGCATTTGGCATTGTAATCATCTCTATTGAAGGCGACAAGTTGTAGTAGCTTCAGTTCAATTGTAATCAGTTTGGAGAACAGTATATTGGCAATACATTGGAGTTTGGATTGCACAGAAAGTGTTTGTTAAAATGTCGATGGACTGTAACAGCTAGTTTGCATAAGTTCCTATCATTGCATTGGAAAATCTGAGTAGATGTTGTAATTCCATTTCTATTTCAGTCATTTAGCATTGCATTTTAGAAGCCTTTAATATCTTCACTATCATCACATGCATTGAAAAATACAAAAAGAATTCACAAACATCAGTAAGGGAGTTTACAATCAAACTGTTTGACAAAATTCCAGTCATCAAAATCAGACGTTTAAGGGAAAATTTGACAAGGCTTCTTACAGACATGCCCTACGAATGATCTAACCCCTATGATGTCCTTCAAGGCATCCATTTTGCAGACAATATGCCCTAGGAGCTTGCCATAAGGAACCATGAATTGGCATTTTTTTTGGATTTAAGACTAGTCTTGCTAATCTACATCACTCCATGCACTCGGCTAAGGCTTTTAAATGTGTTTCTTGGTCACTATAGATTGACTAATCATCTAGAAGGCTTTAAAATTTCCTACAGACATCTTGTCGATGATATGCAAAATTATTCTTTGAAAAGTCGCAGGAAGATTGCATAGTTTGTATTGCATTCTATTGTGTGCATGTATTCCATCTTCTACTACAAAAGAATTTTTTAGTTCATCTTCTTCGGCAATACTTATTTGATTGTAGCTAGAGAATCTGTCCATAAAGGAGTATATCTCCTATCCTACTACTTAAGAATGGAGTTTGTGAATGGGATTGGAAATGGGTCTTTAATAGTCACCATTTTGTTGAATCCTTTTTCAGTGAGATGACTATGGGTGATACCCATTCACTAGTTTCCACCTTGAATATTTATGCTCCTAGCATTTTATTTATGTCTTCTTGAACCTTAGCTACATAATCCCGGTTCATCTTATGTGGTCTCTTTCTTACTAGTTGTTCTCCCAATACTATGGGAATTTGGTGGATGGATAACTTTGGAGGTAATTCTTTAAGATCCTTGTAGGTCCGTACAGAAATGTCCTTATATTCTGTTAAAATTTTAAATATTGTATTTTTTAACACTAGGCCCCAATCATCACCAACTATTATAGTTTCTAAACTTCCCTCATCTCCCAAGTTTAATTTTCTAGTCAAGAGTTCTTTATATTTTGTATCTTTATTTTGTTTAAATTTATATGTTGGTATCTCATCTAACCTTGCATTCCCTTCTTTGTATTGTCACTATTCCCCATACTCAAGTGGGAATGTATCATTTGCAAATGTCAAGCAGTCTCCTTGTATTTTTCCCTTTTATTTATTATCCTCTACAATTTTCATAATTTGTATCATGTTATAATCCAGTTGGAATAGTTAATTGTCTTCTAGCTGTCAATGAAATAGTTCCATTAAGGGAACTTGTTTTATCTTCAAAGCAATGTTGCAAATCTAAGACTCCTTTTCACTCCATAAGCATTATTTCTTCTTCTACCTAGGTTTCTCTTAAGTTTGAGACTGAACCTAAAGAAGCAACTTCTCACTCACGGCTTGATTCATCATATGTATCATATATTTTCTTCCCTTTTTCTCATTGGATATTGTATTTTTCTTCCAATTGTGGTCAACTTTGGCCGCTATTAGCCATCTTCGACACAACAATGCATCATATGCCTCTTTTATGCAAGGAAATAACAAAGTTCAATAGAATAACTAAGTTCCTACTCGTACCTTCTGGGCCATTAGGACCCCTAACACTTTGATCCCTTGTTGATCAGCACGTACGATTGAAAGGTTGGTGGCCAAATGGTGGGTTTCCCAAGACTCTTCCATGTATCCTTGGGAAGTATGTTCACTTCCAATCCTCCCAAGAATTTCCATGTGTACTAAAGCGGGTTTTTTCATCATGTTATCCATCAACATGGGATCTATTACATCTCACTATGCAAAGAAGGTTCCACTATTCTATCTTCACCTTTTTCTTGGCTTATCCCTTTTTGTTGGTTACTCTCTCTTGCAACTTGCAACAGTAATTGTAGTCCTTAATTGAGGCAAGCTTTGCAAAAGATTTGTCATCTTTGTTGATTAGATTAAATTTCTTCTCAGATTATAATTCGAATCTTGAACTTGATAAATCTGAAGTTGATGCCAAAATGATGTTGAAGATGTTGATCATGAATTTACACGTCTGAATTTTCTTTAATGATATTCAATCCACACGAGCATAACATTTATTGATTTCGATGTCTTCAATTGTGGATCGGATCTATATTAAATATCAAATGGGGAGACATGTCCCATGAGCGGACATGTCTCCACGAAGTGGAGGTATGTTCACTCATGGGACGTGTCCCATGAATCTGTGCCTTTTCGTCCAACTAACCACCCAATCACTAATCGGGGTTAGTTTACTTGATAAACATAAATGCTTACTAAGTTTGATCTAAGTTTATCTTGCACAAATAAATAAATAATATCCAATCTGGAAATGATCACCAATAATGATGCTTTAATCGGAATTCTATGAAAATCATGTAAAGCCAATAATCTGCAAGTAATAACCTCTAAATGCAGATCAATAATATACTTGGGGTCTAGTAGGTTTCGATATGTATATAAATGATGATATAAATATTTATACAATTAATATATATGTATGTATACATATGTCAGTACATACTAACATATATATACACACGAATATGATCATCATTTGTATATCTAACCGAAGCTACCATTTTCAACACTCCCTCTTAGCTAGGGAAGATAACACAACCAAGTATATAGTGAAATCACCTTACTCATGATCTCAAAAGATATGGTATGCTTCTAAGAGTGTCAAGTCACATGACATTCTTCATAACACATCTTCATTATGGTATGTGCACTGACATCAAGTCTCATGATGTCTACCATAATAAATGATGGCATATCCAAGGATACATTTATCCACCATGATTATCCCATAAGGATCATAATGATCTTCAACTAATATCAAGTCTCATGATATCTATCAAAATGTCTAAGAGATACTATTATGACATATCCACAGATATCAAGTCACATGATATCCATCATGATAGTGAAACTAATCATTGTAGAGTCATCACTTTACAATGTCATGGAGTCACACACATGACAAAAGAGTTTACACATTAAACATCTTTTAAATATATTAGTACAAAATAAACAATTTGAGTCTCAATCTCAATAATAATTTACATTTCAACCATACCAAGTTTCTTCCTAAAGTGTTCAACTTTAACTCTGGAGAGAGGCTCGGTGAGAATGTCTGTTGTTTGATCGTTTGTACTAATATACTCCAACTGGATCACATTCCTTTCTACCATGTCTCTCACATAGTGGTAAGGGATCTCTATATGCTTTGATCTATCATGGAATACTGGATTCACTGAAAGCTTAATACAACTCTGATTGTCATAGTGGATAATAGTAGGATTCAGGGGCTCACCAAATAATCCCACAAGCAATTTCCAAAGCCATACTGCTTCTCTTGTTCCCATAGAGGCTGCAATATATTCGGCTTCAGTTGAGCTTTGTGCCACTGAAGACTGTTTCCTGCTAATCCAAGAGATCATAGCTGATCCTAAACTGAAGCAACATCCTAATGTGTTTTTCCGATCGGTTACACTTCCAACCCAATCTGAATCAGAGTATCCATGTAAATCTAGGTTGACATTTATGTATTTAAGACCATATCCAATAGTACCTTGAAGGTATCTCAATATATGCTTCACAGCAACAAGGTGTATTTCCTTTGGCTCACCCATAAACTGTCTTAGAGCATTCACTGCATAGAAAATATCCAGTTTGGTGTTAACCAAGTACATTAATGATCCAATTATCTGTCTATAGAGAGTAGGATCTGCAAATTTTGATTCTGCTGCTACTTCTTTCAATTTGTGTAAGTTGGTTTCCATAGGTGTAGACATGGGTCTACAGTCTAACATCCCAAATCTCTTCAAAATATCAATAGTATACTTTCCTTGATTTAAAATGATACCATCTGATTTCTGCCAGACTTCTAACCCCAAGAAGTAATGTAAAAAGCCCAAATCTTTCATATCAAATTCTGAAGCCAGGTCTTTCTTACATTGAGTAATAAGGTGATCTTCTCCTATTATTAGTAGGTCATCAACATATAAAATTAGTATTAACATATCACCTTTAATTACCTTAAAATAGAGATTTGGATCTGCATCATTCTTGGAAAATCCTAATCCCAAAAGATAGCTATCGATTCTTTCATACCAGGCTTTGGAGGCTTGTTTGAATCCATATAGAGCTTTCTTCAATCTACATACATGTGAGTCTGCATTATGAATCACAAAGCCTTCAGGTTGCTCTAAATAGACTTCTTCTTCAATGGTCCCATTCAAAAAGGCAGTTTTCACATCCATTTGATGGATCTTCCAGCCTTTAGCTGCTACAATAGCTATTACTGCTCTCACAGAGGTGTACCGGGCAACAAGTGCAAATGTCTCTTCATAATCAATACCTTCCTTTTGTGAGAAACCTCTGGCAACAAAACGTGCCTTGTGTTTCTCTATACTGCCATCAACAGCATGTTTGATTTTGAAGAGCCATTTGGAAGAGACAACAGATTTCTCTTTTGGTCTAGGTACTATATCCCATACATCATTTTTCAAAATGGATTGATACTCTTCCATCATAGCATCTTTCCATACTTGATGCTTGAGAGCTTCCGTAACGCTAGTTGGTTCTAAACTAATGATCTCGTTCATTAAGGCAACATAGCTTGAGAATCTTTTGGGTCTCTTACTTTCTCTAAAAGTTCCTTTGGGTACTGTGTAATTCTCAGCTTCCTCAATCATCTTTCTAGCCCAAAGTGGTCTCCTTTTGCTGTTGTCATTAGAATTCTCTTCTGGAGAAGTTTGGTTTTCATTTATGATTTCTTCAAAATACTCCCTCTGAATCTCAGGAGCAGGATCCTCCTCCATGACTTTAGAAGAATCTTGAATTTCTATATCATTAGAACTCTTTGCCCTTTTCAAAGCAATGTCTTCCTCAACGATGACATCTCTACTTAGTTCAATTTGTTTATGTCCTGATATGTATATTCTGTAAGCTTTTGAGGTTTCACTATAGCCCACGAATATCCCTTTCTTTCCAGTAGGTTCTGATTTAGATCTCTTTTCTTTAGGTACATGAAAGTAGACAGGGCAACCAAAGATCCTTAAGTGACTTATGTCAAGTTTTACACCAGTAAATGCTTCTTCAGGAGTTTTATTATCTAGATGAGAGTGAGGACATCTATTTTGAATGTAGACAGTTGTCCTAGAGGCTTTTGCCCAAAATGTAGTTTCTATGTTTTGGTCATATAACATTGCTCTAGCAACTTCTACAATAGTTCTATTTTTCCTCTCAGCAACACCATTTTGTTGAGGATTGTAGGCTACAGTAAACTCTCTCTTAATCCCAGCATTTACACAAAATTCCTTCAAGATTTCTGAGGTGTATTCCTTCCCATTATCTGTTCTTAGTATTTTGATTTTCTTCCCTGAAAAGTTTTTTGTAAGAGCTTTGAATTCCTTAAACCTTTTAAGGACTTCTATCCACTCTTTACATTTAAGAAAATATATCCAAGTCTTTCTAGAGAAGTCATCTACAAATATAACATAATATAAGAATCCTGCCATGGAGGGTACAGACATGGGTCCACATAAGTCAAAGTGTACTAGTTCTAATATGTTTTTGGTTTTACTCAAACTATTTTGGAATGTCCCCTTTGTATTCTTCCCTAGGGCACACCCTTTGCACGCTCCTTCATGAATTTGTTTTAGTTTGGGTAATCTTGTTACTAATCTTTCTACTGAAGGTAGGGCACGAAAATGAATATGTCCTAATCTTCGATGCCAAATTTCATTTGAATCAGAGGTCTCATGAATAAGGGCTTGATTAGTGTCAGTGCACAGTTTGTAGAGATATCCTTGTCTTATACCTATAGTTTGTGCTTTCTTTATAGTGGAGTTCTTTGACCATGCCAAAACTTTTCCATCCATAAAGGTAACCCTATATCCGTTGTCTTCAAGAGCAGAAATGGATATTAAGTTCCTCTTTATTCCCAATACAAACAATACTCCAGTGAGTTGTAGAGAGAGGCCAAACTTCAAATTTATGGTGCAAGTTCCAACCCCCTTTACTGGATGTGCAGAATCATCCCCAATAGTTACTTCTTCGTCAATTTCTTCTATCATAGTATCTAGGTGTTCTCTGAATCCTGTGATGTGCCTTGATGAACCACTATCAATTACCCAATTATTGACTTTGTTTGATACTTGGCTTGATAATGCTGAGTAAAAGACAAATTTCTCATAATCATATTCTATATTTGTCTTTGCAACTTTAGCAAAGGATGCTTGTTGTTTTGTTCTATCAGGGCACTTGATTGCATAGTGTCCATACTGATCACATCTGAAACATTGTATTTGGGAGATGTCTTTCCTTTTCTTGAATGATCCCTTTCCATAAAAATTCTTCTTTCTCTTGAAGTTTTTCTTCTTACCTTTCTTATGAGAATTTGTGTTTAGCACATGAATATCCTCATCTATGGGTTTCTGATTGCTTCCTTTTGTCATTAGACGTGTTTCTTCTTGTAAGCAATTTGTTCTTAGCCTATCAAATTTAGGGAGTTTTGATCTTGCACTTATTCCTTGAACAAATGACTCCCATGAGTTTGGTAGGCCACCTAGACCTATTAGTGTTAACTCTTTGCTATCAATTTGATATCCAACTGTTGACAATTGATCTCTTAGTTCGGTGATTCTCATGAAGTATGTATTAATAGATTCTCCCTTGTTTATTTGGACATGATTAAGTTGCCTCTTTAGAGCAAGGGTCCTACTGGTGTTGTTTATTTCAAAACTGCTTTCAAGGGATTTAAACATTAGGAATGTAATCTCATGTTTAGACAGAATAGGTACTATATGGTCCCTAACTGCATCTACTATAATTTTCATAGTTTTCTCATTGTTCTCAATCCACTGAGTTTTCTTCGAGTCATTCTCTGGTTCTATCTTGTTTTCTTTCACAAATGAGTCTAACTTATTTTCTTTCAGAATCATCATGATTCTGAATTTCCATGATGTAAAGTTGTTTGCACCTTCAAGACGATCCTCAAATCTGATTATGCTCGACATTATGAAGAATGGAATGTGTTTGCGATTTCAAGAGAGAATACGATTAAATAATCTGATATCTGAATTTAATCGGATCTTCCTTAACGTGGCTCTGATACCATGTTGATTAGATTAAATTTCTTCTCAGATTATAATTCGAATCTTGAACTTGATAAATCTGAAGTTGATGCCAAATTGATGTTGAAGATGTTGATCATGAATTTACACGTCTGAATTTTCTTTAATGATATTCGATCCACATGAGCATAACATTTATTGATTTCGATGTCTCCAATTGTGGATCGGATCTATATTAAATATCAAATGGGGAGACACGTCCCATGAGCGGACATGTCTCCACGAAGTGGAGGCATGTTCACTCATGGGACATGTCCCATGAATCTGTGCCTTTTCGTCCAACAAAACCACCCAATCACTAATCGGGGTTAGTTTACTTAATAAACATAAATGCTTACTAAGTTCGATCTGAGTTTATCTTGCATGAATTTGTGCCTTTTCGTCCAACAAAACCACCCAATCACTAATCGGGGGTAGTTTACTTAATAAACATAAATGCTTACTAAGTTCGATCTGAGTTTATCTTGCATGAATAAATAAATAATATCCAATCTGGAAATGATCACCAATAATGATGCTTTAATCGGAATTCTATGAAAAGCATGTAAAGCCAATAATCTGCAAGTAATAACCTCTAAATGCAGGTCGATAATATACTTGGGGTCTAGTAGGTTTCAATATGTATATAAATGATGATATAGATATTTATTCAATTAATATATATGTGTGTATACATATGTCAGTACATACTGACATATATATACACACATATGATCATCATTTGTATATCTGACCGAAGCTACCATTTTCAACAATCTTGATGGGTATTGTGCTTTGTAATACTTGCCTTACAATATTTTGATCTAATTGGGTTCTCCTGGCAGTACTTGTAGTCATTTAATCATTTCTTGTTGATGTAGAATATTGGTCTCTAATTTAGCCAATAATTGGCATCTATTGGTGTTATTCTATTTAAAGTTTGTTTACAACCAACTATTGGTCTCTACTTTAACCAATAGGAAGTTGTCCCTATTTGTACTCAAATTCATTTATCTTGCTTAATTTTAGAATTTCCGCTTGCAAGTCTTGACTATTGATAGTCTAACACTTGCATCTAGAGAAAAATATAGCTAGCTAGCCATTTATATTTAATGCAAAAACCCCATGAAATATCGTATAATGTGCATACATGCAATTTCTATTAGTTTTAGTTTAGTTAGATCTCAAGGAGCTTCCCCTTATAATTTGAAGAATGGCTTTACCAGAAACTTCTATTTTGTGTTGTCTAGCAATAGACAAATTAAAATGATAAAAAGGAGGAGACTTTCATCATGGATGATTTGGAGTATAATAGAAAGGCCTAACATAGGAAACTCAATCATGTGGGTCAATTTCTAAACTAGGGGTTCTCCTTGAGAGAAGGTATGCCAAGATGTTTTAGAGGAATGATTAAAGACATCAAGGACCTCACATCACCTCGACACAAGTAAAGAATTTCTTTTGTTTTAGGAGATGATAGTTGTTACAGATGCAAGAGCAGAGATGTATTTCAAATAATCGAATCAATCTTATTTACGGGAGCAGATTACATATATAGATTACTAAAGGAGAGATTCCACGATCACAAGACATGATTGGAATCATAACGGAAGATTGAAAAGAGATTCCACGATCACAGGACGTGATTGGAATCATAACGGAAGACTGAAAAGAGATTCCACGATCACAGGACGTGATTGGAATCATAACAGAAGTGAAAGCAAAAATATAGGAACTACTAAATACCACTAGGAGTAACAAAACGTTACACCAACGAGTTGAGCATTAATTAAATAGTAAATATAATTCTAATACCCTCCCTTAATGCTCAATCGTACAAACAAAAACTAAGGGTGGTCATCAAAATGCATAGTGTGTAAACTACTTCTAACCAGTCTGCTCCGCTATGTGAGCACTTTGTTGAGATGCTTCCTAGTTGGACTTCTCATCAGCCAACCGCTTTCTGCAATACCTTTGTATATGACCAATCTTCCCACAATAATGGCAAGTAAAAGACTTCTTGGAGCCCTCCTCCAAATCGCCTCATCCTTTTTGCTGAGTGGATTTACCTTTGCCAACGTCCTTGGCAATAAACACTTGTTCAACACTAGGAGAGTCACTACTGCTCCCAAACTACTTCTTTCACCGATCCTACTGCAAAAGCTTGTTGCATAGCTCATCAAACTTCAAGTCAACATTGGTGGATGTAACATTGAGCATTTCAATGAAGTGCTCGTAGGAACGTGGTAAGCTCTTCAAAGTGATCACCACCGCATCCTCTTCCACCTTACGACCAATGGTCTCCAATTGATCGTGAATATTTTTTATTTTCATCAAGTGCTCCTGCAAAGAAACTTGGTCATCCATCATAATAGAGAAGAGCATATTCTTCAAAAAGAAAGCCCTTCCCTTGTCTGAGGTCTCATGAAGATCTTTCAGATGCTTCCAAATCTCCATAGCAAATTTACCATATGGTATTTCTGGTAACATCTCATCGCCGATAGATAATTTAAGAAGCATGACTGCCTCCCTATTACCTCCATCATACTTGTCCTGATCCTTCCCAACAGTAGTGGGAGGAATTTTTGTACCAAGAACAAGTGCACCCAAACACCAGTACTCAAAGATGGTAAGCACCCTCTGCTTCCACGTGTTGTAATTATTTCCATTGAACCTCTATGAACTTTCCAACATAATATTGGACAAAGACGCCATCCCTCTCGTTTTTCAAAGCACGAAAAATGAGGTAACTCTGTGATCAACTGGCAAAACACTAGACAATCAGCTGGCACAACTTCAATTTTTCAAAAATTCTCTAAAAAAGAGTCTCAGAATCTATAAGATTTTTTTTTTAAAAAACCCTCAAAAAACTCTGAAAGATTTTCAAAACTTTGTGTAAATTTTTTAAGAAATATTTTGAAAACTCTATACAGAAATTTTATTTTTCCCAAAATTTCTATCAAAACTGGCTCCAAAAAAAAAATTCAAGCTACCATCACCTCAAAAAATCTGGCACAAAATTCAAAAAACACAAACTGTAGAAAGTCAAAACCCTAGTTGAAACTAGAAGGCCCTCAAAATACAGTTGATTCTTTCAAAACAAGCACAAAAAATCTGCATTGGACGCAAATCAAAAAACCCTAGTCGAAATCATGAACTCCAACAGAAAACGTGACCATGAGAAAATGAAATCCGCGGCTCACAAGGTCTTCAGAAATCACGCAAAAATGCGACCTTCAAAATTGTGCTCAAGAAAAACACGTCTAGCTAAGAGAAGATTTGTGTGAGTTTCAAATAAAACATGGCCTAGAAAATGCAGGGGAAGACACGTCAAAACCCTCAAAAATTGCAACCAAAATAAACACCCAAGTCGCACCAGGTCATGCAGAGAAAAACGTGACCAAAAGAGAAACGAAATCACGCTCAGAAGAGAACAAATCGCACAATCATTAATCTTCAGAAAATGTGTTTCCAGAAACGCATTGCGCGGGCAGAGAGCAAGTTGAACAAAAGGCAAACACATCGCCCAAAAGACACACGACCAGAGGGTTGAAAGGAGAGACGCGTCTCAAAATCCTATGACAAAGAGAGAGACGCAAAAAGCAAGAGCACTCCAAAAATCCCACGCACGACAAAAACAAGAAATCCCGATCACACACACGCACGAGAAGAGAAAAGTCACTCCAAAGCAGAGAACGCACGTCTTCACACAGATATTCACACAAATGCACGAATATAGGAAAAAAACGAAAAATCTTTGATTTAAAAAAAAAAACTAACCAGGCTCGAACATGCTTTGATACCATGTTACAGATGCAAGAGCAGATGTATTTCAAATAATCAAATCAATCTTATTTACGGGATCAGATTACATATATAGATTACTAAAGGAGAGATTCCACAATCACAAGATGTGATTGGAATCATAACGGAAGTGAAAGCAAAAATATAGGAACTACTAAATACCACTAGGAGTAAGAGAACGTTACACCAACGAGTTGCGCATTAATTAAATAGTAAATATAATTCTAATAACAGTAATCCCTACACATGGAGGGTATGGATAGAGAGTCATGTAAGTCAAAATAGAGCCTCCAATGCATAGGTTTATATTCATTATAAAATTTCATGGGACAAAATTGAGACAAGGAGGTGATTAAAATGGTGGGAAAGACTAAAGGATTACCTTCCAAAGGACATAGGCTAGAAACACATACTTGGTCATGGCAGTGGAGAGAGAGTGGTATCCTATACTAATCTAAGGTAGGAAGCATAGTTAATGGCAAACCAACCATCAAAGTGGATGTTGAGGTTACAACTATAGAAGGATTATACATGGGGAGAGGCAAAGGAACAAGAAGCCACATAGATGGTGAAAGACAAAACAGAATTATATGGAAGAGAGAGTTGACGTGAGATGAAAAAATCCTGAGTATGGGATGTTGGAGGTCTATTAAAAGACATAATCCATGACACTTTCACCTTCAATACAAAGAGAAGCAAGTATATCTATTGGAATTTGAAAAACAAGGTAGTCCATTAAGAATGTTAAAATAGTGTGAATTGCATAACTAGAGGTGGTCTCTCCAATAAGCCATGACAAGGCTGATGTCTTTTGTAAATCAAACTCTTCAACAGCCATCTCTTGAAGATAGGGCTCATCCTTCCTATTTATTTATAGGCTTTTAGAAAAGAATATTTATGTTGCCTTGCCAGATAACATCTTAGAGATATTATAAGACATTTAACCTCTGGCATTTTGGGGCAGGGAACAGCAAAAAGAGTTTTAAGGACAGCAATCTAGGGATGGCAACATATAAATATATAAGTTTAGACATTTGTATAATGTTTTAAATTTGATATTAAAATTAAATCAAAACTTAATTGTCATAACTGTAGCAGTAAAGCAGCAATAAAATAGAAATTTCTGATTTCACTGCTCAAAGTTTTTGACAGAAACAGCAACATAAAAAATTATAGTACTACAACTTTTATCTATTTAAAAATTTATAATACTAAATTTTTATCCAAACAATATGATAGAATTTTCATCCAAAGCCTGCATGTAAGGGCTTTTGGATCTGGAACCTTGATCCACTTTTTGTTTCCCTGTAACAGCCATCACTGCCTCAACCTCTTTCATAGAGTTAGTTACCTATGATCTGACCACCATTTGCTTGAAAGATGAACCAAGGGGGTAAGAATTCTACTTTAATCATCACAAAAATCAGAACTATCCAGACAATTGATTTAGATTGAGAAAACTAACCAAAAGGCCTTGACAATTACATAAGTTTATTTTTTAAACATCGAAAAAAATGACAATAGAGATGCTTGGACATCCTCGAGATGGTTGAGGGACATCTCAAACATCCCTGGCTTTCCTGGGATGGCCAGACATCTGGGCAATGTCCTACCTTTGTGGAGGGCATCCCGAGAACTCTCCTGGGAATCTCTAGAGATATATGATGGCCAAGGGACATCCCCTGATGTCCTACTGTCCTGGGTATGGCTATGCAGACAGGGATGCAGGTTGTATAGGGGAAACACTTCCGTATGTAACATAGCATTTAACAAAATTCTACATTTAGATTTCTATGTAAATGATGCTCCTCCTTAATAGTCTATCCCTGGTACTATGATCAGAAAAAGAAGAATAAGAAAATACCACCATATTAATATATAATCCATCCTCAAGATTATTATTTACCATTCAATGTAAGTCCTTGACCATCAATAATGCATTTTAATCTTTCAAGCTACCAAGAAGACAATGCCACATAAGTGACATATTTTCGCAAATATATCAAATCTTCCATTGCCTTCATGTTTAGGGCATTCAGGCAGGAAGTTGGCTCTAATAGCTTGTCTCTTATGTACATCAGATGGTTGTATAAGGTAATTATTACTTACACATGGTATCCAGCTGGCCATATTTTGATTTCATACAATTCCATCCATATGAATATGCAGATAGGACCTATGGACCTCTTTTCACACATCAGATTTCATTACAACATATGTGAATACAAAAAGAAAATGACTCATTATAAAGCAACCATAACAATCTTCTGCAGAGTCTTACTTCCTTTCATCAGAACTAGGTTTCAATTCGCGGTCAATAACACCCCTTGTTAAACTCCTAGCCAGCTTCAATTGCTTATTTTCACAAGGGTTTGTCCGTCCCACTTCAGGATCCCATACATGAACTAGCTCATTTGATGAAGAAATCGGAGATGGCAAGTTATAATTTGCTCCTAGTTCCTGTGTAAATTCATTGCACATATGTTAACACATGAATATCCTTCAGACAAACAACTTGAAATACTAAATACTCATTTATAGGAAATAGAAAACAAAACACACTATGAAATCAAATAAATGCATCTAAACATAACAAGACACGTATACATGTGTTAGTGTGTGTCTCTGTATATATATAAAGAGAGAGACAAACAGAACATTTGCAAATAATGACAGATATTTGGTAAAAAGTTAATAATGAAGAAATACAACTAAAAACAGTTAACTTCAACAAACATCTAAACCAGTAATAATCTATCAAGGAGAAAACAACTAGATTTTGAGTGTACAATCAGAAAACCATCCCCATAAAGGAATACTGTAATCAAGGTTTATTTCCAAAACAAGAAGTATAAGCTGCAGCAAAACATAGGTTCTACCCAATTAAAAGTGATAAAGAACATCACAAGAGTGACAAAAACCCTTCAGACATCGTCCTACATAGGAAGTTTGTTTATGATCATGGTAACTTTGATGTATCAAGGCCTCCAAATCTTCTCATCTTGCAGTGATTATTTTCTGGGAAGTTAATTCTGCATATTCATCTTCAAGGTCTACCAGAAATGTCTTCAAAGAAAGAAGTTCTGCAAGTCCTACATAGCATATCTCAAGCATGCTTGTTTCTGGAGTCATGATTTCAGAGGGACCAATTGACAGTGTAAGAGAAAACGAGTTGTCATATCTCTCTGTTATACCGCATCATTAATCAGCAACATAAATTCACGTCTCTGACTAAGATAAGTTCACTTAATGAAGCCGAATGCTATGGTAAGTTTTGCTTTTCATTTGGCTATTAGCAACCCATAACAAATACTTTTGCACTCAATTTCAGATTCTTCAGCCGACATTGACCATCTTGGAAAGCTTCATCATTTAGGCTTGGCTAACCCATTAACCCAAGTATCCATTTTGAGTTACTGAAACACCTCCAACATTGATTATTTATTAAAGTAATGTTTTATATTGTAATGGTCAATTAGCTTTTAGGATAGACTTTAGGAATCTTCTTTAATAAAGTCATGTTGACTTTAGGTTTTACCTTTTTTCTTTATGAGTTGTCAATTTTATCTTCTGTGGTTAATTTTATCCTTTGTGGATAAGGTGTTTGTAATCTTATATAAGGGAGCTTTTTCTCCTTATTTCTTAATAGATTTTTATGTAATCTTGGTTAAATTTTTGTGTGATGTTTTTGTAATATGATACCAAAGCTCAATTAAAGTTTGGGATACGTGATAGCTAATCATACTAGGGGCTGCTCCCGATAGTGACAGATCGTGGGTTTGCAAGTGTTGCATAGAAAGGAGCCAAAAGATGACACATGTACAGGATTGATGAAGATTTGTACAAAACTGTACAGATCATCATCTACAGCAAATATTGCAGATATTTTTTCTTGTCAAAAATCATATGGATTTTTTGTTTGAAAAAATTGCGACTTTTTATTTGCAGAAATCGCACCCCATTTTCTGTCAAAATCATGGATTTTGCAGTTCAAAAAAATTACACAACTATTTTTTAAGACAAATTGCAGCATTGTTCCTAAAAATTGTGTTGATTTTAACCCAGAAAAATCCTAAGCAATCCTAGCATTTTTGAAGTGACAATTGAGCATCCTAAAAAGCAATCAAAAGCAAAATTAGCAAGATTGTTGCAGCATTATTTCAGTCAAGCATCATGTTAGCAATGCATCAAATTTTCAAATGAGTTTATTTGTGTTTCATGTCCATTTGTTTTGTGAGTTTTGGTGTTTCAAATCGCACCTCTAGAATGCGGTTTGGAAACGGACAGCTATGTGCTGTAAACTGCTCTTCAAATTCGGAGGGGAAGCTCCCTCTTTTGCTGAGTTTGCTAAGAGAAAGTAAACTAAAGTTAATTTGCCTATCTTTTTATTTCAGCTGCGAGAACACAAGGTTATAGAACTCTTGACGTTGCAGCTGAGATTTTCTCTTTAATAAAAACTATCAACTACAACTAACCTATACTAATGACGTTTCCAACTTTTCAAGTAAACGCGGAGCAAGAGAGTTAGAACTTAGAAATGAACAAAGTTTGATTCTCTGACACAGATACTTAGATAAACTTTCTTCCAACATAGATTTACTGAATTTCAATGCAAGCTGAAATGGAGATCATATAAGCATAACATAATAAGACAGAAATCTGAGACTTTATATCGGGGAAGCAAAGGAAGCACAAGACTTTATTTCCTCAAACTTCAGGCACAAGAGATTACACTTCTGGGACAGCAAGTTGTAGCAAAATACATGCAACATGCGATCAAACCAGATCAACACTTAACACAAGATACATGCACTGAACAAGGATTTGCAACTAAAAGAGGCATGCAAACTTGCTCTTAACACAAAGTGAACTGAAACTAAACAATAACAACTTGCAGGCAAAATAGGCTCAACAATTTGTTATCACAAGCAAGGTTAAAAAAAAATGAGCAAAGGCTACTCTTATTTATAACTATCCAGAGGAGTAGGGAACCCTAAAATCTCCTTGCTTTTACAACTAAGGCTTGCCAACTCGCAAACTTTATTTCTAAATCTAAAAGAAGATAAGCATCTAACACCTATGAAAACCTAAGAAAACATGAAAAATAGGAAATGCCAACTATTACATTTGTTTTCTTTCTCTTCTCCAAAGAGTGGATAAGAATTAAGACGAGAATAGAAAGAAAGCTTCTAGATGATTGTCATTTTAAATCTCGATCACATCCGCCAAAAAGTGGGAAACTGCCTCTCTATCAAGAGCGTTGATACTATCTGTTGTGACCTTTTTCACACATCACCCCATCCAAAATGGGGACCTCCTAATTTTTGCTTCATTCTGGTCTTTTGGCTTTGGTTCTCTCTCTCTCTGATCTTTTGTCCCTCCGGGGATGTCCCATCGTTTGGCCTAGGTTGAAATGTTGGCTAAGTCTATGAAATTAGGTTTTTTTTAATCCTTCAGGCTTGTTAGAGGTCAGATAAGGTTATCAAAGCAAAATCTAAGTGCAGCAATACAATCACGGGATTTCGGGATTCTGACTGCATCAACACTTCCAGGTAACTTCAGGGTACCTACACGAGAAATTTGAATAGATTCTAGCAACTGGCTATTTTTAGCAGTTTAGGCTTCAGGAGCCATTTTCAGGGTTTGAACATATGATTTTCCAATGCATGATTGGAGAATATATCTGGGTTTTTCAAGATCTTTGCAGTGATGTAACATGCAAGCCGGATGATGACTTTCAGCGGTATAGCCTTCAAAGGCTATTTTTAGGGTTTGCATGCAGAGTTTTTCAACGCATGTCCGGATATTCCTTATGGGTTTTGCGAGAGCTTCGCAGTGATATGATTGGAGAGCAAAATGGATCATTTTTCAAAGACTTACTATTTTTAGCCAGTGCCCGCATGTTGACTAGTTTTCTAGGTTTTTCTGGGTTCTTTGAGATCCCACGAGCAGTTTAACATGCAAACTCATCCGACATCAGATTGATCACTTTCCAGACACTTACTATTTTTAGCAGGTTCACTCCAACAGCTACTTGACACTTCAGTTCAGCACGAATAACGACATACAGCAGAAATCAAGTCAAACGAAAACAGTTCGAAGTACATGCAAGTCAAACTAGGGTTTCCAATTGTTGAAAACTGGTAGCTTCGGTCAGAGATCAATATTGATTGCACTCATGCATTATCATTATTGATATCAAATCTCCTGTGCTAAGTATAATCTGCTTTCTTTAAATCAGATATATATATATATAGATATATGTGTCTTGATTATGATTGATTGTCAGCCTTATTTAATCGAAGGGATGTCAATTGAAAAGTCACATCTTTTCTCAAACATATATATAAGAGTCTTGATCTTCAAAGTAGAACATTGGAATCAATAAATGTTCTGCTCTTGTAGATTGAATCTCTCCAGAAAAATATTAAGACTTGTCTAAGTTGTTCGATCCTCAACATGGTATCAGAGCCAAGTTTCGGGGAGATTGTTCAGATTTATTTTAGCAGTAAAATCAATCGAGCCTGCCTCAAACCAATCTTGAAGAAAGTCGTTAGCTTTGTCGAACTCACTCCGGCAATCTCTGCTAGTGGTTCGGTGTCGCCCTTTCCTATCTGTCATTGCTTCAACATTCAGAAATCGTGGTTGTTGGTCAGTGGGAGAACACGCAGCAATTGTGGTAGGTGATTAGAACCAATTGTGGTAGGTGATTAGAACCGAGTTGTGGCAGAGCCTGTGGCTCCCGCTAACCTCCCGAGCGCATTCATTGAAGACATCACCCGGTTTGTTGATCGGGTGGATATCCAGAACTAGCGACGGCATTGTGAAGCAAGGCTATACAGGGGAGTCACGAAAAGCATATGCCGAGGCTCGATCACATTGGCTCTGGCCAGAGCCACCACAGAGCACCTCCCGCGATCATTATTCACGCGGCTAAGTCATGGATGAAAACGCCCAAGACAGACACATCATTCCCTGGAGACATCACGTTATCTCACGCGATCTATGGGAAAGTCGGGGTCATGGGTTGTTGAACCGATTCGATTGGATAGTTGAGCTTTTAAGGCCGGATTGTTTGTTTGGTTATGGGGGAGCCATAAATAGATATAATTTCCTGACATGCTTAAGGGGGATGTTGTTCTCGGATGACCCACATAGAAGATGTTGAGTAATGCTGAGGAGAAAGAGGGTGGTATGAATGTTTATGTATATTCTCTTTATTTGTCGTTGTGGTCTTAAAATAGCCATACCATCTGATATTTGGAATAAATTTTGATAGTTGAGTATCCGATTGCAATGATGTGGTTCAATGAATCGATAATTTATTTTGTACCAACCCTTTCCCTATCGTTAGTCGAGTGTATTGCTCGGGGAATGTGATATTTGATCTCGCATTTGATATTATGATCTATGTCAGTCATTTCCAAGAGGGAAGATTGTGTGGGAAGTATTCTCTTTCGCTGCTTTGGAATTGCCTTGAAAACTGCAGAAATGGACTATGTTGCGAGGGTGAAAATTGGACAGAAGCATCAAATTCCATAGAAACTCTATAGTCATTGTCAGATCTTGATGATTGATTCAATTTCTGTAATAATTAGCAGAGGGAGAGCTGCACGATTTATGTCCTTGCCTACGCCTTTTTTTCCTAGTCAGTTTACGATGAGAAGGGAGGTGCAAAGAAGACAAGAAAGAGGAGAACGTTCAGAGTCTTGAAGAAATCAATTTAAAATCCTTTGTGGATGTTCTAGACCTCACTTGGTATAGTCGAGAGTTCATCCTTCCATGAGATGCTCGGTGTTGACTGTGCATAAAAGAAACCATTAACACATCGAAGGGAAAGCTATGGAGATTAAAATCTGAGTGGCATCCTTGATTAAAGAGATAAGTATTTCATGTTCTTATTAATGCTCATGAATTTTTATGTAGTCATTAAATCATGATATAACATTGCATAAATAAATCTTGTATGCTAATAGCATTTATATTTCTCTTCCGAATAGTTAACTCATATGAACTATTAAGTAATCTCTTCTTAATTTGCATTAGGATGGATCAAGAAATTACTTTTCAGAGAAGAAGAGAATGAAGACATAGCTTGCAGCCATGAGACTGAATGATTGGCTGAAGACATCTCCTCGAAGAGGGAGATTAACCTTCAGAGGTAGTTCCATAGTTGCAAGGACAAATGCTAAATTCTTGAAGTACCTCTTCAGCAGTTGAGATCAGAATTGCTCAAGTCAATCAACCTGGATTTAACATTGGTACCTCTGCAAACCTATTTATAATAGAGGGATCTAGGATGAGGTTGAAAAGAACAACCCTGAATCTCTACAGAGGTGTGCGTTGGAATCCATTTCTCTAAAGTATTGTAAACATTTTTGGTCAAGGAGGTCAGGAGGCTGATGCAAGTACTTCGAGCTTCAGAGGGAGTCACATCTTCACTTGTTGTAATGCATAATTCTCTGAGATAGAGAGATATGATGTGAAAGCCCTTGTTCATCTCTGACACTGAGATGAGGCGTCATGTTGAGAGACTCCATGACGACAGGTCCTAGGATCTAACTTCAGAAGAGCCCCCAACACCCGCAGTGTGGCTTAAAGGGGGGGTGTTGGATATAAGCCACACCCGAACTGATAATGGGCTAGCCACAAGGGGCTAGTAGCCCAGTTGATAGAGCACTCCAGCAACAAATGGAAGGTCCTAGTGAATGCTCTAAACCAGTTCAGCTGTGAGCCAAAGGAAATTCACCTTATGGCTGTAAAACACATATTGAGATATCTTCACAGCACTATTGGATATGGTCTTCTTTACAGAAAAGACCAACTAGATCAACCTAGAAACTTTAATTCAGATTGGGCTATGATCTCTTGGATCTGCAGAAAACAGTCTTTTGTAGCACAAAGCTCGACAAAAGCTTATTACATTGCAGCCTCTATGGGGGCAAGAGAAGCAGTTTGGCTTTGTAAAATTGCTTGAGGGACTCCTTGATCTAAGCACATTGAGATCCTACCATTATGAGACATGGTAGAAAGGAATGTGATTCAGTTGGAGTATGTTAGTACAAATGATCAAACAACAGACATTCTCACCACACCTCTTTCCCGAATCAAGGTAGAACACTTCAGGAAGAAACTGGTATGGTTGAAATGTAATTTGATATTATGTTGAAATTCAAATTATTTATAAGTTGTACTAATATATATAAAGATGTTTAATGTGTAAACTCTTTTGTCATGTGTGTGACTCCATGACCTTATGGGCCTACTTTCCCTGTGTACATTATTGAAAGGTGACGATCTTTCTAATGATGAACACTTGTATTTGACATTGTAAAGTGACGACTCTACAATGATAAACTATCATGATAGATATCATGTGACTTGATATCTGTGGACATGTCATGATAGTATCTCTTGGACACCTTGATGGATATCATGGGACTTGATATCATGAAGATCATTGTGATCCTTAAGAGATAATCATGGTGGATATTTATATCCGTGGATATGCCATGAATTATGGTAGACATCATGTGACTTGATGTCAGTGCACATACCATAATGAAGATGTGTTATGAAGAATGTCATGTGACTTGACACTTTCAGAAGCATACCATATCTTCTGATATCATGAGTTAGGTGATATCACTTTTACTTGATAAAAGTTATCTTCCCTAGTTAAAAGAGGGAGTGTTGAAAAAAGATGTGTTATGAAGAATGCCATGTGACTTGACACTTTCAGAAGCATACCATATCTTCTGATATCACGAGTTAGGTGATATCACGTATACTTGATGGAGGTTATTTCCTTAGAGGGAGTGTTGAATAGTGAAGATGTGTTATGAAGAATGTCATGTGACTTGACACTTCCAGAAGCATACCATATCTTCTGATATCACAAGTTAGGTGATATCAATATATACTTGATTGGAGTTCTCTTCCCTAGCTAAGAGGGAGTGTTGAAAACTAGTAGCTTCGGTTAGAGATCAATATTGATTGCACTCATGCATTATCATTATTGATATCAAATCTCCTGTGCTAAGTATAATCTGCTTTCTTTAAATCAGATATATATATGTCTTGATTATGATTGATTGTCGGCCTTATTTAATCGGAGGGATATCAATCAAAAAGTCACGTCTTTTCTCAAACATATATATAAGAGTCTTGATCTTCAAAGTAGAACATCGAAATCAATAAATGTTTTGCTCTTGTAGATTGAATCTCTCCAGAAAGATATTAAGACTTGTCTAAGTTGTTCGATCCTCAACACCAATGTTATGCCTAAAAATAGGGGGAATGAAATACAGAGTTGTCGAAACGAAGTACACCACTGTGATCAACATCTTTCAGGCTGCCTGCTGGCAAAATTTGAACAAAATCTGAGCACTTACTATTTTTAGTAAGTCACTTCACGGCTATAAATAGCACGTCTGTGCCAGAGGCAGGTATGAACAGGACACTTGGGTCATCAAGATCCGGTGGAGCAAATTTCAGGTCAAACGGAGCTACAAAGATCAATCAATTTTAGGGTTTGCTAAAAATAGCATACCAGTGTGGACAGAGGATATAAACAAGAGGGCAAAGTCTGTAGAGGCATAGCCACGCCTGATCCAGCTCAGAACGGATGAAAAACGCATGAGGATCCACACTTCTCCAGATTTGCTAAAAATAGAAGGGGAGGGCATGGCTAGGGCGTTGGAAATTCATAGATAAAAATTGGCATGAAGCTACATGAAATGCGCCCAGGCATGGGAGAGAGTTGATAAAAGAATTGCTAAGTATAAAATTTCCCCTCATGGTGTGAAATGCGCCCAAGATTCCCTCACACTACCCCATATGCGCCCAAGAATGGAAGTAGCCTAGGCTAAATGCGCCCAAGGCTTGGGAAAATTCCTTCTCCCTATGTCATATGTGCCCAAAAATTCCTTGAGCATAGGTGAAATGCGCCCACAAGTAAAGAGGCATGAAAAAGTTTCTAAGGCCTGGTGGAAATTCCTTCACCACCCCTCATATGCGCCCTCATATGGAAGTCCACATGCTCAAGTGCGCCCTCAAAGGGTTGAAAAAGGAAGTCAACTAGAAGAAATGCGCTAAGGCAAGAAAGTTTCCTCACCCCATAGCTAATGCGCCCATGAATTCCCTCTTCACATGCCATTTGCGCCCATAGAGATTAAAAGGGGAGGTGAAAAGTCACTAAGGCGTGGTGGAAATTCCTTCACCACCCCTCATATGCGCCTTCAAGTGGAGCACCACATAGCAAATGTGCTCCAAGGGTTAAGCAAATTCTCTCACACTAGGTGAAATGCGCTCAAAGTTTCCCTCATGACACATGAAATGCGCCCAAGGCAAGGGGGGACGTGATTTTGAAAATATGCTAAGTCTAATGAAATCTTTCCCACTAGGTGAAATGCGCCTAAGGTTCAACAAGTTCCTTCTCACCATGTGAAATGCGCCTAAGTCAAGGGGGGACGTGATTTTGAAAATATGCTAAGTGTAATGAAATCTTTCCCACTAGGTGAAATGCGCCTAAGGTTGAACAAGTTCCTTCTCACCATGTGAAATGCGCCCAAGGCAAGGGGGGACGTGATTTTGAAAATATGCTAAGTGTAATGAAATATTTCCCACTAGGTGAAATGCGCCTAAGGTTGAACAAGTTCCTTCTCACCATGTGAAATGCGCCCAAAGGAGTTGGGACTTGAGGAAGAAAATTGCTAAGTCTAAGGCAAGGAAGTCTAGGCGTGGAAATGCCTAAGAGATTAAAATGAAAACATGATAGGTGAAATGCGCCCTTCATGGGTGAGCTAATAAAATTTAAAATTTCCTCTAGGGCATTTTACAAGGTAAAATAAAAATACGCCCAAGGCAGAGGTGATGTTAAAATTTTCCAAGGACAAATGAAATACGCCCAGAGACAAGAAGGAAGTTCTTCATGAAAATCAAGGAAAATGCCAAGGCAGAGAAATTGAAGATTGCAGGTGTGGAATGAGTCTAGAATAAAAATGAGTGAACCTTAGCAATTTTATTATTTTTTTCAAAATAATAAAAATTAAATGTACCCCTTCGTCCGGATACACAGGAAAACGATGAGTTTTGAAGGGAATTTTATTCTACGTATTGGACGTTTTTAGTTAGAAGATGGTTTAAACTTATTCCACGCCTAACCCGTGTCGTTTTGACAGAGAACTTTGCCTGGTGCCTGTTTTGATGAATTTCCTAAGGCAAATTTAAAATTTTATCTAAGGCAAACGAGATGAATATGTTTACCAAAGTGTTTTTGCTTGAGAATTGAATTGAATAATTTTGCCGAGGCAAGTGTGAAATCAAATGACTTAGCTAGATGAAATAAAATTGTTCACGGAGGATATCAATTTAATATTTTAAAATCGCAAATGTAATGAAGCAGGCCTGTGTAGGGATGATGAAATTCCAAAATTCTAGAAGTTAAAGATTCCGATGCTCCGGATGACAAGTGTTGCAACTGGCCAAGGAGGGAAAATGGAATTCGAAAATTTGCTAAGTTTAGCCTCTCCTGGAATTCGACCTGGCTATAAGATTTCAAGTTCTTTCTATATCTCTCACAGGTTGCTGGGTGCAAAATATTTTCTAAGGCTGAAAAGTACGAGTTTGCAGAGATAGAAACTTCTCAAGTTGCTGAGAAATTCGAATTTGTGAAGAAACTTGAGTTGCTGAGAAATACGAGTTTTCAAGCAGAGGTATTGAATTGACAAAGTACGAATTTGTGAAGGAAAGTGAGTTGCTGAAAGTGCAAGTTTGAAGAGTGAAGCTGCTGAAAGTGCGAACTTCTAAGTCTCAAGTTGTTGAATGCTAAGAAGTGCGATTTGAAAGGACAGGTCCTCAATTGCTGAGGAGTACGAGCTTGGGTTGAAAAGTTTGAGATTGCGGAAAGTGCAAGTTTAAAGAGTGTTGAAGTGCGAACTTGTGAAGTGAACTTCTAAGTTGCTGAGAGGTGCGAACTTGTGAGAAAGTTTCGAATTGTTGAAGGTGAATTTGCTGCAAACAGATACTTCCACATATTGGGCATTGTACTACGGCAAGTAGAGAAATTTTGAAGTGTTGAAGCAAACAGGCTGTTGAGGTTTGCAGCTGAAAATGACAAAGTGTTGCAGCCTTTTTATTTTTTGAAAATCTGCTGGCACCCTCATAATATATTGTTTTATAGAATCTTGTTTCCTAATGACTCTCTTGTATTTTTTTGCAAAATGGTTGAATCAAACAGAAGAGCTGCAGGAAGAGGAAACCATGCTAAGTCCACAAGAACAAGCACATCAAGACAGGCAGTGATAAAGAAATTGAGCAAATCCATCCTGCCAGAATCCAAGTTTTCTTCAAAATTGGGCAAACTAAGTGACACAAACATTGGCTCGTTCAGCTTGGAGACTTTCAGGAAAAGAATAATGGGAACTGGGGGTCATCATTCATCAGTTACTTCGCATAATATTGTAAGGAGCGGACTTTATGTAGCTGCTAGTTTTCTTCCAGCAATCCGGTGTCCAAAACTGATCATGGAATGTGCCAACTATTACAACACAGAGCAGAGGACTATCATTTCGCCAAACAGCAAGATATTGGCCAACCTTACGCCGGAGGCAATTGGGGAGGCATTTGGAATCCCAGTCCATGAAAAGATGATCTACAAAACAAGGGAGAGGGCTGGAAAGATGTATTCGTCCACATTTGATCGATGTGCTGACTTGATAAATACCAGATGGATGAACAAGCCCAAGCCAACTCACACGAAGCTGCCTAAGCAAATAATTTCAGAGGATTTAAGGCAAGAATTTTGTGACTTAATAATGATGCTGAGCAGAGTTGCAAGGTGCCCCCAAGCGTTCATCTTTGAACCTTGGATGTTTTATTATGTCAACTTGGTGTTGGAAGGCAAGGACTACGTAGACTGGGCACTAATGATCAGTGATAACTTACATGAGCAACTCCGAAGTTTGAGGAGGACAAAAACATTCTACATGAGCTCTTACATTGTCTACATGCTGGCCCGAATGACAAAGTATAGAGGAATTTCATATAAGGAACCAATCAGGTGTGGCTCCCATCAGTTCAAAATACATGAGTCTTGTCTGCAGTTATATTTGACAAGTACCTCCAACTACAAAAGGGTCAACGACGCCTTCACAATGCACATAACGAGGACCTTCCAGCAAAGGACTCATCTTAGAATATCTAGAGAGGCACAGGAGCTGATTGAAAAGTTCGGATGTTGGTTTATCCAGTTTCTGAAATTTACCTACATCAGGCTGCAAGGATTCTCCTCTTATCCGTACCGACTACCCCGGTATCCCACAAACTGGATTGTGATGCTGGAGATATCTAGGCAACTTATTGCCTATGATAAGATTCAAAAGAAGAAGAAAGGTGGACTTGGATTCCCAATTACCATGGGGAATTCTGACGAAGTCTGTCCATCACTGCAAGCAGCTAGGGAGGCAGAAAATGAACTCCAGTTCTTCCACCTTTCCTTACCATACCAGCAGGCAACACTACGATCCCCACAGAAATATCAGATGGATACTGTCCGAGGAGTTCAGGCATAAAGCACAGATTGAAGACTTCTAGGCAAGTGTAGTGGATGAGATCGAGGTTAGGAGGAGGATGTTTTCGCGGATACCGCTGGGGATGATTAGGGAATACGAGATTGTCCCAATGCCAGACCAAATTGAAGAAGATATAAATGTTGTACAAACTGATTATGAGACAATAAGGGATATGCCACTCCCACTCCCGGATTGGTCAGAGCCGGAGATTACCGACTTGGATACACTTTGTATCCCAGTCTTGACATTCACACGGAGTTGGGTAGAGCGGCATGTGAGCCGACTGAAGGGCAGATCAATTCCCCTTACTTACAATTTGATGGGAGATCACAGATCACCGGCAGCTAGGCAGAGAAGGCAGGTTGATCAAGCTCTGGAGCCACGGGGAAAGGAACCGATCCAACTTGAGCCTCTAAGAATTGAAGAATCCACGCATACACCATCATGAGCACATTCTCCGAGTATGCAGGAAGTATCACTATTTGCTGATCAAAGAGAAAGATTAAATGCAGAACAGGCAGAGCAAGTGGCAAGTCAACCACCTCGCAGGGAGTCAGTGGGCCAAAGCATCAACATGCCTAGGGAGGAAAATCAGCAAGAGACAGATGAAGGGACGGCCACTGATACTCATATTCGGCAAGAAATTGAGGCAGCTCTTGAGGATGATGCTACTTCAGATCAAGATGCACAGAGCTCGGGAGATACTGAGCCTATAGACGATGATGAGCTTCGTCAGCACGAAGGCACGGAGGAAGTTCATGAGGTTGAGGCCGAAGTTGAGCAGCCTTCCGTTATTTCAGACCTACGGCAGGAGGTGCCAGAATGGCTAAGGGACAGGATGAGACACGATCCTATTGATGAGACTGATCTAGCAGCTGAGATGGAGGAGTTGCTGAGTAGGATCAGTGCACCTCCAACAAAGAAGAAGGCCAGAAAATTCTCCAAAATCTCAACAGATGAGGGTGGCTCTCGAACGTTGCATGTGGCAGTGCCTAGAGTGGAGTGTGATCAGGATGAGGCCGTTCCAAAAAATTATGTGATTACAACTATGGAACTTGGCCGCCCTACTGGAACACAGGTGGTTGAGGAGTGCGACAATTCATATCAGGCACTCAAGGATAGGTTGTTCCATATCGAGGGCAAATATAAGAAATTGAAGGTAGAGCACAAAACACTGATTGGCTATGTGCAACACTTGTCCCGTCCTTGTGGGCAAGAAAATCCGGCAATTGAGCTTCCAGCCGAATTGCCCAGAGAGTCAATCAGTGGCTTAGAAGATTTGAAAAGAATGGCACAGAAGGCAGACAAATGGGTTGCCAACATTCGTGTCAAAACAGAAAATTTTATGGAGGATCTTGCACATGCCTATCGGCAAGCCTCCGACATTATGACAAGAATGGATGCAGTTAACCATGCTTGGGGTGATGCTCATATCTATCAAACGAGAGTTGTTCTTCGCTTAGGAGCTTTGATGCACACACCTCTACAGGTTTTGGTTGAGGGAGGTATGATTCAGGAAGGAGATAGATATGACTTCACCAATTGGTACTCTTCAGTGGTCATGGGCCGAGGATTCTATGGTGCATCACAGGCAGATTCAGTCAAGGTCAGTAAGGCCATGACAAACATCTTTGATGGAGTCCTCAATACATTGGAGGCTATCTTTGCCAGGAGGCTGACTTCTGAAGAGGTAACTGCAGATGGTTTGAAGAATAGATTAACACCATTCTTTTCCGAGGTGAAGGCTTTTGTCCAGGATGATTTCGAGAACACCTCTACGTTCTCCAGCATTATTCAGAATACCCAAGATGCTCTAGTTGCCTGGAAGAAATCTTGTGTCCGGCATGGGCAAACAGTCACAATGTTGGAGTTTCAATTGGATCACATTCCTCCCATTTCAGATCAGGAAGTTGAGGCGGTGTTGGCCAGGTTCATCAAGTTTGCAGCCAGCAAAAAGGAGAAAGGAAACGCCCTTTTGGATGATGATCTTCTGGAAGGGGACGATGTGCATTGATTGCAAATAGTGGTTCCTGCAGAGGAGTGGAGAATCTCCAATGCATTCATTGCCCCACTCCTCTCAATGGCAGTTTTTAGGGCTAGAACCCTAATCAAGGCTTAGGTGGCTCGATCTGAGCCTTCCATTGTATTTGAATCTAAGTCATCCACTGGGCTGGGCTTGATATAAAAGGGGTATCCCCCCTCATTTGTAATATATCAGATTAGAAGAGATTAAGAGTTAGACAGAATTGGAGATAGAAGTTAGAATAGAGAGTAGAGCTAGAAGTTAGCTTAGTTTGAAAAGGAAAGAAAGGCTTTCCCTTTGAAAGTTTTTGTAAAAGGTTGTTGTGGAGAACTCTCATAATATAAAGAACTTCATTGATTGGTGATTCTCTCTTTCGTTGTGAGTGGTTGACAAGGCTTTTTCGGCTTTCCGATTCAAGTAGATAGAGCAAGATAGATTTCAATTCCATGCAAGTAGTTGTTAACTGTGGAATGTGGCGTTTGGTTTGAGCAAGTCTTCTTTCATCCATACCACTAGCGGGCTTGATGATGGTAAGTTCGCCCTGTGTGGTCGACTGGAGTATTAGTACTTAACTTCGGTTGTGATTCGTATGTTCACTTGCATCGTTGTGATGGTGTGTGTATGTTGAATCATAATTTGAATATCTTACTCATCCTTTGAAGATTGCACCAACTTTGTCGAAGTTGTCCGAAGGGAGGCGAAACAAAGTCTGGTTTGAAGATTGTTGAAGTCAATCCTCGCATTCCACCCTTTAGAAGTAGATTGTAGAATCCCTATCCTTATTCCTTTTAAATTTAGTATTTTCCCGGTTAACTTAGGAATCAGAGCATCATTGTCAAATCATTTGAGTCTTAATTGCTTCGCAAGGTTGAACAAATTATGTAAGTCCCCTTGGAATACCCAGCATATTCACATCAACCAACTGAGTCTATTCACGACATAAGGAACCTTGGAGTTGAACGCATGATCTTTCACGCGATCTTAGCATGCAGAATACTTTGATCAAGAGAGAATAGGGTGACCGTTGGACATTTTATTCTGTGTTGGTGTGGTCATAAAACACCCGTCAACACTATCTATAGCCATATTCCGCTTTTCTAGGATCTTCTCCTCTTTTGCAATCAAACTTAAAAAATCTGACATCTTCAACTTCTTTATGAGCTATGTTCTTGAAAAACATCGCTGCCCCAAAAGATGACTCACTGATTGATAACTTGGCGGCTCTACAACTTTGTGCTTTTGACACTTCCCTTGATTCTCCCACGGAAGAGTATTGTACAACTTTTTCCAATACTTGTCCTTTTGCTCATACCACTCCTTTTCATGTTCTTCAACTGAGATGATGTTGTTTTATGTCCATGATGGTACTGAAAAGTACTTTCCAACATCGTTTGTTCAAATAATTATGATACAACACTTGTTTGGTTCTGAATTCGATGGGAGAGTAATCCATGCTGAAAAACCTGAAGATTGACTGTAAACTCGCCTATATTTAGACAAGTTTTTGCACACTTTCTATTTTTAGCTGGCTGATTTTCTTCTTCAAACGGATGAATATTTTCAAAAAAAATATGAGATATGGGTTTTGTTTAGAATTTCGTTACAAGCAAACCTAGATTGTCCGTTTTTGAAAATTTTGTGTGTAGACTGAAAAAGCAGCAAACCCTAATTTCTTCAAAAAACATGAACAAGCTGACACTTGGGTTTTGTTCAGAAGCACATTTTGGATGAACCCATTTGATCAAATGTTGAAAATTTTGAGGTTTAACTAAAAAAGCAACCACTTGAAATTTCTCTGAAAAAGTTGTGATATGGGTTATGTTCAGAAGACTGTTCTAAGATGACCCAAATGATTGAAACTTGAAAATTTTGATGTTCTTTGGCACATGCGAAGAAAAAGCAAGTTTTATGAAATCTGAAATTTCTTCAAAATTGTTCAGAACCAAAAGTTGATATGACCTAGACTGCTGAAAATGAAAAATTTTGACCTCCTCCTTCATAAAGTTGATGTTTTGGAAGAAAAAAAGCATGAGAAAAGAAGCCTCTCTTAATGTTGATTTGGAAAATATCATGAACTGTAAAAAAGCACCGAGTTTGGGCTCTCAAATCCTGTGTTGAAGAAAAATTTATGTTTTGCTCTTCTTCTCCTTGGACGCCATCTGCAAGAAAATTATGAAAAATGAAAGACAAAGGTGCCTTAAATAAGTTTAGCCCTGAGAAAATCAGCTTTCTTTTGCTCTAACTCTTCAAACCCTAGCCTGAGTTTGTGCATTGAACTTGGATGTTTTCGCTCTTCTTAAAATTTTGAAAATTGGCTAAGGCATGACTTCTTGGGCGCCCTTCTTGGTTAGAGGCGCCTATCTTCCTCAGAGTTAGTCAATTTTTTAGAATTTTCAACTTTTCACTTGTTTTTCAACCCCAGTTTGATCCTGATTTTTGGCTTCCAGATTGATCTGACGAACAAGTTGAATGTTTCATCACAGAGCTTGAGTGAATCTGAATAAGTTTGCTTGGAGTCAACTTTTGATTAAAACTTCGTTTTGACCTTCAAAACGATGGGTGCCTATTTCCTCCAGGGGCGCTCATATTCCTTAGTGTTAGCCATTTTTATGGTCATCAAGTTATTGCTTGTTTTTTGATCTTCTAAAGAATTCTCGATTTCCGGGAGCTAACTAATCCGATCGGCTGGTTGACAGCTCCGTTGGATAGCTTGGTAGAATCTGACGAGATGATCCTGGAGACTGCAACTGCTGAAACTACCATTTGAGGCCTCAAAACCCGGGGCACCTATTTTCTCTAGGGGCGCCCATGTTCACCAGACTTAACCATTTTTCACGTTTTTCAAGTTTCAAGCTTATCTCCTCTCTTTAAGATGATCTTGCCATTTCGGATGATCTAGAGCTCCGATAGACTGACGGCTAGACTTGTCGAATAGCTTGAAGGATTTCGAGAGGGGTCTTTTGGGAGTTACATCTGCAGAAAAGCTAATTTGAGGCATCAAAAGCTAGCCAGGGGCGCCCAACTTCACTAGAGTTAGAATATTTTTTGTATTTTTCATCTTGCTTTTGACTTCTGTGACTTTCAATGGTTTTACCTCTTTGTTCTGCCTTTAGTATCTGATGACTCCGACTCCGATGATCGAGCTAATGGTTGTGTTGGCAAGCTTGGTCAAAACTGAAGAGGTCATGTTGGAGGCTTCGTCTGCAAATTCACTGATTTAGCCCTCCAAAAGCTTGGGCACCTTTCTCCTCCTGGGGTGCCCAACTTCAGCATGCAGAATATATTTTTGACATTTTCCATGATTTGCATTTTGCTTCTTGGTTGAGACCTCCTCAATCAATCTCGAATTCTGGATGATTGATTCGTCAGATGACTGAGCTGATAGACTCACTGTGAAGCTAAGAAGAATTTGAACAACATTGCCTAAAAGCACAAACCCTAACTCCATCATTTGATGCCCTGAAAAGGTGGGCCCCTATTTCTTTCAGGGGCACCCATGGCTGGCGGTGTTAGCAAATTTTCTAAGATTTTCGAATTTCTCCTTCGTTTGACGTGTTTCCCTTTGCTCTACTATTGGAGACGAAAAAATTTCTAAGACATGAAGGTTTGGGCGCCTATGCTTGACACAGGCGCCTGGTGTCTCCAGTGTTGGCCAAAATTTCACATTTTTCAACTTTCATAGCTACTTTTTTCCGTTCTCCATTCTTCGTGCACATTCGTCATCAGCAGGTTCTATTTCGTGTTTGAATGTTTGTTTCTGACACCTGGCAGCTGACTGATCTCCATTGATGACCTTGGTGCTCCTGAAAAAGCTTTTGAAAAAAGCAAAATACACCCACTAGGGTAAAACTGATCTTTTCGTGATTCTAACTGCACCAGCCTAATGAGGAAGCATTTTAAGCCAATCAAAATCAATTTCAACACTAAAAGACAAACTTTCTATTTTTAGGAAATTTTGCCAATATCCGTTTCCAAAGAAACCCAAAAATACCTAGAAAAAGTTTCTATTTTTAGAAAACTGCTAAAAATAGAAATTAAAACTAAAATTTAGGGTTGAAAAACTGAAATCTGGGTTTTATTGATTTGGTCGCTCTGAGCCAACCCAGATTGTCAAATTTTGAAAATTCTAAGTTTTTGACCCTCATGCATGACATGCAAACCCTAATTTAGACCCTTTTGACAGATTTTAACAAAACTTTGAGTCATTTCTTAAAAATGCCTAAGTGTAGCAAAAATTTTAATTTGGTGTACAACAGTGAGTACTACACTTGTAGGACTTCAAATCAAGCTTCTAATTCTCCTTGAAGGTGATGAGTACAATGACTTCAGTCCATCAAGGAATGCAGATCTAAGTGGTAAGTTGCAATAGTTGTCACTTTATCACTCTTTTATCCATTTTCCTCTACCTACCCTAGGATAGGCACTCTTTTATATCATCATAGCCGTTGTGGAGGTAGAAATACCAAAATAGGGTAGACAATCCCCTATACAGCACAACCCTTTCTCTCCTCTCATGTCCAGGTGACAAATCTATAGCAAATTTGGGAGAGGATTGAAAACCTAATTGCTCAATCAAACATTCAAGCCTCACATGTCGACAAATTGGGGAAAGTGGAATTACTCACCGACAGACGAAATTCCAACACTAAGTACAGAAAGGAAGAGCCTACAAACAATGACCAACTAAGATCTGAATTCTGATTCTAAAGGCCTGCACTTCCAAGTCTAGGGTGCCAACACCCCTGTCCAACCAGTTTAAGCTCAAATTCATATGCTAGGTTCCTCTATCTCTGCACTCTGTTGTTCTATAACTATTTTTTGTGTTTGTGTTTTGTACTTCTCTGAAATCATAACAATTCATTGTAGTTGCATAGTTAACCTAGGTACACATTTGCATCTTCAAACTCAATCAATTAACCCCTAGAGAAAGAACCAAAACCCTGATCCACCATTTTGGCTCTTCCATTGAGGTTAGTAGTCAAGGTGTTTGTGATCAGTTTTGGTTCCTTCCATTGTGATGTAGGACAAGGTGTGAATTAGACCCTAGATTCCATTTTCCTGCATCACATGACCATTAAGGGATGGCATTAAAGTAATGTTTTATATTGCAATGGTCAATTAGCTTTTAGGATAGAATTTAGGAATTTTCTTTAATAAATTCATATTGACTTTAAGTTTTACCTTTTTGCTTTATGAGTTGTCAATCTTATCCTTTGTGGATAAGGTGTTTGTAATCTTATATAAGGAAGCTTTTGCTCCTTATTTCTTAATAGTTTTTATGCAATCTTGGTTAAATTTATGTGTGTTGTTTTTGTAATATTATATAGTGTCCATACTAGCTTCCTTCTAGCCAAAGTCAGATAACTTAGAATTGACAAGACAATGAATAAGAATATCCTTGTCACTCAACCAAAAATGAGTAAAAGTTCAACAAACTATTCAATTTTTCAAAAAAGAAGAAAAGGTAATAGATTTCCTATGTCTAATCCACTTCATTGTCATACACATCATTAGACATGAAGCATTTAACGTAAATGCTAAACAATCAAGTGTGTATCAAAACTTAAAATCAACATTTTTCATAGTTTATAACTTTAAAGTGCAAAACCTAAAATGTAACTAGTCTCAATTGTTGTGGCTCCCAAAAGACGATGTTATTTAATCAGCAAGAAAACCTTGCATTTCTAAGTATGATTAGTCTTGGAAATGGAATCAGATGTGATTTGATTGTGGAATTGGGCAGGGTTGAAATTTGAGCAATTGAAAGCATGTATAAATGGTGAAGGGCATATCCATGCAATTCCAAAGTGGATGTGGCAATTTGAAATCAACTCCAAGACAATTCCAACATAAAACGCACAACAAAAAATTAGCATTGGGGGAATGATGATAATTTAACAATTTTGATGTGTTTCTAATGAGTCACAACCAACAATAAAGGAGTCACAACAAAAGAGTCAAAGCAAACAAAAATGCTTTATACTCAAAAACTCAAATGAAGCTCTAAATCATTGAACGTAAACTGCTCTCAGTTCATATTATCAACTCAGTACCATATCACACATCTCATGAATCAATTATATCATGTTTTGCTCTACCCCTCTATTGGCAACATGATTTTAAATTTTACTTAATTTAACATATATATACTTTGACTTTATTCTCAACTCATAATTCTTTAACATATTAAAGGTAAAATACAAACTTAATAACATTTGTACAATATTTTTGTATGGTATAGATATTATTGTGATATTAACATATAGTACTTCAGTACTTAATATCGAAAAAATGAACTATGCCCTTAACTTACTATTTATTTTCATATAGATGGTAAGGTTCACATAGTATAGTATAACCATAGATATAAATGCTGTCAATATTAGATTCGTATAGATGGTATGGTTCATATAGTATAGATATTAAATACTTTCAATGTTAGTTTTGATATTAATATAGCATAGATAATATGCTATTAATATAGTTTTTTGATGGCCCCTTGGAGAGGTAGAAAAAAAATCAATTTTGATGGAGCCTCATGAGGCAATGCTAGGATCTCTAGTGTTGGGTATATTTGGAGATTCCTCATCTACTCTCTTTCGAAGCGGCTTCCCTAGGGATCTAATAATGAAACAAAGTTTGACGCATTATACGAGGGACTAAACTTGTTTTTGGAGAATAAGATTGACTCTATGGACATTGAGAGTGACACAATGCTTTGCATCAACATAGTGAAATCAAGGAGGGTCCTGAATTGGAAACTACAAAATAAGCTAGATGTGATCAATCTTTGCAGCACAAACTTACAGATTTTTCTATCCAACACATATATAGAGTCCAATAAGTTGCTAGATTTGCTAGCTAATCATGGGTGTGATCAAAAGGAGGACGTCCAAATATCGAATCAATTGAAGATTTGGGATGGGTTGTGTATGTTTTTGGAGGCAAATATGGTAGCAAGTGTTGTTTTCAACAGCTTACAAATAATAGAGGATCCCTAGGCATTATTGATAGATCCTTCATCTAACAAAGATTAATACAATTGCTCCCTCCCTAATGGATTGATGCCTTCATATAGGGGTGAGGAACTTGGGCTCCTCACACAATGTCAGACAAAGTTAAGTTTGAAAGGATGAGGCATGAAATCTTAAGGAGAACACTATGTCAAAGCTACGGCACCTCTTCAGCATACGAAGTGCTAAGTTGGAGCTGACTTTTATGGAGGTGGTTGGTCCATGACAGCTCTCGGTCAAGCATATCTACAAATTTGAAATCATAGAATGATTCTCTTACACTATTCATTGATATAATAGGTTGATTGATGTTCATGAAGCTAGCTGCTCATAACTTTCTGATGGAGATTTGGGTGAAGAAGGCTCAAACGACAGTTTCTAATTATGATTACAAGAGGTCTTCAAGAGACATGGAGGGGTGTTTCATTGAAGTGAACTGAAAAACAATGCATTACTAAGGGAATGTTTAGAGCTGTTTTCTAAATGCATATTGTTCAAAAGGCTCCTAGCTCAGCACCCAGAATTAATTTCAGCACAACAGATAGTGCATTTGGAAAAAATGGGAAAAGGTTTAATATCTTTTTAGCAATCTTCTTAAAATGTATTCACTACAAAACTCATACCCTCTATCAGGGATGTTTTGAAATTTAATATATGAGAGTTGCCCCCTTGCCACCAACTTACCTATCAAAGAAAAATGATATTGATATGGTATAGATAGTATAATATTAATATAGTTTCTTTTCAAATAAAATTAATCTCATATAGCTTCATATTAATATGGTATTAATATAATATAGTTTTTAGGCTGAAAATATGTATATATTAATGACTCCTTTTTTGTGTATGGACATACCCAAAACCCCTAAAAAAATTGTTGTGCAAGAATACCATATCCACATACACATACCCAATTCCACCACTCCCAATTTGGTAAAATAGCCAAAACACAATACTAAACTATTTTCACACATGCCTGTTACATAATCTTAGAAATGGCATATAACAGCATGATCAACTCTCAAGCATTCTAGTTTTGGAATCTTGATTTCATAGGAACCAAATAAGAGGGTAATAAAAAGAAACATAATACAATTTTACTCATAGTCACATTATTCATCTGACTTGACATTCTTGGTGTGTGTAATGTCCCCATTTTCATGAGCATCAATTTTTAGAGGGATTAACCTATTTCCTGACCCTTGTAGGCTAATGGAATTGTTCAGAGGGTCCTGTTTGGCAGATGTCTAGTTGACGTCTTCATCAGAGCTCAATTGGGTTCTGGATTGGCCTTCGTTTGACTCAGTTTCACACACTTACTATTTATATTAAGTCATCAGTTACTATTTATAGCAAGGCACCTGGACGTGATGCGATTGCAGTGTTGATCCCAAAGTTCAATTGGCATGGTGAAATAAGGTGTATTGAACAAGTGATAACGTTTAATTATTATTAAAGGTGACTTTAATAATAATTAATATTATAAAATCATATTATAGAGTTATAGTTGCACTTTATGTCTAATGGGGCCATGAGATATTAAAAGAGGGCCATTAATGATTATTTCATTGGGCGCCAACTTGAGGTGATTATTTAATTAAGCTAAAGTGCAAACTTACTATTATTTTAAATGATTGAAAAAACTATTGGAGGGAATCGACCTTCGCATGGGAGAATATAAAAAGGGGATCAACCAAAGCTATTATTCATGCATCCATGATTTTGATATTTGGCTTTTGAAGTGTTTTCGCTGTGGGGAGGAAGAAACCTAGGGTTTCTGCAGTTTCTGCATATTTTGGCATTGGAGAGCGTAGCTTCTTCATTGTATCAGCTACCTAAAGGTGTGAAAGACCATCTGAAGGTTGCTTTGTGGATTGGCTTCATCCAAGAGTCAACATTGTGCTTCATCGGATTTACAAGAGAGATTCAAAATAAGGCTTTCATCATCTTTTCAAGATCAGAAGATTGTTTCCGGGTATGAATGCTTTCAATGTAATTTCACGACATTAATAACTCTGATATAATATTATATTTGTGCTTCAGCATTTCCTTGTTCTATAAATTTTATGCATTATCTGGTGAATATTTCAAGAAAACTTTCAAACACAAAAAAACATCAAACCAAGAGTTGCAAAATTAGCTCAGGGAGAACTAGGGTTCTTATAGTGGTATCAAAGCGGTTTCCTGCCATCTTGTGTAGGTTTTTAAAAAAAAAAGAAGAAAATTTCAGACTTCTAGGGTTTTGAAGAAAACTTCAAAGTGATTGGTAAATCATCTACAGAGCATCTTGAAGGGTTAATGTTATCAATTGAAAGACAAAGGGTCTTGTGCATATAAACAAAAGAAATATAAGACAAAACCTAGCCAGCATAGATAAGGACAAATTTCAGCTTTTGTGGTTCGACTTTTCTATGGAGTCGACCACATCTCTTAGTGTCGATCAGACAAATTCTAAGGGTCAACAAATACAAACAAATTGCAAGGACAAACGGCGGAAGATAAAAAAATTGAGCCTTTATTAATAAAACAGAAAAGACAAAATATTTAGCCGCCAAACTTATTGGAATTTAAATAAGACAAGTTTCAAATGAGACAAATGAATGAAGACTGCTGCCAATGTTAACCGGAATCTGATACTATTATATGGTGTGATTAATTGAAGCAACCATAAAGATGAATGCTAAGGAGTTTAATATAAATGCATTTGGAGATTTATCGGGAGCTGCCTGGGAGGTTACTTAAGGAGACGATTTTTATTTGAAAGCACATAAAAATTAAACTCAGGTGTCGGGAATTTGAGGAGCCGCCAGTATAAAGTTTGTCGAGCCTTTCATATTGTTGCCCTTCACACTGTTGAGATGCCACGTCATTCATAAAAAGAAGGGATGCCTTTGAAGTCATACCACCAATCTATTAGAAGTCGTGGGAACTTGTTCGGGACCTGCCTGTCTACCAGCCGCTAAAGACAAATTTTAATAAGGTTCAGATTAAACAAAGTTTATATAGCCGCTGAGGACAAATTGCTAGAAGACAAAGTTTGAGTTGCTGCATAAGATTGGAAACAAAAGTGGACAAAAGGAACCAAGACAATAAGGAACAAAAGACAAGTTGATATCTACATGAGACTTCTAGCCGAATACTTCCCAACTCAGAATCGTGGGAAATCTATGTGAAGTCACCACCTAATGTATGGAACAAACAAAAGCTGAGCCACAAGAGCAAATACAAACAAACATTATAGCCGCTGCCTCTTAGAATGATATTCGTGGCTTTAGGAAGTAGCCCTATTATTTGAAAGTCCAGAAATATTAAGACTCTCATTGCCACTAGGTAATATTGCCTATTCAGCCACCATGAGCTGCTGAGATACAAATTTAGTCTTATGCATAGGCATTATTGAAGAGTTCAATATATGTATTGGAGTGAGAGTTGACAAGTAAAGTGAATCTTTGGGCTCGTTATTACCTGTTGTTTGCCATTGGTAATGACTGAACGGTCATTGGAAGAGAGAAGGTCCTGTCAAATATACAACTCTGTATTTCATGTTCACTTAGTGTGTAATAGCTCTTGCTTGAAACCTGTGGATTGTTAATGAACATGTTCTCATTGAATTCTGAAATGAAGTCTCTATTGTAATTTGAATTTGTGATGACTTTATGATAGCAATGTATTGAGGGCATATCGTGGCTTATACCAAGTCTGTGATTAGTTTGTCACTGCAACTCATAGCTACAGAATTAGTTGTTGTAATGTTCCCGATAACTACTGTTAATCGTTGGACTGAGAAAGAGCATGTATAAGTCTAGGATTCAGATCAAAACAAAAAAGAAAAAGGCAAACTTGATTGAAGTGGGAAAAAGGTTATCATGGCAAAGTTTTTTTCGCAATAAAGAGGCATGGAAAGAAATTGAACAAACACAAAACAAGATCAGACGTAATTTGCAGCGTTTAGATGATTCACTTTCAAAGTTTGGACTCTCCAAAGGATCATCTTCACTTTCTTCTAGAAAAGGTCCAATGCCACAAGACAAAGAAGCGGTGGTGATTAGCGTGTTTGAGGAGTATAGCATTCTTCCTCAATATGTTAAGAAGGATCTTCCTTTCAAAGACTACATGGACATACACCCAAAACTTTGCCACAAGACTGAGCATGCAAGGAAGGAATATCACACTATAGCTTATGAATTGTTTGTACATGGAATGGAAAAAGAATCTTCACATATGGTTGATACAACTCTTCATGAGAATGATTTGGTGTCCTCAAGTTCAAATGAGGTATGCAAAATTTATATGATGAATTTGATACACATGTTGATTTGACTCAAGGAGACATTTGGATAGCCTTGGGAAATGATTTGTCTACATCATCCTTGCAAGAGGTTTCTCAAGAGGCTTCTACTTTACAAGCTAGCATAGATCATATTAGTGAGTTGAATAGCAATGGTGTGGATTCATAAGGCAAATATTCAAGGTTTGAGTATTACTGATGCATTTTCTGATGAAGATTCATGCCACAACGAGTCTGATTTTTCATATCAGACCATAGAAAACCAATCAGAAAATTTATTTAATGGCAATGAATCCCAAGATCGTGATTTGGATGGGCATGCAGTTGCTTTGGTAGAATAAGTGTGCGAAGATATTGTCAAAACAGCAACTTCTACCCTACCAATTGAGCCATCCTTTGAAGTACATAGCAGCAGTACCACTGATGATATTGTGAGTGAAGTTGATAGCACTCATGATGCTGCTTATCTGTTAGCGAGCAATGATGATTCAACCTCGTATCATAGTGCGAATTCCAAATCAGGAAACTTGTATGGGAGTGATAAGTTCTAGGGTCCTCATCATTTGGTAGGGCAACTTAAGGTAAATGACAGAATTATTGCTACCGCCATATAGCATTTTGATGTTGCTCGTCAGATGTTGGCCCTTCATGGTTGGAGTACTCCCGTGACAGATGAGCACGGAGTTAGTGGTATTTCCCTTGCAGAGTTTCATGCACTTCGAGAAGCAATTGGAATAATACCTATAGCTACTTGTGGACAGAGATTATCTTCTCGAGTAGGATTGCATATTGTTGATGTTATAGCAACTATGGGCTGCACTTCCTTTGCACGAATTCCAAGGAGAAGAGCATGAATTAAATGAATAGCCATTCGGCTATTTAATTCATGACTATAACATTCATTAATGACAAAGGGCCGACCCTAATGGATTCGCATTTACTATTTGTTCATGGGCCGACCCTAATTGTATTTATCATTATTTATGTTTTTCCTAAAGAGGCCGACCTAACTTGAAGAGGCGCCTCTCTTGTATTTATACAAGGTCTTCTTGTCATTGTTTATCATCCATTCAATTCAAGCAAGTTCGCAATTAAGAGCAGAGCAGAATTCACACTTTCATAGCAGCAAATTTGATTCAAGGAAGATATCATATTCATTACATAGTTTGCATCTAGAAGAAGGGCGATTTCTTTGTATCAAGTATTGGCCATTGTTGGGCCTAAGTTGTAAGCAGATTTCTGCTCTTGTTCTACTTTATATAAGAGATTCATTTGCTGGGTTTTTCTCCCTCAAGAGGAGGGTTTTCCCAGGGTATCTTATTGTGTTCATTGTCTTATGTGTTGCAATATTATTAAGTGCCTTCATTGTTTAATCTGATCTAAGAAACACTAACATGGTATCAGAGCGGGTATGAAAAAGATCGTGATCAGATTTAGTTTGCAGCACTCTCTAATCTTTTTTCAGTCTATCTCCTATTTCAAATTTCAAAATGGTGAACGGTTTGAAAATCGAGGATAGACTCGAAGGAGTTTCTAACTACACATCATGGAGGTTTAGGATCATACTCACATTGGAAGAGAATGATTTGGCTGAGTTTGTGAAAACAAAAGTTCCCGAACCTGAGGAGGAAGAAGAGAAGTTGCAGTGGAGGAAGAAAGATACTAGGGCAAAGAAAGTGTTGGTTGATTCCGTCAAAGATCATATTGTTCCGATTGTTTTCAAGTTGGATACCGCAAGGGAGATGTTCAAAACATTGGAAGAGATGTACGAAATCAACAACACCAGTCGTGCCCTAACCTTGAAGCAACAACTTCTTCACATTAAGATGGCGGAAGAAGAATTTGTCATCACCTACTTCATGAAGATTTCTGAATGGAGAGATCAGCTCTCTACCATTGGTCATATTGTTGATGACAAGGATTTGACCATGTTGGCTCTTAATGGTCTTCCTTCATCTTGGGAGTCGTTTATTCAAGGAATCAGTGCAAGATCTAAACTTCCCAAGTTTGATCGATTGAGGATTGACTGCATTCAAGAGGAGTCGAGACTAACAGCAAGGGGCATTGGTCAAAGTTCAAAGAATGAAGATTTACATGTTCTCGCCTCTCATTCATCAAAAAAAGGATTCTTTAAGAGGAATTGAGATAATGGGTCAGACGGTGCTCCTGCATTCAAGAAGAAGTGGGACCTCTCTCGTGTTCAATGCTTTAGATGTGACAAATTTAGTCACTATGCGAAGGATTGTCCTACCAAGCCTAATCAGCATGCTTCATTTACGGATGTGATTGAGATATCTCCCCAAAATGATTCTAGTAAATTTCTCCTCTAGTCATGGGCCTATGTTCAAGCTGTGAAGGTTGTGTACTAAGCGCAAGAGCAGCATATCATACTGTGTCCACCCTTCAGAATATTTAAGAGATAAGTATTCTTTGTTTTTTATTACCATTCTAGGCTAAAATTCAGTTTGTTGAGTTGTGCAAATCTGACATTATTTACTTAGGATTATGTGTGACCAACAAATGGTGATCTCTGTGATAAGATTCTTTAGATTTATTCATTGCAAGTTGTATCATGCTAAATTGTGAAAATTGTCTTTTGAGATTAGCTCTTCTGAGAAATTGAAAGAAAGTCATGTCATGATTGATGAATTAATTATCTATTACTCAAGAGATTTTGAAGTATTGCATGGTTGAATAATGTTCATGAATTGTTTTGTGGCTACTAATTCATGCTATTGAGATAGTCAATCATGTATACTCCTAGTTATGGTATGTCTATCTGAGATAGTTGAGAACATGAACTATTAGTAATCTCTTGTTAATGATTTCAGGATAAATCAAGAAGCGTAAGAGATTACTTTCAAGAAGAGTTTGATGCATTCTATAGGTTGAAGGATGGAGACTCTACTTGTAGCTATTCGAAGAGGAAGAATTAACCTTAAAAGGGAGTTCTATGACTCACTGAGCATAAGTAAAGGTTGCAGTATTGCAAGGCCGGATGTTAAATTGTTAAAGTACCTCTTCTGCAGTTGGGTTCTGAATTGCTCAAATCAACCTGGATTGGTAGCTCCGCAAACCTATTCAGAATAGAGTGATCTGGGATGCGGTCGAAGAGGACAACCTTGAATCTCTACAGAAGTGTGCGTTAGAAACCATTTCTCTAAAGCAAGCGTTGCAGGCAATCTTGGTCAAGTGGTTGATGCAAGTGATTGAAGATTCAAAGGGAGCCTTTTGAACCTAAAGAACATGGTTGTATTGCTTTGGATGTTATTTCAGTTGAGGTATATCAACACTGATGAGCAAATGGCAGTCATTCTCATCAAGCATTTTTGGGATAATGGTTGTGTACCTTCGAGACAAGCTTGATATGGTGAAGAATGAAGTCCTTGATAATACATTTTTCTATTGAGAGAGATTTGAGGTGCAAGTCCTTGATAATACATTTCTCTATTGAGAGAGATTTGAGGTGCAAGTCCTTGATAGTGCATTTCTCATTTGATACTTGAGGTGAAAGCCCTTGTTTCCACCCTCTGGGAGAGCCATGGTGGATGTTATGTGTGTGACTCCATGACAGCATCACGTGAGGGAATCCGTGATGATTTATTTGTGCTGGTGTATCACCCTCTGGGAGAGCCATGGTGAAAGTCACATTGAGGTGACAACATCACATTAAGTGATGAGCACTTGTTCATACCATCTATGGAGGTAGCCATAATGGTTGACATCACAATGAGGTGATATTCTATTTTGTTTTCATTCTGATATGATGTGTCCTGTGCAGGTGGAAGTTCATCCCTAGCTGAGAGGGAGTGTTGATGTTATAGTAGCTATGGGCTGCACTTCCTTTGCACGAATTCCAAGGAGAAGAGCATGAATTAAATGAATAGCCATTCGGCTATTTAATTCATGACTATAACATTCATTAATGACAAAGGGCCGACCCTAATGGATTCGCATTTACTATTTGTTCATGGGCCGACCCTAATTGTATTTATCATTATTTATGTTTTTCCTAAAGGGGCCGACCTAACTTGAAGAGGCGCCTCTCTTGTATTTATACAAGGTCTTCTTGTCATTGTTTATCATCCATTCAATTCAAGCAAGTTCGCAATTAAGAGTAGAGTAGAATTCGCACTTTCATAGCAGCAGATTTGATTCAAAGAAGATATCATATTCATTACATAGTTTGCATCTAGAAGAAGGGCGATTTCTTTGTATCAAGTATTGGCCATTGTTGGGCCTAAGTTGTAAGCAAATTTTTGCTCTTGTTCTACTTTATATAAGAGATTCATTTGCTGGGTTTTTCTCCCTCAAGAGGAGGGTTTTCCCAGGGTATCTTATTGTGTTCATTGTCTTATGTGTTGCAATATTATTAAGTGCCTTCATTGGTAATCTGATTTAAGAAACACTAACACATATGTCATAAGGCATTGAAGGGAAAGGAAGAAGAGGTTGATGAGCTCACTCATGAGCTTGAGGTGACTATGGACTCGTTGAAGAGCACTCAATTGGCCCTTCAAGAGTCACAGTCACGGATAGAGGAGCCTACCATGGAGTTGAGCTTGGCACAAACTTCACCATCTACAGATACAGTTCATGTTTCTATGACAAAAATTGGTGAGGAGCATGTATCCACGGATTGTGGTTGTGAGCAGATTGAGGATGTGGTTACATCCATCACGGTTATAGGTGCAATTGATATAGATGGGATGAGTGGATTGGTTGAGAGTTGCAGAGAACCACTTGTTGCACCAAGTTCCCCTGGGGTTAGTCCCATGATAGGTGATGCAAGGCAGATTATTGATAGCTCTTGTGACATAGTAGTGGATTCATCAGAGAGTTGTACGACAATTCACAACACTACATCTTCTTCATAGGAGATATGCAGAGTATCATCTAGTTGGGAGATTGGTTCTTATGTTGATTTGTTTCCCTTTACTGGAAGCAAATCAGTCATTTCATCCCATGCAGCTGATTATGATCGGTAGTTTGTTGAGCCAATTTAGGAGTATGAGTCAATTTATTGTTCCAGGGATTCAAGGATGGATGATTCAGATCAGCATGGAGTGATTGTGCAATTTGTGAATAATCCATTATTTGAGTCTGATGGTGGATTGGTCTATGATAATCCACTCTTCAAGTTGGAAGTCGATCACACTCCTGATACTAGTTCAGGGTTGGGCGTCAATCGCAATGTTTGGGATCTTTCCAGGGCATTGGGATTACAAACAAGGCTCACAAAGGAGTTTCACAGTGTGTACACGGTGAGGAGTGCTCACAGTTTTTCCTTTGACCCACCTGTACGTGATTTCTATTTGATGCACAATTCTTGTGCGCATGATGATTCTCTTTGCGCAATCGAGAGAAGCCAATCAATTTTGTGCTCAGAGTTACCATCTTCAGAAGATGAGACTAGAGGCTGCAAGTACTCAACTCAATTGCTTGCAAGGGATACTTGCAGGGTCAGAGGTTGGATTACCATCATGCTGGTGTGTACCTGACAGAGTTTGCCACTTTTGGGTTTCAATTGGAGTCAGGGCTTCAAGGGGATTATGGTGTCAGTAGGCATTATGACTTGGTTAGTTGTCACACCCATGGGAGTTTCGCAGGGGTTGTAGAGAGACATTGTTTACCAAACGCTTTCAGATGTTCATATCTCCAAAGTACGGATGGATGTGTGTATAGATTACATTGGGATCCAGGTGGTGACAGGTTTGGCATTGCAGTTTGGATGGGTCCCTACGGGTTGCTTCACCACATCTAGCATGGTGAAGTTGAGATCAGTATTGAGCAGCAGAAGTCTGAGAATGTTTTACATGGCAAACTTCTATTCTGGATTTGGGATCCAGGTATATTATGTCGGACACTCTCCAGTACGTTGAGGGATCCTTTGTGTGCATCAGGGTTCTGGTCCGAGTTCACTAGGGAGTATTGCCACATGTACATGGTGTGGTTTGCTTGCAATTTCACTTCACGTTCTCATTTACATGAGTTGGGTCTATTGTCATGGATTGGACAATTCCGGTGCGCATGGATTGGACAATTGGTCTGTTGTCTATGTTTGTGCAGTTGAGTTTATGCTGGTGCTACAGCAGTTGTGTTTTCGTGTGGGACATTTCACAGTCTTCCTTTGGACCTCCGGTAGAGTGGAGTTCCTTTGTAGTGGAGATTGTTTGGGGACAAGCAATCTTAAGGAGGGCGGACTATAATGTCCCCATTTTCTTGAGCATCAGTTTTCAAAGGGATTAGCCTATTTCCTAACCCTCATAAGCTAATGGAGTTGTTCAGAGGGTCTTGTTTGGTAGATGTCTGGTTGACTTCATCAAAGCTCAATTGGGTTCAGGATTGGCCTTCGTTTGACTCAGTTTCACACACTTACTATTTATAGTAAGTCATCAGTTACTATTTATAGCAAGGCACCTGGACATGATGTGATTGTAGTGTTGATCCCAAAGTTCAGTTGGCATGGTGAAATAAGGTGTATTGAACAAATGATAACGTTTAATTATTAATAAAAGTGACTTTAATAATAATTAATATTATAAAGTTATAGTTGCACTTTATGTCTAATGGGGCCATGAGATATTAAAAGGGGGCCATTGATGATTATTTAATTGGGCGCCAACTTGAGGTGATTATTTAATTAAGTTAAAGTGCAAATTTAATATTAATTTAAATGATTGAAAAAACTATTGGAAGGAATCGACCTTCTCATGAGAGAATATAAAAAGGGGATCAACCAAAGCTATTATTCATGCATCCATGATTTAGATATTTGGCTTTTGAAGTGTTTTTGCTGTGGAGAGGAAGAAACCTAGGGTAGGTTTCTGCAATTTCTAGATATTTTGGCATTGGCGAGCATAGCTTCTTCATTGTATCAACTACCTGAGGGTGTGAAAGACCATCTAAAGGCTACTTTGTGGATTGGCTTCATCTAGGAGTCAACATTGTGCTTCATCGGATTTACAGGAGAGATTCATAATAAGGGTTTCATCATCTTTTCAAGATCAAAAGATTGTATCTGGCTATGAATGCTTTCAATGTAATTTCACGACATTAATAACTCTGATATAATATTATATTTGTGCTTCAGCATTTCCTTGTTCTGTAAATTTTATGCATTATCTAGTGAATATTTCAAGAAAATTTTCAAACACAAAAAAACATCAAACCAGCAGTTGCAAAATTAGCTCAGGGAGAACTAGGGTTCTTACGGTGTGCCTCATTATTTGGATTGATGGCTCATTAACTCAAATACCTATTTTATGAAGTATTAAAGCCACAACATTTAGTATAGATTGAACTTATTGGCAGCCTCCTAGCCAATGTCTCGTGACGAAGATTTAAAAAGTTTAAAAATATCTTTGTCGCTCAATCAAAATATGGCCACAACATAAACCACGAATTTTAAAAACACAAAATAATCATTTTTTTAGGAAGACGAGTTCACTTCATACATATCAGTAGACATAAGGACACTCAATGCAGATGTTAAACATGCAAATGTACATCAGAGCTAAAAATACGCAATTTTTGATAGTTTATAATACAAAACTTTGAAAACCACAAATAGGATTAATCTAATTTTTTTATGACTCAAAAAAGACCAAATTAAATCATGTTGACATGTGCAACTTAACAAGTCTTTCAAATGACCTATAAGAACATGATCTAGCCAAATGGTCTAACCATGTAGTTGTAGAGTCATATCTACTATTTTCTCTTGAGGTTCAGCCAAAGTCAACATTAATGCCAATCACTACAAGAAAAATTTATCTAAGGTCCATTAAAGAAGGATGTGCCCTAACACTCCAACTAACAAATCCTACGAACAAGCCAAAGTCAACACTAATGCCAACCACTAAAAGAAAATCTATCTAAGAAGGTCCAACTGAGAAGGATTTGCCCTAACACTCCAACTAACAAATCCTACAAACAAGCAACCTAGCCTCCCTTTGTCTAAATAACTTCTTTAAGTATAGGAAACCTGTGGACTTTACCTATCTCTAAGGCAATGTTGAAAGTTAAATTGAAGAAACAAAAGAAGGAACTATGTTTACTTGCTATATAGATATGTAATTACTTAAGCACAATAAACTAGTTTGTGCATACATGATTGATTCATATGAGAATAATAGAGTATTTTAGAAGAAATAACAATTGTTTCTTTATTCATTCAATGCTCTTATACAAAAAAGGTTTAGGGAATAATTTGCAACAACACAATCTCTTTTCCCAATTATAGAAGAACTATATAAACTTGCCAATGATTACCAAGGAATTCCAACCTTCAGCAACTACCAAAACTAATACAATCAACTAACAAAGCATAAACATTCTAGTTGACTAACCAAAAGTACAACATAACTAGTATATAAATTACAACTAATATGTATTTTATGCTATCGACATAAGCCCCCCCACAAGAAAATTTGTTTTCTAGATGATAGAAATTTGATCAAACAATCATCATTGAGGGACAAAGTTAGGGGACTTCCCTAGTGGTAGTGTAGACACTAAAGAGGAAGGAGTCAAGTGGTGAGAAGTGGTTGCACGCAATATGTAGGATTCCTCTATTCTTCACTTTAAATGGTGAGTTACTAAGAGCTCCCACTCCTGAGAACTTTTAACCATTTGTACTACCTCCATGAGTCGATCTTCCGCCTTCTCAGTCTTTTCTAATTCTGTGAGCTAAGTCTTTTTGTGCAAGTTGTGCTCGGAACCAAAGACTTAGGTCACCTAGTTCTTCTCTTAATTTCTTGGAAATACACATGCACTCATCAATTTGTGCCCCAATAGTGTGTTGTGTTGCTATTTTGGCTTGTCATATGGTGTACAAATACCGAAATCTATACTCGATAGAATATAATACCTCTAGAACTTTCCCATCCAAACCACCAAAAGGAGGGGGCATCCAAATAGGAATCCATTGATCCACTGATGCTTCATTTAAAGTGTCTCTATGGTAGGCTGCCCATGAGAGAATATTTTAATGAACTCTTCCTAGCACTCACCCTCAACAAAGTGTTGAATCCATTGAGCCTCTTGTAGGACCAAGGAACATTATCAAGATATTAACCATGATAGGGTGGAAAAAATGGCCTTGGCAGAACACTCTAAAACAAAAGATGATATTTGAATTACCAAAGTAAAAGTATTGGCAAAAGAAGACCACTATGTGAAGACACCTGAGAGATGCTATAGAAATCATACATGTTAGCAATATCAATGGGGATGGGGAATGGGAGATGGGATAAAATTAGTAATTCTTAGAGGCCTCTAATTCATAACCGTAAACATAAAAATAAAATATAAACATGCTAAAAATCCTTTCATTATATAATTGCATTTTTAATCTTTAGAACCAAATCTCTTCAAACACCTAAACAATCAGTTATATCATGTTTTAAGGAATGATTAAAGCAATCCAAAAATCATATATTTGATTGAATATCTCCCTAGAGAGTGGTCTTCAAGGGGACTCAAAATGTTGGAAACAAAAAGCATCGCACAGTGACATTGAAACAAATTATAGTATGTTTGCCTATGAAAATCGAATGTCTCAAACAATTATTTATGTTCCACAAGGATGCCTTCCCACGTTTGGTGCTTTGTTCCATTTCCATCGACAAACCCTATGCTATTTTCCTATTCAAATATCAAGTTGAAGAATTTGGGAGTAGTTCTAGACATAGATAATTAAGTTGAGTGGTGGTCATTATGTCAAGGTACACTTATAGCATTTGTTCTCAAAATTCTGCATATTCATATCAAAGGGGGCACAAAAATTAGTCTCAACATGGTCCGTAAACATTTTAGTTTCCTTAAGTCCTCCAACTGTAATAGTCCACCATAATTTTAATCATGTCTGCAAAGATCTTTATATGAATAGATGTGAAGAATATTTTATTCCCAAGATTATTTAGTATCTTCAAAAAGACGCATAATAAACAAATATTGACGATACATGAGTGATCGATTGAACAAAAGGAAACTTCGTTCTTGTCAACTCAGTAGCAAGGAAGAAAAAGAAACTTATTTGATTCGCTTCAAGAACAATAATGATATGATCATCTTTCAGAAGGTACAAATCTATTTCTGGACAGGTCAAGATGAGGTCAATATGCTTTTGTTAAAGGCAAGATGATTAAATTTTCTTTTGGAAAAGTCAAGTCAGTAGTTTCCCCTTACTGTATAGGGCCATGTTTCTTCATTCTATATCATATTTGTAATTAGTGCTCTTAGCACTTCCTAGTTTCTTTGGCATATTTGTATGCCTTGGCTTGGTGAAGAACCAATGTCAATTGCAAACTCAAACCCTCTCCTTGTGCCTCCTAAATAGTACGGCTTGCTGCAATACTGAAAATGGCTTTTTGAAACGTGCCAACCCTTCAATACAGTAAAAATTTATAAATTTACATCATACGAGTAAATAAACGTGTTAACAAGTCATTGCAATAAAAAAAAAAATCTTTTATTGAAAATATACAAAAAAGATGCCATATCATATTACAATAAAGATTCCACTTCATTACAATAACTTCACAAGTACACGTAACAAGAATTTATACCTTTACAAACATAGCTCCAATGAGCTTTAGAACTAATAGTTGTAAAATGGTCCAGGAATCCGTCCTTTCAAATCTTGGTTCTTTGGTCGCTTGCTATGGAGGAGAAGCATCACTCGGGCACTTTTCCGCCAACCACGGACTCATAATGCCGTCCCCCGCACATCTATCATTCGATAGATGGCCCTTCCCTTTGACGAAGAGATTGGTAGAGTATCCAATAACGACAACTAAGTGGAGTCTCGTACATTGCACTACTTTGATCAAAGAGTTTTAATTCAGTAAATGACTAAGAGTCATTTATCACATACACTATTCAAAGCCGATTTGACTTAAAGCTATCTTCAGTTACGCATAGGTATTGTCCTTCAATGGATAAATCCATCACCCCAGACTAACCTACAACATACTAATCTACTTGGTAATAAATTACTTAACTAACAAATACACAAGCTAGGTATATCCTTCAATGGATAGTCCGTCATCCTAGATAACCTATCTTCAATACAATCTACTAGTAATGAACCTATTAAGCAAGTAAGTACACAAGCCCGCTCCCATGCTTATCCTAGGAGTAACACAAGCTTTCCGAGTTAATTTAATAACTTAGCTGGGTGTACCTCAAGTGACTCTTGCATTCAAATCAAGCCTAGTATATAATAACTAAGATACACACCCAACTCCTACTATGAAGTAAATATAAACACATTGCATCCCATGTTCAAACATATCTAGTATAATTAAATACCTATGTTTTACCACATGTAACATAATTAAATACCTATGTCAAGAAATCTCTTCGACATATCTAGTATAGTTAAGTATTTGTGTCAAGCAATCTCTCCTATTATGTAGCTCTTAAAAACTCATTATAAATACAGCCTAAAAGCTTCAATACCCTCTTTCAAAGACACTCTTATTTACTTCTACTGCTCAAACAGAAAAGATATTTCATGCAGCATATAAAGCACATTAATTTCAAGTAAATAATAGGTAGAAGAAGTTCCCATGCCTGTTATCGCTTATCCCTGATAATGATGACAGTGCAATCTTCTCCAACAGTAGTTTAGCTTAATCAGCTTCCCAACACAACTCCCTTTCTCACTCTCGTTGATAGCACACTACCCTCAAATATTTAAACAACTCTTCCTCTCAAAGTCTCACTCTTCAAGAAGTTCCCATGCCTGTTATCGCTTATCCCTGATAATGATGACAGTACAGTCTTCTCCAACAGTAGTGTTGACGTGTGTTTTATGACAACGCCAGCACAGAATAAAATGTCCAACGGTCACTCTATTCTCTCTTGATCAAAGTGTTTCGCATGCTAAGATTGCGTGAAAGTTCATGCGTTCAACTCCAAGGTTCCTTTTATCACGAATAGACTCAGTTGGTTGATGTGAATATGCTGGGTATTCCAAAGGGACTTACGTAATTGTTCGATTTTATTTGCCAAGCAGATGAAAGGTTTTGGCTATGATGCTCTGGTATTTGAACAGACCGGGAAATACTGAATTTAAAGGAGGTAGGGGTAGGAATTCTACTATCTATTTCTAAGGGTGGAATGTAAGGACTAGCTTTAACAATCTTCAAACCGAACTTTGTTTCGTCTCCCCTTCGGACAACTCTGACAAAGCTGGTGCAATCTTCAAAGGATGGATAAGATGTTCAAATTGAGATTCACCATGCGCACCCCTTCACAACGAAGCAAGTGGGCACACTAATCACAATCGAAGTTAAGCGCTAAGATTCCAATTGACCACGCAGGGGGCAGACTTACCATCAGCAAGTCTGCCAGTGGTATGGATACGGGAAGATATGCTCAAACCAATGTCACATTCCACAATTAACACTACTTGCATGAAAACAAAATCTACTTTACTCTACTCTATTCGAATTGGAAAGACGAAAAGATCTCGTCAACTGCCCACAACACAAAATGAAGTCACCAATCAATGAAATCCTTATATCATGAGAGTCTTACACAACAATCTTTTACAAAAACTTTCAAAGGGAAAGTCTTTCTTTCCTTTCCAACTAAGCTAACTCCTAGCTCTACTTTAACTTCTATCTAGCTCAACTCTATCTCTGATTTCTGTCTAACTCTGATATCTTCTAACTGTTTTACAAATGAGGGGGGATACCCCTTTTATATCTAGCCTAGTCCAGTGGACGGCTTAGATCGAAATACAATGGAAGGCTCAGATCGAGCCACCTAAGCCCTAATTAGGGTTTCAGCCCTAAAAACCACCACTGAGAGGAGTGGGGCAATGAATGCGCCCTCCACTCCTCATCAATGAACCACTAACCGCCATCAATGCACATCGTCTCCCTCCAGAAGGGCGTTTCCTTTCTCCTTCTCGCTGGCTGCAAATCTGATGAACCTGGCCAATACTGCCTCAACTTCCTGATTCGAAATGGGAGGAATGTGATCCAACTGAAATTCTAAAACTGTAACTGTTTACCCATGTCGGGCACATGATTTCTTCCAGGCAACAAGGGGTCTCTTCTCACAAATTCGAACTCCTCCAGCAGCTTGAGAATATTTTACTTCTCCGCAAACTTGTATTTCAGCTTCAGCAAATGCTCTGCATTCAACAACCTGTGAGGAGAATGAAGAAGACTCGGAATATTATAGCCAGGTCAAATTCCTGCAGAGGCTATACTTAGCACATTTTCGAATTCCACTTTCCCTCTCTTTTCCAGTCGTAACACTTGTCATCTAAGGCATTGGGATCTCAAGTTTCTAGAATCATGAATTCATCATCTCTGCACAGGCCTGCCTCATCGCATTTGATTCTTTAAAATATTAAATCATTCACTCCTTGGACAATTTCGAATTGTTTGGCTAAGTCATTTTATCTCATCCTATCCTTGGCAAAATTATCTAGTTCAAACTTCTAGCGAAATACTTCATTCATTTTATCTGTTTGCCTTAGAGAAATTCTTCAAATTTGCCTTAGGAATTTTATTTAAAATAGGCACTGGGCAAAATATCCACCGAAACGATATGAGCGAGGCGTGGAGTAAGTTTGAATCATCTGTGGATCGAAAACGTTCAGTACCCACAAGAAAATTCTTTTCACAATCTATCGTTTTCATGTGTATTCGGACGAAGGGGTACTTTTAATTTTTATTATTTAAAAATAATAAAAATGGCTAAGGTTTATTTCTCTTCACATCCGGATGTCTTCCACTCCTGCAATCTCAAGTTTCTCTGCCTTGGCATTATTCTTCGATTTTCCCTCCGAAGAATTTTCTCTCCGAAGACCCTTTTACTCTAGAAATTTTAGCACTACCTATAGGCATATTTTCATTTTCTCTTTAGAAAATGCCTTAGGAATTTATTTTAAAATTTAAATTTTATCACCTTACCCTCTGAAGGGCGCATTTAGCATGCCATGCTTCCATTCCATTCCTTAGGCAATTCCACGCCTAGACTTCCTTTCTCATACTTAGCAATTTTCATTTCCAAGTCCCCACTCACTTGGGCGCATTTCACATGGTGAGGAGGAAAATTCCAACCCTTAGCCTTTAAAAAATCATGCCACCCTTAGTATTACCTTGCCTTTGTCGCATGGTGACCCTTCACCTTCCTTGAGCGCACTTCACATGGTGGACTTCCCTTCCCAAGCGCATTTCACATGGTGAGGAGGAAACTTCTTTACCTTGGCGCTTTTCCCTTTTACCACTCAACGTTTCACCTTTTACCTTGTTACCTTATTACCTTAGGCGCATTTGCCATAGGGAAGGGGAACCTGTGGGCGCATTTGCCTTGGGTAGGAGGAATTTCCCACGCCTTTTATGACTTTTCACCTTCCTTGAGCACATTTTGACTAGGCAACTTCCATTTCCAAGCGCCTTTCACATATGCAAAGGAAAGCGCCACTACCTAGTGACCTTTAATCTCCCTTGGGCACATTTAGCCCATGCAACTTCTATTCTTGGGCGCATTTGAGGGTGTTATAAGGAATTTCGCCCATATCTAGTGGCTCTTCACCTTCCTTGAGCGCATTTTGACTATGTAGAGGGAAACTTCCTTGCCTTAGGCGCATTTAGCCTATGCAACTTCTAGATGAGGGTGCATTTTAGGGGTCTTCAAAGAATTTTCGTGCCTTAGAAGATTTTATCATGCCTCTGCCTCATGTGGGCGCACTTTAGGGTGTGTGAAGGAAATTCCACACTTAGAATATTTCTCCCTACCTCAGGCGTGTTTGATACATCTCCATATCAGTCATCACTTATACACCTTCAATGCCCTAGCCATGCCTTGGCTTTCCACTTTTAGCAAATTAGGGTTTCCTTGTGTTTCATCCTGTTCTGAGCTGGAGAAGGCATGGTTGTGCCTCCACTTGGCCTTTTGCCACCTTGTTCATACCTTATCTGGCACAATACATACTATTTTTAGCAAACCCTAAAATTGATCAATTTTTGTATCTCCGTTTGCTCTGAAATTTGTTCCATTTGTTCTTGATGCTGTGAGAGACCTATTCACACCTGCCCTAGGCACAGACCTACTATTTATAGCCATGAGATGACTTACTAAAAATAGTAAGTATTCAGATCGTGCTCAAATTTTGTCCGTAGGTAGCCTGAAGGATGCTGATCCCCGTAGCGTGCTTCGCTTTGACATCTCTGTTCTTTGTTCCATCTATTTTTAGACATAACATGGGAACCCTAATCTGACTTGCCTGCGCTCCCAACTGCTTCTAATCGCCTTGATTTCTACTGTTTGTCACTTTGCTCGCTGGAATGAAGTGCTAGGTAACCGCTGGGTTGAAGCTGCTATTTATAGTAAGTGTCCAGAAAGTGGTCCATCGGACGTCGGATGAGTTTGCATGTCACAGTGCTCGTGGGATCTCAAAAAACCTAGAAAAACCCAAAAAACTGGTCAACGTTCCGGTACTGGCTAAAAATAGTAAGTCCCTTAAAACTGACTCATTCCATTCGCATGTCATACCACTGCGAAGCTCTCGCAAAACCCACATGGAATATCCGAACATGCATTGAAAAACTCTGCATACAAACCCTAAAAATAGCCTCTGAAGGCTGTACTCTGACAGTCCTCAACTCGGTTTGCATGTTATACCGTTGCGAAGGTCTTGAAAAACCCATATCCATTCTCCAGTCATGCCTCGGAGAATTGTATGTTTAAGCCCTAAAAATAGCCTCCAAAGGCTGAACTGCTAAAAATAGCCAGTTGTCTAAATCTGTTCAAATTTCACGTGTGGATGCTCTGAAGCTGCCTGAATGTGTTGAAGTAATTAGAATCCCGAAATCCTAAGGAAAAGACCTCAGATTAGGTACTTACTAAAAATACTAAGTTGTCGGATTTCAGTAGGATCTCAGTGGGATCCTGCCTTGAGCTTCCTAATTGCACTGCTGCACTTAGATTTCACCTTGATAACCCAATTTAACTTGAAACAAGCCTAAAGGATGGAAACCCTAATTTGACTTGGCAATCATTTCAATCTAGGTCAAAGACGAGACATCCCCGGAAGGACAAAAGATCAGAGATAGAGAGAACCAAAGCCAAAAGACCAAAATGGAGCAAAAATTAGGGGGTCCCCATCTTGGATGGGGTGATGTGTGAAAAGGTCACAACAAGTAGTTTAGCTTAATCAGCTTCCCAACACAACTCCCTTGTCACTCTCGTTGATAGCACACTACCCTCAAATATTTAAACAACTCTTCCTCTCAAAGTCTCATTCTTCTCTCACCCATAAAACAGAGAATTATGATTGGTAAAACTCAGAAATCGTAAACAGCTAATGACATATGCTCTTGGTAAGATACGTCACTCTCTATGGAGTTAGTGGTTACACAAGAATACAAGATTATTCTGATTGATGACATTTGATCACTCCAAAAAAGTAAGCATAAGAACAATGATAATAGGAATAAGATAATCAAGGTTCTCCCTCACTGTAAGATGGAATAATGCAGATAGAAATCTCAGTGAAAAGCAGATTGTTGCTCCAGAAATAACTCACAAAAAGAGAGAGAATGTGGCATCCCAAATGAAGAAGTTTGGCTGCTATTTATACAGCAAGCTAGCAACCACAAAGCCTATAGTTTAAATTGACACTATTTTCATTTGAAATTTTCAACCTAGAGGTGACGCCAACTCCAACCAGTACTCAGCAATAAACATGATGAATCGATTTCCCAATTGCCAGCATCAAGAAGACTATTTCAAAAGCAGATGGAGAAATTCGTAATTTTTTGCCAAATTAACACCTACAGGAAAATGGTAACAGAGGTGGCACGAAAGTTGTGATGGCGGGTTTTTCATATGTTGAGAAGAAGTCAATCACAATTCTCCAACACAACCAGTATTGACTATTTTTTGGGCTGAGTCGATTAAAACCATTTACTACGTTGAATTTAGTCAAGCTTTCGATATTGACTTGGTCAAAGCCATAAAGATTCAAATCGTAATTCATGGTTTCCTCCATGTGTATTCATTAACAGGTGATGTGCGATTTTCCTCAGAACCGTGTGTGATTCAAAGTTTGAATTTCATTATATTAACTATATAGGCATATATAAGCCAAATTTTATATACGTGAATTGAAGTCTTCATCAAATCGACTCATTTATTTAATCAGAAACAATTTGATTTCCAAAGTTATGATTAATATACAATATATATATTTGATTATATATATAAATATATAGTTTATATATATTATACATACATACATACATACAAGTATTTATACATATATATTTAAATACCTCAATATAAATATATATCTATATATATATATATGTATATTAATATGACTATAATATATATATTATTTAATATATATTTACATATATATATCAAATATATATATCGTGAGCTAGTCAGCATACATCCGATATATATATAAATGTAAATTCGTAAGGCAAAAATAAATATAACATTAATATCTACATTATACTGGATGTGTGCATATATATATATACACACGTATGTGTAGGTATAACATATCGATGCATCTGTATGAGCATATCCATTTGCCAACGTACGCTTGTATCGATATATATATACATATGGATACGTGTATACTATACATATATATATATATGTCCATATCCAGTTCACTTACATCCATTTACATTACCATCATATTGATAGGTGTGTATGTGTGGTATATCTATACATATGCATATATGTGTCATTAGATCCTCCTGACACACCTGTGCATACATATAAACATACTTCCACCTACATCCCATCTATCCATATGATCATAATAACACAAGAAGGATCTCAAACCCCAAACAGATAATCACCACTTGTAAAAGTATGCAAAAGTAAACAAGACTCCTAATGCAAACATACAAGCTATGGATGACTTACCTATAACCCACAAACTAACTCAGTTTACTCAATCTAAGGTGGTGTGTGTATGCTCAGATAGTTTATATTTACCAGTTACCAGACCAAGATCTTCTCCCAAGTGATACTTCCCCTCCCCCTAGAGAAATGGACATTTACCTGCAACCACTCTACATGCCTTGGCAGTCAATTGTTCACAACAATAAGCAATATATATAAACATCTTCAAAGTTAGAATAACAATAATTCAATAACCATCTATTCTCACTTATGCAGTATTTCACCATAAATAACATCAACTGAGATAACATCAAATGAAACAACATCAAATGAGATAACATTCATATTAATAACAAGGTATAAGCATCATTAATTCATCTCCAGAATTCACATTACATTCACATTTACCCTATGTAATATTAGTAAATAGTAACCTCACAATTTGGGGTGTAACACTTTTGTCTTATTCAAACTTGCTGATGTAAATTGTAAATGTTGAAAGAAACTGCTAAGTAAATCTGTGAGATGCTCTGATGGAGACCATTCAATCTAGAACCCTTGGACAGTCTTTCACACGTGTAGATCTTGTCCTAATCGAGGGTTTTCATCCTCTAATCAGCTTGAAGCTTCAAACTTGCAAACTAGTTGCTCAGCCATTGTTTTATAAATAATATCTTGGATGATGAAAACAATGTTCTTTCCTCTCTTTATGCCTTCTCCAAATCCAATGCCCAAGTTAGGGTTTTGCCTTTTCAATAAATAAAATATTAATATTTCTCCATTTCAAAATCCCACGTCAACTTGGCTTGCACAATAATTTAATATTTTATCTTTTGTCTTGAAAAGCACCCCCTTCACTTAAATATTAATAAAGTGACTTAAAATGCATTATTTTAATAAAGTCACTTTATTACTTTCTTTAATGGCCAAGTTATAAAGTACTTTATCAAAGTAACTTTATAACATTAAATTAATAAGTCACTTTAATAATAGAATATCATTAAAGTAACATGACTTAATTATTCAATAACTCCTGGCAAAAGTCTAGCAATAATCTCCCAAGAGTGTCCTGTCACCATTACCAACTGTAGGTGTGCTGTTACAAAGCCTGATATTACTTACTATAAATAGCAAGTATCAATGGTGAACTCCTGAAATGCCTTTGAACGGCCAACCAAATGCTAGAACACTGAATAAGCCAGAATGAAACATCACGCCTACTGAAGAGCCTGAATCTCCCCAATGGGTCCCCTAAACGTCTCGCTAGTCTAAGGGAATCGTAGTCATAGACTAACCCCAAACCACTGGCTAAAAAGGGCACATTACAAAATGAACCCTAATATTGACTTGCAAAACACATTAAACACCAAAACAAGTCCATTTATTCATTTCTTTTGCAAACAGCAAATATCATTCCAAGAGGCTGAACTTTTTTTTTGCTTGTTGGATCAACAAAGAGAGTTGAAGATTGATCTTTGAAGGTTCTACATCAATTGCCTTGTCATTCCTATGCATTTACAAGTGTTTATTGGCTGCCAAGAAGATCATAGGAGTTTTTTGCAAAGAGGTAAGTTTCTTTTAATTTTTTTCCTCCATTTTTGTTTTACAAACAAGAAACAAATTGTTTGCTTTGTTTATCTATGTTTTTTTCCTTTCTGTAATAATGCCCCCTGATATTTTTTTGTATGATTTATTTTCCAATTGATTCCAAAACGGTAACTCAAGCAAAGTCATTGAATATGCAAATAGGAATTTCTGTAAATATTGGCAGTGTACATCATTTGAAAACTCAGTCATTACATTTAAAGATGAATTGGTTTTCGTTCAATTTTTAGGACTGCACTTACAAGTAAGAGATCCAAATACCATAATATCATTCAAGAATACAACTAATGGGATCCACAAACAATAGAAAATGAAACACCTCAAGAGACTCGCACTGGAAGAAGACTACACTCTCGCTGTTATGTCTTTTCTGAATATTACCAGTCATAAAAGGGCAGTTCCCACCAGTCAGCTCTCCTCCAAATGATACCCAGCTATAGCAACTAGTCCTTAGAGGTCACTCAACCACTGCTATGCAATCAGAATCTGCTCAGATTAGAAAACCATGCTTCTAACCATTAATTTCAGACCTTCCCAATAATCTATTAGTCTCAGACCTGCTGCAACAGTTTGCACAATTGGCTGGGCAACAGGAGTGATTTTATGATTAATTTATTATAAATTTCTGATCACTCAAAACAGTCCTCCAGTTTCATAGAATCCTTCTTACCCAGCAGATTAACCCCTCACTCCCACAACACTTCCTATAGCTGTACGGCCAGTTAGGGGGTGATTTGCAATATAAAATTCATGACAGTATTTCATTCTTTCAATAAACCTGCAATAGGGTCGCCCAGACCAGCAAATCCTTGGGTAAAATACCCATAACCATCTTGCTCATCGATTGGCCTATGTGAGCAAAGGAGTGTTCAACCTGTGATATGAATGGTACGGCCAGGAGCAGATTATCATTAGCAAACCACTCCTTCACACCAAAAACACTGAAACTAACATTAATCAATTCCAAAAATAAACATGAAAACGATGCTCCCAATAATTCGCATCTTTTGCATCGGCCAAAAATGGAAGTAGGGTGACAGGCTTAAGACCGGTGAATGGCAAATCCTACGGGCAAGGAATTCCCTCGCCCAACTGTGCAGCATCCACGACCGCACACAAACCTTTAAGGAACTCGGGCTTAAAAATATGCTGGGTTAAGTGATAAATAAGCTCCTTACTTGCATGAAGATTTAGCAAAGAAGCTACAAAACGCGAAGTAATATCCGAGTTCACTCGGTATCTCTCGCTGATGGTAATAAACCTCCTCCCTAACACCATTTTAACAGCCTTCGGGGTTAGGGAGTCAGGGTTTTGCAACAAGCCTTTCAATCGACGATCGGAAATAGGCCCAAGAAATGCTTCTTAAGTCTTTGTACAAGTAAGCAAAACTGGAGTCTCCATAATTGGGCTCGTCAGCAGGACTGTAGCAATAAGAAAAATGGCAAAGAAATGACCCATTATGCAAAGTTAAAGAAGGGGTCTGGATGCTAAATCGATGCACACGTGCCAGGGGCTAAGTATCACTAACTCCAGGCAAAGTAAATGACCCAAAAAAACAGCCAAGGTGGATTAATCATAAGCACAGCCCAATTATTTTTTGCCAAAAGGCACATATTTAACACATAAAATGCCATTCAACTTGGTTACAGGAACCAAGGACCTTATGAAAAACGGCCCACAATAATTTATTCTTAACTATGGCCATTGGCGGGTGACTTGAGATCTAAATGCCAAATAAGTTAAACGGGCAGAACCCCAATAACCAAAACAGGGTTTTCACTAACATCCTGGAGAACAAATGTAAACTACGCAAACACTGAAACCACTTAGGCTAAATCAAAATGCCAAATTAAATAAATAGGCGGAACCCCAATAACCAAAGTTGGTTTACATTAACACTTTGAAGATTAAACGCAAGCAATGTATACTTTGAAACCACTTAGGTTAAACCCTTTAAATGCTAAATTCGATCACTTAAACTATATTCCACAAGAAAACTAAATACCCATATGAACTAAAAGCATAAGTATATTATGTCTTTAATATTATAAGAGTTTTTGAAACCAAAGATATAAGTCTTTTTGCAGTATAAAGGCTTAAAAAAAAGCTTAGCCCTAACTATAGAAAGGCACTTTATAATCATTTACAATAGACATCACTATCATATCAAAAAGTATCTTATACCCTTTCTATAATTTATTTGGCCCCTACCCACAGAGAAACCATTGACATATCTTATCTGGGTATGAGTCAAAATGGAGAAAACGCGCTTTCACTCTTCAAAAAGATCAAATTCCTCGAGCCAATCGAAATCATCTACCGGCTCAAACTAGTAAAGCCTACGTAGGAACCGATATGCAACTAAGGTATGGCCACAATGCACCAAGAGCTTGACATCGTGGATATCCAGCGGGAAGGAATAGTAGTGTGGAACCCCGGCTAGCAAGTGGAGGTCCCATGGACGGGGGATACCAACTCCCAACTGTGCTGCATTAAGAACAATATCCAAATTTCCAAGCAAGTGCGGATAGAATAGCTTGTGGGCTAACTGCCCCACGACATCCTTCGACACACGTAGATCCAATAGTGAAGCAACAAAGCAAGTGGGTATGTCAGTATTGACCCGATGGCACTCTTCAGAAACCAGAAATTTCTTTCCTAAAATAAGCCAAATGGCTTTCATCGTCAGTAACCCATGTTCAACCAAAACAAACTTAAGGCGTTGGTCTTTAATTCGACCTAAAAAAGAAAACTGACTTCGATCACAAGTAAGCAGTATCGGAGTCTCCATGGAGATTGCAAATTCTAAACTTTCCTTTTGTTTTCCCATTAGAACGAATTTAATTAAAGCCTAGTAAGCGAAATCATAAGAAATCAAGGCAGAATCCTTCGAAGGAAATGGTGTACTCCTACACACATTGTGAAATAATGCCATAGCAAGCCAAAACCCATGAAAGCTGAGGAGTCAATGCCATCAAGACTGAAATGAACGATGGCTCGTGTGAAGTTACACATGTCTTAGAGCGGCACAAACTCTGTGGAAAGGTGGCGGGTTTCAAAAAGACCATCGGAAGGACAACGTAGCCACCATGCTAGGTAAGATATGATGTGGCCTCAAATCTCTGATCACCCAACGAAACATGGAAATAGGAATAAAATAACTTTCGGAGTTATCACCCTAATTTTTGATAACACTAACCTATAAAAAATTTTAAAAAATTTTAAAAAATTTTAAAAAAATTTAAAAAATTTTAAAAAATCCAAAAATAAACTTCATATAACTTCATATTAGAAACCCTAGAAAGATCAAACTCCTAAAAACAATCATGATTCCTGAGGTAGAATCACTCCAACCAGCTAGGGTGGATATTTCACCACCGAAACCAGCAATCAAGAAGAGGGTTTTCGTCTTCAACCAGCAAGAAAAACTCCTTGAGCTCATTCCATTAGCATCTCCTTTTGTTGTCAAATCATTCATATACAAATGAGAGCTCAAACTCATATTTATAATTATAAAGTGAGGAAAAATTAGGGCAACTTGCATTTGAATTTTGAATATTTTTTCCCTCTCATTTCACTTTATAAAATGACATAAAATTACCCCAAGAGGTTCAACACCTTTTTGAGCTCCCAACTTTAAATATTTCATATAACTTATTCCTCCTCAACTATGGGGTCCACTTTTGGGCCTAGACTTGTTTTTTTTTTTTAAAACAACTTTGAGTTTTTCCCTAAGCATTGGAATAGGGAAACATTTTATGAACAAACCACCCTCACTTAAGTTATAAAGTAACTTTATAAAAGAAAACTTAAGTGACAATAATCAAATATTAAATTTGTCCACCATTAGAACTCACCAAAGCCATAACTAGAAAGCACTCTATTGACTGAAAGAGAAATAGAGGCCAAACCAAGTGCTAAAAATAGCACTTACTAAAAATAGCAATTTGCTAAAAATAGTGAGACCAATCTCCCAATCCAACCAAATAGGAGCCCAATTGAAACTTACTAAAAATAGCAAGTTACTAAAAATAACCACTACCAAAAATAACAACTTTGCCGAAAACACGAAAAACCTCCACAAGGCACAACTTAGGACACTGAGTCCCCTAACCATATCCACATAGCCTACAAAAATCTAGAAATAGGCTATTGGAAAAACTCATACTGGGCTAGGTGCAAGAAGGGGGACATTACACTTTCTTCTAAGAATGTATCAAAGATTCAAAATTGCTAGGTTTTGTATATCTATTTTTTGTGTTCAATATTTTTTTTTTGAATGTGTTGTTTACAAAATTTATTCCATAGGGAATCACAATGGCAACTAGTTCTACCTCCACAACTCAATATAAATTCAAAACAAATCTGAATTCTCCTCTATAAAATATGTTCAAATGATACAACAAGTTCCAAGTGGTGGGGGTTACATTTGGATTTGCAATGGGTTTGATGTTAGATATTCTAGTTCATATAATTGAGTGAAAGCTCATTTGTGTGGAATACCTGGACAAGGCATCAAACTTTTCCTTTTAAAGAATGGTGTAATTGTGCCATCAAATACAGTGATAGGATATATTATGGAGCAAGAACAAGCAGATGAACGGGCAAGCCATAAATCAAGTCACACCTCAATAAAAAAAGATCAAAGGAAATGCAGCCCGCATCTAGTTCCAATGTTGTGGTAGAAAACCATCCATTTTTTGCCACTCCACATCCTCAAAGTGAACAACTCATTACAAGCAAAAACCAAAGGGATCTTTGGAAAGTGCATTTCAAAATGAGAGTTGAGACATTGCCAACCAACATGTAGCATGATCTATTTATGCAAATGGATTGTCTTTTAATGTTGTTCACTCTCCATATTGGAGAGAGATGTTGAAAACAATTAATGTAGCTCCAAAAGGGTACAAGGGCCCAAGTTATGAGGTGTGTAGCACCTTATTGGAAAAAGAGGTCAAGAATGTTGAAGATGCATTGCAAACCATAAGGGATTCATGGGTTGAGACAGGTGTATCCATTGTTTCAGATGGGTGGAAAGATGCAAAACATCGGCCCTTGAACATTGTCATAGCGGTGTCCCCTAAAGGGGTAATGTTTTTGAAAGTTGTTAATTGTGAGGGGCAGGTGAAAGATGTTAATGTTTATAGCGGCGGGAGATATTTTCTCCAAATAAAATAAAAATTAAATAATCATTCATAAAGGCAGGTCATCTTAGGGCTGGATGGTGGGGTTGGCCCATCTCTATATCCTCCCACCGAATAGAATCTACAATTCTAGTGTGGGGTTGTAGAATTCCCTCCCACCCGCGGGCCTCCCACCCACCCAACTAGAATTCGGGTGGGTGGGAAACTATAGTTCCGGAAGGTTAACTCATTTCTCGAGCGGTAGCTAGCGAGCATGCTTTCATTCGATAAAGGTGCCACCGACCATCCCTCACCCCCGGATGCCAACCCTGCTCCACCCCCGGTTACACCCTCTGGCCACGGTCCGAGCATCCGACAAGGCCTACTATTCTCTGGGGTTTAACTGGAGTTCACCGACCCCCACCCTACTATTCTAAGGGGCCTTGGGTCGGTGGGGTTGGGCAGGGGGGCAATAGGATTTCTTTATTTTCCATAATATTATTTCTTCTAGGGCCGACCTAGAGAGTAGGCCGCCCTAGACATGTATATATGCAAGGTAATGTTTCTCCATTTGATCATCAATTCATTCTCTCATTTTCAAACTCGCATTGTCAAGAAGAAGTTCACCCCTCCAGTAGCAGATCGTCATTTTTATAGCAGCAGATCAAATTTCAAAGGAAGCGCATTTATGTGTGCTCTTGCTTCAAGGAGAGCCATTATTATTCATTGTATTTGGCCTTGTGTTGGGCCTGAGTTGTAAGCAGATTTCTGCTCTTCTTCATTCAATATATAAGAGATATATTTTGTTGGGTTTTTCTCCCTCGAGAAGGAGGGTTTTCCCAAGGTAACTTGCTATGTTCTTTGCTTAGTATGTTGTATTTCTTCTTATTTACATTTTTGGTCTAAAACTAACAAAAGATGGCCAATTTATTGCTGATATTCTCATTGCAGCCATTGAGGAAGTGGGTCCCCATAACATTGTTCTAGTAATAATGGACAACGCAAAGACTTGTAGAGTTGTTGGTGATGAGGGCCACACCGCCCAAAACCCACACAAATCGCAACAATAGATACCAACACTAAAGATGCGAGACAAAAAAATAACTCACTTTCAATTATTTTCAGAAAATCAAATTACAAATTCAAAACTTACATGCTACAGCCTCATGGGCTTGATTCATTACAACAAAATCAACTCTGAAAACAAAATATTTTATTCGGAGCCACAATCTGCACTAATGGAGCCACCTTTTACAACCCCCACTTATCCCTTTTTTATTTTACCTAATAACTGTTAGAGTAAAGGTTTTAACTTAATTATGTTGATTAAGTTACCTTTATTCCCTTCTTAAGATTTCACGTTAGTTTGCATAAAGTGACATTTAATAATTATATTAATTATTAAATGTTATCCTATTAGGGCTTCTATTAGGGTTTTATTAGGGTTTGCATGATCTCCTTTTTATAAGGATTGATCCCATTGTTTTTCATAACTTTAATTGTTTACTTTATCTTCATAGGTTGCTAGTCCATCTACATTTGAGAAGAATTGAAGCACATATTCTTTCATCCACTTAGTAAAGCGCAATAGATTGCACTTCAAAAGAGCTAAGAACTTAGTATATGTGCATTCCAACTTGCCTCTTTTGCACAAACAACATGACTACAAGGAAGGGGACAAAAAGTTGTGGGATATAGAGCCAAAGCAAATGGATTTGGATGCTTCCACTTCCCAGCATATTGCATATGAGGATTTCGAAAGCCAACACACTTTTAGTGCAAGTGGCACTACTTGCGGTTCATCTAATGTTCCCACATCATCTAATGTCGATGATGATGATGATGTTGATGATTTAGAAAATCCATTTGATGATTAAAAGTGTTGAACTTGATATTATTATTTTAATATTGAACTTGAAGTTTGAACAATGAATATTTATCATGCATGTTTTAAATGACATTCAAGTTTATGGTAGTTTTATTTTTTAGAAAGTCTTTATATGATGTTATGTGATATTCTAATCTTGATTCTACTTCTAGGCTGCATATATATGTGTGTGTGTGTGTGTGTGATTTTTACATATTTTTGTACAAACAAACCCAACCACAAAAAAAAATTTGTCAGACCCACGAACCCGAACTAGGACCAGTACCAGAACCAGCAACATAGTGCTCTAGGGATGCAAAGCTGCCTTGGAAACATCCCCCCACCATCCCCTAAACCCCTTTGCTTATAAGAAACATGTCCAAAACATATAAAGAAACGGCGAGGACAACAAACCTTCATCCCCATACACTGGGGATATTCCAATGTTGCGAGGCCACCTTGCAAACATCCCCCATCATCTCCTAAACCCCTTTATACTTATAAGAAAACATTTCCAAAGCATTTGAAGAAATGCCATGAACCAGAAGGGATAGCAAACCATCCCCAAGACAGCAAAGATATCCCTGACCATCCCAAGGACCAATTGTCTCCATGCAGAAAATTTATAAAAAATGTACTCTCAAATAAATAAAAAATAAAATAAAATAACAAGTTATGTCATCATCCACTTGCAAATGATTGCACATTTGCAGGCTTTAATGGCATCCCATCCTCTATTCAAGGTATTGGGTTTGTCTATACACACATTGGCAAGGGGTGTTTCTTTTGTTCCCACATGGCATACAGCCAAGCACTGTGGATGATTACGCATTCTTGTGATACTGAAGTTATGGGGTCACTTTGACCTCTTAAAGTGACAGGAAGAGAATGGTAGGAAAAAATAATTAGTAGCGAGTGAGGGGACTGCTAGATCAATTATTATGTCAAATTACTTAGTCGAAATAAATGGACAAAGTGTCATGTGTGATGAGAAAGCGTAACCCACATAGGAGACATTTAGGTAAGGTAGAATTTGTGTTTTCCATAACGAGAGAGTGGAGAGAATTTAGGGGTGGCAAATATCTTTGACCTCATTCACGCAAAATTTTGTTTGTTTGGTTATCGAAAGGATTTTATAAGGTTTGTGTCTCAATCCTAATAATAGCTTTAACTTCAGATTATAGTCACACAATTCCCTTTACTCAATTTTTAATACTATTTATGTTTCAAATGAGCGGATACTAGATAGGATTTTAATTTGTATTGTGATATTATTTATGTTTAGGATGAGTAGATACTTTCTATACCACATGATTTTGTGGGATAATTATTAGATTTTTTTTTAGAATAAGAAATTAAAAAATGCAGTTTGGTCATATAACTTTTGGTATTTTATTGAAGCTCTTAGGTTTACAAAATGTTTATAGGTCCTTAATGTTTAGTTAAATAAGTAGATTATTATTTGTAGTAATAAGCTGGTTATATAATAAATATGGTGAATACCTTGTCCTATAAATATTTGAAGTTTTCTAGTTTTTAAAATTTCCCCTATTTATCCCCTCAAAAAAAGGCCTCTTATCCCCTACCATCCCAGAAACACATTCCCTGTTGCATATCATCCCCATCCCAAAAACTTGGTGTAACATAGTAATTTTCTTCATTGTGCTCTTTTATTTTTCCCCATTAAGAAACAGGATCATTTCAGCATATAAATGCTAGAAGAGAACTATAAAATCTTGATAGAATATCCATGTACATTAACAGCAAAGCACCTTATTCATTGACAAAAAATAAGATCTCATGACAAACATTATATTATATATATGAAGAAATGTTCAACCCGTAGATTACAGTCAAAATTTTAACGAACTGTATAAAGCATTCAAGAAAAACAACAATTTTAATCATAATGGCCTCCCTAGTTACAATCACCTTCTTAAGTAAACCAACCAACCTGAAAACAAACTGGATGCTCAAAAGGCCACAGATAGACAATGAGATGTAGATGTGACATTCCAATGCGTTGTCTTTCTCTCTCTTTAATTTCCCTAATAGCCTTGAATGTGAGTTCATCAAGCCAATCTATGCGTTGAATCTGGCCCCGCTCATATTTATTTTCTAGCTTCTCCAAACGCTCAATCTCTCCACATTCTTGCTTAGGTACCTATATTGTAATGGCAAGTAGCAACATTATTCTAACATACTATTTATTGGATTCCATATATAAGCATTTGCTTAGTTAACAAATGACATTTCACTGCATTGTAATTAGTTGACCTTTCCTGGTGTAGTACTATCCACTGAACCATCTGCTTCTCTCCCAAGGCAGAGCCTGAGTTTCTGTTGTCCTGTTTTAAGTTGTTTCTTGCTGTTGAAAAGACGCAGAGTTGCACCCCCAACCACCACATCCTGCTTGGAAGAAGATACATCCCAAACCTGTAGTTTCAAGTGGCCATGTCAGTCCACCATGTTCATCATAATTGTTTAAATTATTCCAAAGATCAGCTATGTTCTGATGAATGAAGAAAATGATAAATGGTAATCTTTTCAAGACTAGAAACAAAATGCGTCAACTTAGTAACTGGTCATTGAATCAATTATAGGTTTTCTAGCCCACATTGTGCAAAAAGAAATGGCAACTGCTTTAGATTAAGCATTTATAGTCTATATGTTCCCAAATGCATCCTGGAATTCCACATAGACAACCTGTATAGCAGATAGCAAACAAAAACCAACATTGAGTAATTTCAACTAAATAGTCACATTATCTAGAAGAAGAGAACTACAATGGGTATATAATGCCAATTTACTTTTGAAATGCAAGACCCTATAGTAAGGTTGCAGCAAGAACATGGATATTTGTTTTTTCAACCTTCACCACACGAATGATTAATTACACACAATCCACAACAGAAAAAATAAGAGTGAGAAAAAGTATCCATGTTTGAGATGGAAGATGAAAGTGGCGTGTGGAAGCATGTGCCCTTGTTTGCAGTCAAACAAACCCTAGCCACTACAACTAACTACAAAACCTTAAAGCTTCAGAGAGGAGAGTTCGAAGGTTTTGCAGAGAAAGACTTGCGTCAAAGGCTTGAACCTGCACAAATAGCCATAGCTTTAAATTCATGTGGCCCTTTCATCAAGTGGGAGATTTTTTTGTTCTCATTAAGAAACCTGTAATTCACCCTGGTGCTATTTATGAGTGTGGCACTGATGATTATTCCTTGTAATCCATAACTATCTTCCTGTTTTCCAGAATTCAAGCCTCATTTTATTCAAACAGAATTACAAAACAAAGAAGTGTAATTCATATTACCATATCCAACATCTAATAATTTCCTCTAGTGTTGCTTGTAGTTCTAAACAGAAATGACTAACATCAGAAACATATCACTTCAATGAAAACAGCAAGATACCATGTTGAAAATAATTATACAAAGCCCACTCAAACTTACAGTAAAAGCAAGCTGTGCATGAGCAGTCAAATCCCTGTACTTCGCAGTTAATGTACTGTATTCATTCCAGTAAATTGGTTTTCCTTGAGATTCCAGCCTGTAAATAATAGAATACAGTTTCTTAAAGAATTTTGGCATGCCTTTGTTAAAAGCAATACATATACAGTAAGATCCAAATATTAAATTCAAATCAAGATTAGCTACAAAAACCCTCATTGAAAACTAGCAATGTTAATCTTCATTACTAACCTTGTTCTTGAAGGGAGCCCAAACAGAGCACCATCAATGTATAAGGCACATTCAACATATAGTTCAGGAGTGGGAATCTCTAAACCAATTTCCCCTTCTGCAAAATAATAAATTTCTTCTCAGCCCACTAGAATATTTAACATGCAAAATTAGTTCTATGATACATGATATGTCGAAACTGTTTCAAAAGGTCTTAGCAAGCATGCCTTGGAAAAAAAGCAAACATCATAATAAATGATATTTGTAGAATCGAGGAGATAAGTCACCATTCCTTAGGTAGGGAAGCAATCTAGGATGATATTACATTCAGAAATAAGAAAACACAATCCTTCTGTACGAGGACAATACTGTTGTCTAGAGGAAAAGAAAAATACAAAAAACTACGTGGCAAAGGAAGAGCTTCAAATTAAATTTTGACTTCAGTCAACATGAATCTACAGTTCCCCTACCAATGACCTCGGATGTATGTAAAACACTTTGTTTATCGTTGGACTTATATTTTCTCATTCATTGTATTTAGTTAATAGATGAGACCCAAATGGTGCATAAAAAACATTTTTTGTCAATAATTGTATCCTGTTTGTGGATGAGAGTTAAATGCTACTCATAGACTCTATTTTATTTTAGACAATTTGCTTCAATAATGATGATGATGATGATGAACTAATCGTTGTGAATAATGTCATGTACCACTCTTTCTTGACAAGCCAAACTGGAGATCAAGCAAATGGATAACTTTGACCAACTGCTTCAAAATACGACTTGGAGGTTATTATTAGCTCCAAATGAACTTATTATATTTTTAAATCTTATCAGCCACACCTTGACGTAGCGAGCTTTCCAAGAGAAAACCCTGACTGTTAATAGGTACAAATTCTTTAAAAGTGTCAGATTTAGAGAACAAATCTCAATGAAAAGTTTAATCTCTTAACTTCTAAGGATTCTAGGTACATATTACTTGGTATAATTTCATTGAATAACTTGGAAGTTACAAGTAATTGAAGCCTTCTTACAAGTTTCCAGGCTGAAAAAGCCTAAGGAAAATCAGTATCTTGTCTTACAAGAGGTGTACTTTGTTCCATATGCCTCATTGACCTGAAACAGTGTCCAGTATAAAATTTAGATTCTACCAATACCAGCAATGCTGGATATGACAACAACGTCATGACCCTTATATTGATTGATCAATATTAGCTGGATTTTGTCAGTGCAAAACTAGTGGAATCCAACAGATCTTAACATTTACTCATAGATTTTGAGACTTCCCCAAAGATTTTGGTAGCAACAAAACTCACAAGCCCCTCCATGAATTTTAAAAATATATGAGCAAATAGGAATTGTGACCAGAAATAAATAATAAATGGAAAGACAGAAAAAAGAGGAAACATTGGTAGAGGGCAAAACACAATGAGTAAAATGGTTATAGAGCCAAAAAGAAATTCCCACAAACACACGACTCTGAAAAGAGAAAGATTATCTTACAAATATAGGTTTTTATATTATGTTCTCCCAAACAACAAGGAATATGTTTTTCTTCGTAATTTTGTTGAGCTGGAAAGTGACTTTCCTACTTAACCTATGTACCCATATGATTGGTGAATTGAGACTTAGATGGCTTTCAACTGCTTCTACAGTCTTTGGAATTTGAATTAAAAGCAGTTCAATACTTTACTTAACAGTCTTTCCTCGTATGTTGGTGAGTCACTGGAACAATCATATTGATTGAAAACTTTACACATGACCTCAAGCATCATACCCAAACCATTTATAGGATCAAAATCTGTAATGTCCCATTTTCGGTAATAGAGTCATGGAGAAGATCTCTAGCCTATCCCCATTTCTCATAGGCTAAAGGGTAAAGAAAAGGAAATAATTTTAATATTATTCTAAGTTGAGCCCAGTAATTTTTTTAATTTAAGAGGCAACTTAATATTATTATTAAAATAAAATGTATTTTTTTAACACTAATAAAATAAAAAGTGTTTTTAAATACTTAAAATAAAATAAAATAAAAAATACTTATGGAAATTAGTCCCAAGGGCCCAATTGGAGTGCTACAAAAGGAGGGCGCTTAGCTTCAATTGGATTACCAACTTTTATTATCATTTTGCCATTTAATTTTCAAAATTTGAGATTTGTGTTCAAGTTTGCTTCCGAGAATGAAAATACTTAGTTGATTTGAGGATCTTGGAAGACAAAAAACCTCATCTCCAACATTGGTAATTCCATCCGGGAGTTGCATGTGTGCTGATTGAATTACTTTCAGATTTGAAGGTTCGTGAATTGGAGAGCTTCGTTGTAGATTTTAAAATTCTAAGGGTTTTGGACACATTTTATTACTTCTATAGTGTCACTACAATGAAATCAGCATTTTTGGCCAAGTTTAAATGTTATTGCTACAATGTCGCTACAATGAAATCAGCATTTTTGTAAAATAATTTTTCATCATTAGTGCAGTGACCAGCATATGCAGACATCAACTTGAGTATACAAGCATTGAGAAGGCAAATTCATCATCATATGTTGGAACATTTCACAGATCTATTGGCAGTGCCATCACTTTGGAGGGTTTCCAAAAAGGGTTTATCATCATCGTCTCAACAACATTTCCAATCACTTTCCTTGGCAGAGCCATTGCTTGGGAAGGCAGATCTGCCCTAACTATTGCTTCTCTTTTTCAATTGTTAAGCCATATTTGGGCATACCAGCATTGAAGGAGGTTACAACAACACTTTGGCAAAGCGGCATTAGAATCTTTTGTTATTTGCAGACACTTTATTGACTGATATTGGCATTTTCTAGGCCTGGAGCTGGTATGCAACTTCCAATTGACTATTCCCAACTGCCACGTGACCTCCCTAGGTCATTTTCCTCGCCATTGTTGTTGCTACAGCGCTTCCACAATCAGATCCAACCACCAAGCTTGCCTAAGATTCACCATACAGGGCTCCTAGAGCTGTACATTCATCATTTCTGGTCACATTCAATTATTACAAGTCTGAAAATTGTGTATATCAATCATTGTAAATTGCTTCAGTATTTTGCAAATCTAATAAAGGCATTTTGAAGGTGATAAATTGGTATTTAATTCAAATCCATGCAATTTTAATACCCTACCCTAGGGTTCCATTCTTTAATGTTTATTAGTATTTGAGGGTTAGTTCATTTATTTTCAATCATATCAGCACTTGTATTTGAAGTTTGTGAGCATTGACTACTCAGATGTGAGTGTAATTGCATATAAGAGGGTGTTAAGTTGGTTGTTCGTCTCATATTAAATCTTAATCAGTACTTTCATTTAGGCTATCTATTATCAATAAGTGAATTTTGCTAGTTTGGGGTGAAGCTGAAGTTTTGAAACAAGTTTCCAGCAATTGGTTTCATTTTTATTTTGCTAGTCCAATTTGTATTTTATTTCAGAATATCATAAAATTGACAAAAAATTTAGTTGAGGGCATTACAAAATCATAAAACAAAATTTGAAGTCAATTACAATAAAATGATTATAGTACTAGTTATAAATCTTGGTAGTGGAGCCAAGGATCAACAGTTAAGTGTACATTACAATTTTGCAATGAAATGCATGTACTAGGATATATTATTATTGATCAAAACAGAGATATCTATACAATGTTGTAGGGTTGCACCCCTATTATTTCAAAGTACATGCCCTAGTTTCATGCTTATATCTCTCATATTTCTCAGCCTATTCTAACCTACGTGAACAACTTCCTAGGATAGACTTAACACTAACAAATAGGATTTAATTAATCCTATCCCAAACTCACATCAATCATTAACTACATGTTTAGAATAATATTTCAACCTATTTATTAATATGTGATTTAATTCCTCCCAACCTTACATCATAGTTCTAAGGCTGGGAAAGAAACAACTTCCTATGTCAATTGGGACATACCCCACAATTCAACTTACTTACAACCAATCAATGAATTTGGACATACTCATAATTCATCAAGAAATGTCCATAATGCATGAACTAGGACACGCACTGCAATTCACACATACATCTAAGTAACTGGGGACACAGTCAATTGTTCACAAGAAGCAATAGTAGAATGGAATGGATCTAAAAACTAATCCACTTAGCCAAATGGCAAATAGTACAACTCTTCCTAAAATAGGTGTGTCAAATATTTGCAACCAATACAACTGGAGTTTAATACAGCAATTCCAGTTTGAGGCAAGTCCAAGTCTTGTAACTATGCTCCCAAATATTACAGCAATGAGATCCTTGCTATGCCAACAAGGGTTCCACCATACAAAGATGTAAAAGTAAGCAAAAAGTATAGAAAAGCACTTACTATACTCTTCCCCAATCTTGATATAGAGAATTTAGTTGTAAGTGAGTTTGCTGATTTTGTAGTCCCCACTGGTCAAAGTGTTGCTACTCTCCATGAGAAGTATAGGGAGGATGCTCATTCTTGGCGATACCTCAATGAACATAAATTGCCACTCCACCAAGCTCTTGTGATCAAAATTTTATCACAAGTTTCTTAATTTTATCACTCTAAATTTGATTTTTTTTCATTTTAACTTTTTTTTGTTCAACATTGAAGTTTGATTTATAATCTTATAATTCTAAGTCTCTGACTTTGTCTCAATAGATTGTTTTCCCCTCCATCTAAGCAGAATTGGAGTACATACTTCTTCATCCACTCAATGAAACACAATCAATTGACATCAAGCAAAGAAAAGGTGGTATTTTACATGCATTCCAACTTGTGCCTTCTTACTCGTAGACAGAATGAGTAGAAAGAAGGGGCAATGAAGTAGTATGATGTAAACCCAGAGTGAAAAGATTTGGATGCTTCTACTACCACATAATCTTCACTTTTTGAGGAGTTGGATAGCTAGCATACTTTTACTACGAATAGCAATCAGGTTGTATGTGGTTCTTCTAATCTACCAACATCATCTGATATCAATGATTATGATGATATTGGTCTTGATGATGACCCATATGACATTGATTACTCATTGTATCATTTTAATATTGAAAAATGAATAACTATCATAATATTCAATTTTGATAAATTGATATTGGATTTGTATATTGTATTTCAAACTAGTAATATTAATGGTAGGTTTGTTCAAAATATGCATGATACGGGGTATTTTGAACTTAATTCATGGTTTTAGGCTGCAAATTTGTGTGAATTTTTATATAGTTTTTGTACAAATGTACCAAGAACATACCTAAACCAAAAAAAACTGTCATATTGGCATTCTGTACCCATGTATCACACCTGTATCCAATTCCAATTTGGTAAATTAGGCAAAAAGTTAAGAAAAAACATGGACTTCTGACTACAATGAGAGTGACAAATATATAACATATCAATTTTTAGAAGACAAAGTATTTTGCACAACTAGCAATATAGCAGAAATAAAACAATTCTGCTACAATACCAACAGGCAACAGGGCAGCAGTTCAACGAGGGCAAGTCCAGTATTATATTTACCAAAGTCCCTATTAGAAAACAAATACAACATATGGTCTCTCCTCAGGTACAGATAAGGCACTCTTCCAATGATATATGTGAGTTTTCCATCTCAGTGGAAAGGAAAAACAAGGCTAACTGCAACAAAAGACATAAGATTGGACAAACAAATGGCTCTCACTGGCTGAAAATTCCAATTCATAAGATCAGATCTGCAATCGGTGCCCCTGCATCTATTAACTCTTCTCAACATATTGCACAGCATCCAAAGATAGGTAGTGAGGATCCAAAGAAAATTCCTCTAGCGAGAGATGAATGAAGGATCCAAACATCTCTCATGGCCTCACAGACATAAAGATAAAAGACTGGGGGCCTGAATATAAAAAGCACCAAAGAATTCAATAGAGCACTTGGCATGTATTTAGCATGCAGGCTTGAAACCAATCCTCTGATCAGATGGGTAAGAATCAGTGATGTTAAGTATCTCCAAAAAACACTTAACAAATCTGTTATGCACTACCTAGAAAACAAAGCAATCTAGTGTGGCCAAACACATAAAAAGGAGGGGGAAAACTAGTTTGAGGTGGCACCGACAGAAACAAGGACAAAAACAGAAGTTAATTTCTGGGAATAAAGTTGTAAGGGCTATCATGCCCTTTACTGCCCAGAACTACACTCTTCAATAGAGCTACAAACATTAGGAACCATAAAAGTGGCAGACTACTTAACAAACAACACAGATTAAAAAGCATGGAACCTCAAGCTTCTGCACCAGCAGCCACTTTATATGCATGCCGAAGTACTAGCTTTGAAACATAAAAAATGCAAAACTTCAGTGATTAAAATTTTCATTAAGAATATTTTCTATGTAATCCTTGGTTTATCAGTTTTTGTATCTTGACACCACTGCCTTTTGGCCTCTAAGGCTTGTACAAAGTTTTTCGTATTTTGTAATTATCTCCTTTCTATAAAATAAATTTTCTTTTTATCAAAAAAATAAATTGATAAATAGTCACAAGGTCACTAAATTTGTGAGCAAATCTCTCTTACGTACAATATGGTGTAAATCCATGGCTACATTACTTAAAGTATGCCTTATAGTTGCGCTTGTCAATTTTCTTTTTGGGTTGTGGAAACTATATATTGAACTTGCATAGCAAGATCAAGTCAGTGATAGTTAGTGGTCAGCTTTTGCTTTTGCTTTTGCTCAAGTCCACATTGTGTATTCTTGTGCCAATGGTACAAAAATAGGCACTGTTTGAGCATGAAACTTGTGTCCATAGATATGAATACATAGTTTGGTTATCATGGATTGGTAAGTTGTGAAGGACCTAGATGTTTCCACTTGTTAGCCCTAACCGTTTAGCCCCATGTAGATTACAGACTGCTCAATTCATTCAGACATTAAATAGAATAAACAAAACAAAATATGGCAAAGCAAAGATACATTATCAGCCAATTGAAACAAATTATCAGTAGATCATATGGATGAATAAATATAGGCTCTCTTGTATGGCATTTCTATTGACAGGATTTATTATATTATGGCCTTTGTCATACAACAATTATAAGAGGATGGTCAATGATTTTATATCCCAAACTAAGCTGGAAGAGACTTGTGCAGATTCATGTATTTTGTATCAACGTGTGAATTCCACTTTGTTGCATTATCTTACTTGATTAAGAAGAGTGCAAAGTAAATGATCTTGTTTTACTTTCCCTAAAGGTAAGAGTGCAAGACAAATGATTTTGTTAGTACATCAGTCTATGGGCATTCAATAAAGCTCTGCATCAATTAGTTGAGAATCTCATTCTTAAAAATGTTGCATTACTCTAAGGTATTTGACAACAGCCATGGTAGGGCACATTTATTCTATTGGAGTTGACAATAAAAAAAAATTTTAAATGATTGTGAAGTTCCTGATGCACCAAAAACTATTGCCAATTGTCTAACTCATATAGATGGGAGATCCATTATTCTAATATGATTGATGAGCTGTTTGCTATTGAACTGTTTTTAGTCAACATAATTTTCATAACTTTTTCTGATTAAAAGATGGTGCCCTCATATGTGAGGTGATTTCTTTTCTTTCATGATCAAGTCCTAAACATGATAGACAAATTCTGGCTATGAGTCATGATGTCCAGGTGCATGCCTTATCTTAGGTGAGAACAATTGAGTTTCATGTATTACATTGAGATTATCATTTGAGCTGCCAAAGCGTGATTGTGATTGTACACCCAACAAGTTAATTCTTCTATTTTAAACATTTGTAAAATTCAAAAATGTCTTCAAGTGGGAGATCAAATGTATATTCCTCCTGGAAGTTCATGGAATTTCTAAATGCACTCTTATGTTACGAATTCATCACAGTCATGGTACAAAATGAATTATGCAAGTAAATTAAGCTTGAGGTTGATTGTGGTAAGAGCATTGTGCACAGCCTGTAACCATGATGATCTCATTGCAGTAAAACTCTGAATGTAGCTTGCTACAAAGTATTTTTGCGTGAGAATTACATGTGTTGATGTTCTGATTATGTATATCATGATCGTTTCCATGCTAAGGTTACACCAAGATTGCTAGATTAGTGAATAGGGAAACAATGGGACGTGTCTTAAAGACAATGTAAAGCAATGCTTGCCGAAGCTTCTGCTGTAACTTGAGCACTTATTGTACCAGAATTAAAAGATATTGAATTACATGGTTTGTGCATTCTCCATACTCCACCATCGGCTCTTGATGATGGAGATAAACTATTTCAAATGCTTTATGAATGTCAAACCTGCCTTTAGTGGTTTTAGGGTCCTTGGGGAAAATGGTAGCTGAGAGAAATTGGGACGATAGACAAATTTTGTTGTTGGTGGACATTACTCATATTGAGCAACAGAAAAAAATGTAGTGAGCCCTGAGCTCTGGGACTGGTTGCAGGTGAGACCAACATTGAAGCAGAAGCAGCAGTTAAGTTTCAATGAGACAAGGACTGGATTCTGGGATTATAAATGCTTTTAAGAAGATTGATGGCATGAAGTAAATTCATGTTCTTCAATTCCAGCTATAAGCTCAAAGAATTCTATTGAGCTAGAGTGGAAAAAGTTGTCTTAAGATTTCAGCAGCTTTAAGTACCGCTGCATCTCTAGCAATCAATCCCAAACGCGTCTGTGCTAAATATACATGACTAAATTCCTAATGCCAGTGCCATCTTTTGAGCGCCTTATAATTCACTCTTCCAAACAAATGACAAAAGAACCTTTTCAATGCCAAGCGCATTATAAAATTACCAGAAGATGATATCTTAGGTGGATTGCCTTCTAGTCTATCCACTCGATATGCGACTGGTGAGTTGATGTCACAAGACAAGAAGAATCTATATTCGTTCCCGCTCATTTTAGCACGCAACACTAGAATTCACCACAAGATTCTGATGATCTGCAGCAAGAACAGAAAAGATCAGATGTCCATACACCCCGAAGTAAATCCATGAATGACTAAACCGAATTTTATCTTTCATTCAACAAAACTCGAGTTGCATATTCATCTTTTCTTTTGCAAACATGTGAACTGTTTATTCAGTTTAATATCAAATTAGGGATCTAAAGTTATACATTCAAGCAGAGTCAAGAAGGTTCATATGCCCTTGAAATCAACCAGTCTACTATAAAAATATAGCAGAATCAACCTCTCGCATGCCATGAATGGAAAGTAAAGATTTCACACTTTAACCTAGGTCCACTCTGATAAGAGAACTACGCTTCAAGTAAATTGCAGCAAGCCCATTAAAAAAGACTGGAAATGAGTTACGAATTGAAAGAGAGTTAAATCAACTACTCATTAACAGGGTTTATGAAAATAACACAATGGCTTTTAAAAAAGTAGCCCTAATTTATTATTTGAGAAATCTCACAAGGTGATCTATCAGGAGGATGAAGTGTGTTGGACTACAAATTAGTCTAAATTGGTTCAAATCACCTTCAGACAAGTTGATTAACAGAATCAACCAAGCAAAATGAAAGATAAAATTAATCTTGAATTAATGAACATTAAGAAAACCGTTGAGTGAGGGAATCGTTACGTTAATTGACGGTTGAAGAAATCTATTCTGACCATCTAAAATCGCAGAGGCTACTCTGAGCTACATTTAAACTCGTTATACAATACATAAAAGATGGATCATTACAATTTGTAAGGCTAAAATCTATGTAAAGGAGACTGTAATCGCTGAATTGCAGAGAAATGTATTTCAATATGTTCGAATGAACCCATAAAATAAATGTTATCTAGAGAGAAAAAATTTAAAGAATTCGTGCTTTGTTTAATTCTTGCACTTGCATTTTTACCCAGGTGGAAGAAATCATTTTCTTCAACAGTGTGCTGATTTCCTAACGACTTGCAAACCGTCTCCAATGTTTCATTTCATCTAAATAGATCAAGACAATAACTGATTTATTTATAGGTTTCGAGAGAGGACGATCTTGCTTTGAATTATAAATGCACATCCATTAAAAAAGGGTATGGTGTGACTTTGGCTCGATAAAAACTGGTGATGCCCACACGGAGAAATTTCTAAAATAAGGGGACACGTCAAATGAATGAAAGATTTTAATGACGTTCACGAGACTAAACAGTCTATGGGACCGAACAAACAACTTAATTTGTCTTCAAGCTTTTTTCCAAGTCGGACCTCCTGCTGTTCATTTTGATTAGAAGGTTGGCCGTCTGATTGATCTTATCCTCCTCAAATAACTGTTGCACATTGTCCACCCCCAAACTGTTTGTGAACTGATTGAGGATATCTTCATAAGTTGTGCATTCCATGACGAAGTGCCATTCCGTTTCCACCGCCCCCTTATTACAGAATATGCACGTTCTTTCTTCTAGGAATCTTCCACCTACCAGTCTCGCATCTAAGATGGTGCGATCCCGTTCTCAATTGCGCAACTAACAACCTCGCCTTCCTTTTAATAGCTACACCTAAATAGGTTTTTTCCCCATGATCCTTTGTTGGGTTAAACTCTTTGATGTAATATGTTTTTTTTCGCCCAATCTAATTTGACCACATGGCAGTCCTAAATTTTTCCCTCACATAGTTTTTATTTCACTATTGGTGCCAAGACACTCATGCAATTTGATGTCCCACTTGTTCAACCACTTGTTGTTCTGCTTCATCCAAGTTTTCTTTCTTTGGTCTAATGTCTCCTCCATAACCGTTTTGGGCCATCGGTGATTATCCATGTTTTCGACCTTCTTTAGATAACCAATCATTCGGGTTATCGCTGATGCTTCCAAAGGAAAAGCCCCCGCTTCAGCTAAAAGGATCTCATAAGGGATTGTGGCTTTAACTTTGAGATTGCTTGTTATTAGGTGTATTGGATTTTTTCTATTTGTCTTCAACTGCTCTTTGAGGGGAGAGGGGTCAGTAGTCGTGCGGGGTCCAATAGTCGTGTAGTCAATCGTGATTATAATATCCAGTCTTACCACATATTTATACTATATATTGTAAATAAATAGTTCAAAAGAAAAGAAAAGGGAGAGGCATCCATGTGGGCATGGGACATGTAGGTAGTGGGTATAGTATATGATAGTTTGGGATCCATTTTTGGGTAATAAAAGAGTTAAGGGTAAATTCAAATATTTGTGTTAATATGATAGGACAGGTTCATGTCAAATTCACATTAAGTCTTATAATAGGTAGACTATTTATTTGTCACCTTCTCAATATTAGGTGAAGGCAAGTTGATATATTTATATCCACAATATAAATATTGTTTGCCACCTTCCCAATAACAAGTTAATGCAAATGGATATATTTTTATCCAAAATATATGTTTTATTGCATTAAAAGTGAGTTGGCATGCATTCAAAGTGAGTTGACTTGTATAGAAGTCATTATCAATTGAATGAGTTGTAAATTTATTTTAACAAATTACAATAAAACATGTTTCATTTCTCATCTTTTTTGACAAACTATTAATTCCACCATGTCCATATACACCAATCTTTTTGTGAATTTACCTGCAAAAATGATAGAAATGAACTCTCGGGCTCATTATGCAATACAATTTACAAAAAAACATGTGATTATTGAAATTTTCTTTACAAATAACCATAAAATTAAAATAATCAAAACAAAATATTAAAACTAATTAGAATTACAATTTTTTTAAATATCCTTTCAAATCACCAACCAGATTTCCTATGTACCCATTTCATATCACTTCTACCATTAATTCCTTCAATGCAAGATCAAATTCCCTTCCAAAATTGAAATCTGCCTTCGATATTACTTATGCATTCATGTATGAATTTGTTGTTTCATATGCCTTGTCCATTTACATTTAAATGAATCAAAATTGTTGCTTCATATGCCTTGTCCATTTACATTTACATCAGATTAGTTTACAGGTTTTTTGTTGTTTCTATCACACTCTATACCCACGACACAACCCCAACCCAATATCGGTCATACAGCACCTTCAAACCTCCAACCCTTTCTAATACAGCATTATGTATGTATTGCAGAGATACATAGATACGTAAGTTTCCTATAGCCTTCTTCATTTACATTCAACTTATGTATATATCTATCTCTACAATATATATATATATATATATATATATATATATATATATATATATATATATAATGCCTATTACTGAAACTGCATACTATTATTTTTATATAACTTCAAAGTTCAAACAGCAGTATGATACGAATATTTCCAACCCTTTTTGATACAACATTAAGATATATATATATATATAGAAGAGATACATAGATATGTAAGTTTCTTATAGCCTTGTTCATTTACATTCAACTTACGTATCTATCTCTACTATGTATATATAGATAAATACGTAAGTTTCCTATAGCCTTCTTCATTTACATCAACTTAATTAGATGTATGATTTGGTTATTTTTTCAATTACAGTGATTGTAAATATCGCCCCCTCTCCTTTATAGCCACCTATGATAATGGTTGACTCCTACTTCTATTATAACTATTTATGAAATTTATATATAACTTGAAACAGTAGTCTATATATATATGGGTGATCCCACAATAGTGGTTTACAATTTTTGGTCAAACTAGACACTGAAATTATTATTTTTTACTAAATCTTTACATTTGGGCACCTATATCGACTAAACCGTGAGGAATTTGAAGATGATGCAAACTAGAGTCTCATCACATTTTGTCTGTAGATTCTAAAAATATTTTTTCAAAATTTTTGGAATCAGATTGCACTTTTTTTTCCATCTCCCACGAAAATTGGTTTTTTTTTTCAAAAAACAACATTTTTAAAAAGTGAAGCACACCGTATAACGCATAACTTTTTTTCCATGAAGGATAAAATTCTAATTCTTTCAAAGTTATATTTTTAACTCCGATATATAGTGTTTCCACTTGGTTAGATAGTTTTTATCGATTTTTTTTTTTTTAATCAAGTTTCGAAGTCAAACCAATTACAATTCAGACATAGCGCGACTGTATAACCCGTAACTTTTTTTGTATATATCGAAATTCATTTTATTTTTTTGTTGGATCAAGGACTTCAATATCTAGTGCACTCATATTTTTCAATATTCATTTTTGATGATCTGCTATTTTTCCACATGTGCAGAACAGAAAACATTGAAACTTCTAAAAACAAAGTATGAGTCTGAGTCTGAGTCTGATTTGATTTGTATTAGAGTGGTCGAACTACATTATCTTCATGCATTTGCTATGTAGGCAAGGCTCTATTTAAATGAGCCCCTAAGACATTAGGTTAGTCCTTTAGGTTGTCCAACTAAAATAATGACAGTCTTTTTTCAAACAAAACAAAGTCAAGTCGTGTCAAACTCCGAGGTATTTGCATGTACAACATAGGCAAGGCCATCAATTGATGAGCCCTCGAGGCCACCTAGGTCAATTCGCTAGGGTTTTTCAAGTCTGGTCTTATTCTTGGTCCACAAGAAATCATCATTTAAACCAAATCATGAATCAATAGACAAACATAACCAACAAATCTTTCAACCTTCAATCAATCAATCAATTTTCAAATCAATCAATCCTCTTATCATCAATCAATCAATCAAGTCATTGGTCTTATATCATAATGGGGTATTATTCCATTTGTCTCATTTGGTCTTATCACTTGTCTTTCATCAGGATGCATCCTTCCTGAGATTAGACTTTGTCAATTTAGTCATTCACCTTAAGCAAGATGTGTTTGTCTTGCAATTAGGTGTCTTGTCAACATTTATCACTCGATCAACTTTATCAAATGTGTTCCTTACCATAAAAAGGATATGTCTTTCCTCAAATTAGGTATTGTCACATTGCTTGGTCAACCTTATCATTCAATCTTGTCAACCTTATAAATCAATCTTACCTTAATTAGGATGTGTCTTTCCTGAAATCAGGCTCAATCAATCAACCTCATCAAACCTTATCAATCAATCTTTGTCAAATCATTAAATCAATCTTTCCTTAATCAGGATGTGTCCTTCTTGAAACCAGGCACAATCAATTCAATTAATTTGGCAACTCTTGTCAACATATCAATCAAGTCAATTTGCCCATCCTTGTCAACCTATTAATCAAATCAACAGGTCAAATTTTGTCAAACTATCATCAATCCTTATCAACCTATCAATCAAGTCGGTCCTCTTGGTCAACCTAATCGGTCACATCAAACAATCTTATCAGTGTCATTATTGACAAACATTGTCTCTTGCAAACACTTTGTTGGTATAGATTTGTCTTATCTTTTTGATTGGTTTTTGGGTCATGTTACTAGTTACCTCGAGGATGTCCTATTAACAAATTTAGAGGGACGATGATGGATCATGACCTCTTTTCTTTGTTTTTTGTCTGTGGATTGTCTTAGCAAAAAGACTAGGATAATTGGGTCCTTAGTATGAAGCGGGGCATTCCTTGTCTATTGACTTTGTCTTTTGAGTTCTTGTCTCTCACAAATGGTCACCTTGCACACCTTGGTCTATAATGTACCATGGTGTTTGTGTTCCATTTACGACACGTTTGACGCCTGATGATGATTAATATAAATTATGAAAGTTGGTCCCCTGTCATTTCCTGTCTAAAAATTCATCCTCCTTTCCTTCTTCACGCTAACATCCATCTCTTCCATCTCTTTCGCACTAAAATTTCTTCCATCTACATCTTTACAAAGTCCTATGACACACAAAAACATCTTGCATACATAATCATGTTAGACATCTTCATCATAGGTAGCATTATCATATTATGTCACATGCATATATTTGCATAAGAAAACACAAAAGAACATAGAGATCATCCATATAGATTTAACATTGCATCATCGCATTAGTAAATTTTATTGCATTGCACATTCTATCATAGCATTACATCCCATATCACATTGCATTTTGCAAGATGATCCATTATATCACATCGTATTGCAATCACATTGCATTCCAAACATATTGCATTACATTAATGACATCACATTTTGCATTCATAATTAAACAAAATCAATCATGACATTTTGCTTTATCATACAAGAATTTAATTACATTACAATTAATTGCATCTACATATTACATCACATTCATGACATTAGTTAATTTATATTGCATTCATCATTCATGCATATCATAATAGAATAAACATCCATAATCATAAGTACATCACATTGCATCTATCAAATTAGGTCATCTACATTGCATTTACCATCCATACATATCATAAAAAGGACAACCATTCATAACATAATCATAAATGCATAGTCATAAAAGCATATTAAACCATCACATCATCATATAGAATGCATCAATAAACATCATAACCATAGCATGTCATCATCATAAACATAAATGCATAATCATATAACAATGCATATAATCAACTGCCGCCAAAATCATATCATATATATATTGCTCAAAAAGATAATGTGTCATAGGTACAATTTCATGATGTATCCAATAAATATGGAGCTCGTAGGCTTGATAATCAAATTATGATGTTCATATAACAACATAAATAACAAGAGGCCCTAGCCTGAACTGCCATGCTCTCCTATCTCTAGGACATCCCTATCCTCCCTACAAGGTGACTCTCTGGCCCTGTGCTCTATAGTAGGAGGCCTATCATATGGTGTATCCCATCTAGCATATGATGTCTCCCCCCTCTGACCTTATATGGGACCACCTACCGTGTGTCCTGCTACATGATCTACCTTGTGAGCCGCTATCAATCTCTAAAAATGAGGGCTCCCTCCTCTCAGGTGGTATCAATCTCTCATACAAATCCATATACTGCATGGCCCTACTAGCTCAAGCATACTATCTTGCAACATCAACAACAAACCCACTACATGTAGCTATAAAATCGATCATCCGCTGGTCTATCTACTGTCAATTGATAATTGCTAGGTCCCTCTCCACCTCGAAAGCATCCCTCTCAGCCTTAAGGTTGTGCCTCTCAACAATCACAGTCCTCAGCTCTACCTCTAAAGCCTGCAGCCAAATATGTAAGTCAGCTATCCTTTGATTTTTCAATCCCTCATCCCCTCCAACCCCCACCTCCTCTGGCACCCCATTGACCCCCATGATAATCCGCTCTCAGAGGACTCTCTTGGCCTCACCCATATTCGCCTCCTCCTCTCCATGCTCCTTTGCCTGCTCTTCCTATCCTCCCTCAACCTCCATCACCTCTGGATGCGCCACCTCTTGAGCTACCACCTCTTCTACCACTCTCCCCTCAGGTTGGTTCTCCTCCATCTCTACCTCCTCTTTGATTGGCGGCAACTACCTCGCCGACTATTGTCCCCCATCCCTCCTTCATTTGTGCTTGTCTCCTCCTCCTCCTCCTCCTTGCCCATCCCCTCCATCATCCCCCCATCCTCCTCCATCCCCCCATCCTCCATCTCCTCAACCCCTACCTCTTTGCCCCATGCCACCTCGTTGACCTCTCAGGACCCTACCTTTGCGCTCTACTAGCGCTGGCTATGATGGATGTGTAAGTTGAACAAGTGTGTGTATCAACCACCAAGCATCATACTCCAGTGTCATCCTTGCATCAAAATCCCCTCCTCTCCATTCCCAATATAATGCCTGCATGGCATCTAACTCCTGCTCGATTGTGGTGATAATAATTTGTGGCCCCCATGGATGCACCTCTCGGGAGGATCAACCATATTCTGTTGTGCCAACCAAAACCCCCCGCCTCTCCTCAAACTGCCATCTAACTCTCTCTAGGAGATACATCTCTATGAAATGTTGTGATTGCATTGTGCACTCGATGAGATATCTGGGTTGACAACACCATGGCATATGGTCATCCTTATCAGTCCACAACTGACAAGCCCTGTATGGCCTCCAAATGAAATTGACTAGTGTATCTAAACCATGCCTCCAATAACCCAAATCACCAACATTTGTCTGTGTTAGGGCCCCCTTATATATAGATGCATATGGCACATTGGCCGCTAGTTGTCGAACCACTAGAGGTCGAAACTCTACTATATACTCCCATGCCCAAACTATCAGTAGAGTCACCCTGCAACTCAAACTTTGTCATCCTCTATAAGTGATATCATGAAGTTGAAAGTAGAGCATCGCCAGTAGACATGGCCCCCACGCATACACTGTGTCATAGCGAACCATGGATCCAAGTACCTCTCCCTAGCCTACCGAGAAACCATGACCCCTATAGTCGAGAATCATCACACCTGTTATCAGTGCACACAAAACGCGGTCATATCTATCATATGTCTCTGCTAAGGTCTCCCATCAGATCTCATACCCCTGGATCCCAATCCCAGCATCATCCTCACATTGGTAATATTCATATAAGGCATGCAGTCCTTGAACGAGGTCATATCATACTCACTCTTCACGAATCGATAGTCGCAAAATCGTATATACATCCTCTAAGATGACTATCACCTCCCCTGTCGGCAAATGGAAGCTGCTCATCTCAAAGTGACACCAGTCTACCAATGTTTTCAACGTCCCTCTATTTGCCCTAATCACGAGTATATATATTACATAAAGAAAACCTAAGTCCAACAGTGTCTATCTCTCATCCTCGCCTAGCTGGTCCCGCAATCGAAAAACATCTAGTCTTGAATCTTGTGTGTAAATCGGAGGTCGACGCTCCTAAAATCAAGCAACCAAAAATGTCAACCCACGAGCTTCAGTTGACCTATTGAACCTAAGTTGACCAAGTCAAAATTTCCTAAGTTGGGGCAAATTTTTAACCAGGCAATTACGTCGCAGTTTTGGCATATGCATCACACTTCTTTTTAATCGGCTCACAACTGCAATTGCATCACTCACCTTTCACATGAGTCATTTTTTACTACACATGTGTTGCACCCAGCCATTTGTGTCACTCACGTCCGCACATGTAGCTTAGAAAGTCACTTGCATCACACAATTTTGTGTGTTGAACCGCAAACGCTTGTGCCCTAACCCTATTGCAATGGTGTCACATCGAGACGATTGTGGTGAACTGCCTATTGAATGTGTCAAACGTGCATGCAATTGCATCACAAAATTTTACGACGTAATTGCCTGCTAAATTATTTCCTAATCTAAATGCACACAAAATGAAAAATTAAAAGTCAGGTTAATAGTACATACTGGGGGCGCTCCCTCAGGTTGGTGGTATCTCCAGATCTGGTATGCATGGTGGACAACCTCGAAAATAGGTGACATCTTTGTTGGACAATCACTCTGAGCTCCAAGAATTTCTAAATTTGGAATGTGAAAATGACCTTTTTTCAAACTCAAATTACTACTTATAGGTTCAAAACTAGGTTTTTTGACTTGCCTTGTTTATTGGGTGCACCTTTTGATACCTTTGACCTTGAATTCAATCCCTTTATTGATCTCGAAATTCAATTTTGTCTTCACCATTTGATTCTTGGCCATCAACTTGTCTTATCGAGATAATTTCCCAAAAAAATTATCAAATTTTCCCGAGGGGGCATACCTACACCCTAGCTTCACTGGGCCATCCCTCGATTGAATCTCATTAACACAACACGATGAGCTGCATTATGTCAAAGAGGGGAAAAATGTAGACACTAAAAAATGTCCTAAGTTTGTGAGCACCATTTTTCTTGGTCGTTGTCCTCCGATAATTAAATAATTTTAATTATTTGATTATCCCTAACCATGTTCCTCTATTAATTAAATAATTTTAATTATTTAATTAATTCACTCTTTAATCTTTATTCTATCCTGATCAATTAAATAAATTAATTGTCTCGCTAATATCCTCCTTTTTTCAATATTTAAATAAATTAATCTTTATTTAATTATTTACTTGTCATATTTCGTATATAGTTAAATAATTAATATTAATTATTTAACTATTCACTTCCTCTTTTAATTCATCCATTATTACATAATTGTCAAAATTATTTAATTGTCCACATGTCTTGTATTAAATCCACCTTTTCACATTTCCTCTCATTTAATTAAAATATTTATGCAAATTTTTTTAATTGAATATCCACTTGTCCATTTCCTCCCCTTTTTCTTGAATAAATTATTTATGCCTCTATTTTGTTCAAAGATGCCTTGCTCATTAATCTGTCATGGCCTTTATGTTTTTCATAGTCATTGGGCATCATAGCCATCGACGTCATAGCAATCAATTTCCCACCTCTTTTTGGTGCATCAATCCTCCACCGTTGATCTTGGCATCACTCTAGAAACTTGATTTTGGCTATTTGTTTCGTAACCTCCCTCTCATGAATCCTCATCCGTTGATCTTAGAATCTTTCTAGAAGATCAATCTCGTCTATCCATTTGAATGGTTGTCTATAAAAGAGACCATTCTCCTCCATTTTCACCTTAACAACCATTTATCTCCAACTTTCTACTTACAATTTGCAAGTTATTGCACAAGTACAACTTCAAATCTAAGGGAAAAGATTGCAAAAGGATAAACAGGAGAGACAAGGGAAGTAAAACAACTACAATGGGGAGTGTTTGATTTAATGCTTTTGGTTTATTTCTCATTGTTTGTGTTCTCTTGTTCTTATATTGGGCTTGTAGCTTATATGTGTTGGTTGTCACTTTATATAGGCTAGAACTGCTTTCACCTCTTCTTGTAGTTCTCATAAGAAATGATCACTTTTACAAGCATATGATTCACTATCAATTAGAAGAAACAGTACAATTCTTTCACATTGTAAAAAAATATTGAAGTAAAAATCTGCCCTGTATCAAGCATAAGGACAATATGACAATATTCAAAATAAAATATTGTTGCCCAACAGACTATAACATCAAGCTATTAACCATCTCCTAACGGTCAAGATCATCATAATTATATTCAAAAAAATTGCCTATGTACTTTACTTTCTATTATTATGCATGCAAGGATATTCTACATGCTGACCTTGATTTCATTTCAACATGGTTTTCTATCCATCATCCTCATCAATATAGGGTTGGCTTCATAGCAAGACAACCTACACTTATTCAAAACTTAAAAAAAAATAAACGCAACCCTTCCCATTTGATGTTATCGTCCCATTTTAATATCAGGGTTCGATATGAAATATAAGAAAATACAACATTCAAAGGGGTCTTTTATTTCCCCTGGATCATAATCGATCCCAAATATGTATAGGAGGAATCACTTATATTGTCTGATAGCCCTACGGGCTTTTAAAATAACATGAGTTTATGACCCGATTTTGAAGCATTACGAGCCTCAACAACCACTAGGGTGGTGAACAATCATACAAAAGAAATTTACAAGGTTACAAACCCTCTTCTAAGGGAATCCTTAATCGATCTCCATCGTTGTTTATTCACAGTGAGTTATAATAAAATGGTGATAAAATGGTGCAAAGTATATGAATGCCATCATATGGCATGCTCGTGTGAGTAGCCTCAAGGAAGAACCGCCCGAGCTTAACACTCAAAGGCTTAGCTTAGCTCATAGAGCTAGCCATATGGCTTCCTAAAAAAAAGATCTCATACACATAATGCAAACAAGCAACCCACAAAGATCGACCCTATGCCATTCGGCCTAAGGCCATGCCTTCTATCATATTTACTCACAAAAAAAAGAATAAATCGATATACATAATGAAATTTTCTATCGTTTGATAAGAACAAAGGAAATAATGGAAATAAAAATGAGTTTATATTTCTTGCATGGTTCAGATTACCTCAATATCGAATCGATTAAGCTATCCCTAACTTTTCCTTCGAACTTCTCTTCTTTTTCCTATGATTTTCTTCACCACACTGCTTGTGTGTTATTCAAAAATGGAAACAATAGTCTATATTTTGCATGCCCAAGGTGGAGGCATTATGGCCTTGCCGCTGGCCACTACACAATTCAAATATAGCCATTAAATTCATGGCAGGCCTTACTGCCATCATCGTATTTGTTTTAATTATCAACCCAATATTAGTATGCTATCGATTATCATTTGAATTCAACACATATACATTTGAATATACATATATTTATATATATGTGTATGTATATATATATTTATTCATATTTATGTGTTAATTTAAATGATTCCCATTCTTATTTACCATACTTTCTATATTTGCATATACACACATATATACATTTATATATACATGTTTACTTCCATGTGTAATTGTTTGTTATGGATTACGAGTTCCATATAATATTACTTTCAATAGATAACTTAAATTCAAATTCGAGCATCTCTATATAGAAATTTTATTTTTGTTTCATCAAACACAAAGTTTTAAATGGACAATTTTCATATCTACAATCCATATATTTTTAAACATGGAATTAGTTCAAGTCAAGAAATTCTCATTCTCGGACATATGCAATTTGATTTAAATGCAATTCATCATGCCCTTCTATGGTGTGTGCACCCAAATTCCAACTGGCTTACCGTTCGATCCGGCTAAACAATCCTACTTCAACTATGTTCTCATCCTCCATCTTGTCACCCTGCTACTGCACATACTTGAAAATTGATCAATAACATTCAATCCTTGATGACATATATAAAAATATTTTTCAGAATTTCATAAAGTCAACATTAGTCAACTCCTCATATTCAACATGTGAATATTCTAGAATTTCCATTTAATATTTAATTGAATTTCATCAACAATTCAATTTTTTCGTATTTAAATAAATATGTAATAAAATTGGGTTATGACAGCATTTTCCTCTTTCAAATCACATTTCAAAATGGAAAGAGAAGCATGGAGTACTAGACATCCAAATTTGGAGATAAGAAGGGCAAAATTGGTTACACTTGGCAGCCTTGCTTTTGAGGAGGCATTTACAGTTAGGAACATAACAGTTGGGTTCAAGAGGACAAGTATTTGGCATCTTAATCTGAATGCATTACTGAACGGCATGAGGCCTAGCGAGACATTTCAGTTTGCCACCCCCAAGGAAGCATATGTTGTTGAGAACATTCTCAGTCTATCTAGTAATGGTTTGTGACAAACGAAGGGTGACTGTACATATGGAACAATAGAACTTGTAGATCAACAAAGTCCACTTGAAGTAGTCGAATGTGCAGACCACCAAATTCCACCACAAACTTCAAGTTCGACAGACTACCAAAAACAATTTTGGCAGAGCAAAATAGTATTGCAGACATCTCTCTTTTCCTACCAAGTCCACTTGAGGAGCACTCGTGATTGTTAAAGGGTGTTGCAAATCTTGGAATTGATTTGCATGTGGAGCTAGATCAAAATATTGCATTGCCTTCTCCACTGCACACCATGGGCCTAAACACCTTAGTTCATTATTATGCTAATTGGGGAGACAATCAAGTTGAGCAATTAAGAGATGAATTAGAAAAAATAGGTAGTCAAATGCAAGGAACATATTATGAGGATTCAATGGAGCCATTGGGAGGCCAAACAACTTCACACCTTTCCTAATTTTTGAAGCTACATGTTCATGTAGTCAAAGACAAGTCCAATTAGGTAGTTAACCATGGAATTAAACTTACAAGAGGATCCCAACTCCTCATCACTAATGACTACATGGTGTTGCTAAATGAAAAGGAGGAGAGGAAGAAGGAAATTCATCTATTGAAAGATAGGAAAAAGGAATAGATTGAACAGTGCAAGATAGAAAGAATTGCAGAAAAGGAGCTGAAGGAACAATTGTGAATTGAAAGAGAACAAAAATGAGTAGCAGCAGAGGTTGAAAGAGAACTGCAAAAGAAGAAGAGGGAGTAATAAAGGATTGAAAGGGAAGCTACAAAAAAAATAAAAAAATCAGAGAGGGCTAGAAAAGAGGTAGCTAGTCAGAGACGACTCAACAACCCTCTAAATCCCTTGTCTGATTGTCATAGGATATTCACATACTTTGTGTCTACTCAATCAAAGATGGAGTCCTACTCATTCACAGGCCACAAACAAGAAAAAATATAGCTTCCATTCAGATTTCACTTTTCCAAGTTTTTTTACTTGAATGTTAAGAATAGTTTTGTTGTGATTGTTTTAAAAGTTCCCAACGGATGTAATTTTCAAATTGATTGTTAGATTGGGAACAATTTTTTTGTGATTGTTTTGAAGGTTTCTAATAGTATTGTTGGGATTTTTTTGAAGGTTTGTAACTTGAAATGACAGTATGATATGAACACAAACAATATATTCCTACATGTTACAGCCACTGATTGTTAGAGTCACTATAATTGAAGAACCAACAAAGCATACATCTAATTAAATTAAATGTGAATGAAGAAGACTATAGGAAACTTATGTACCTATCTATCTCTGTAATATATAGCTATATATATATACATATATACATATATATATACCAACAAAGCATACATCTAATCAAATTGAATGTAAATGAAGAAGATTATAGGAAACTTATGTATATGTATACATATACATATATACATATACATATACATATACATATATACGTATACATATACATATACATATACATATATACATATATGTACACATATATGTATACATACATATATATACATATATGTATCATAATGATGTATTAGAAAGGGTTAGAAATATTTGTACCATACACTTGTTTGAAGTTATATACAAATTTTAGTATATTGTTTATTATATAAGCAGTATTTAATAGGTGTTGTACCCTTTACATAGAGAGCCCATAGGGCCAAAAAGGAACTAGTTAAAAATATTATCAAAAAGTCTATAACCAAAAACAATAGAAATAGGACACAAACACAACACATTAACAACAAAACACCAACACCACCTAGACCAAAACACTAACTATCGACATTTTCCCCTTTTTGGACCAGGAGATTCAAAACATCATCCCCAATCTAGTTGGGTCCTTCTCCCTTAGAATTCTTATCCGCTTCCTCCTTGATGACATTATACAGAGTGACAACAGATCTATGAATCATTTTAATAGTGAATCAGGCTAGACAAATGGATTTTTGCTCCAATTTAGTAACTTGTTCTTGCAGCACATCAGGTTCCTCATTCTTGCCCTTCCTACTCAGGATATTGTCTTTCCCACCAACTTTGGAATCAGAAGAGTGAGTGGAAGCCTCCTTAAGCCTCCAGTTCATGTTAGAAAAATTACTAGTGTCTTCCACAAACCCTTCATTCATCTCTTCAACAATGGCTTTTTTGCCTTTGCCGCCAATCTGCTCCGAATCAATAGAAATCTCATCAACCACAACACCTTTTTTTGTTCTTTGCTAGTCTGTGGGACCTCCTCACACTAGTTTGTTCCATCCCCACTTCAAATCTCGCAACCACCATGGTATTTCCCATGGAGTCTTTTGTTGGTCTTGTCATTGCACCAAAAGATTGACCTTTCAATGCCCGATACAAGCGTCAATTAAGATCCACGGGAGGTGGTTAAACCATATCGTGAACCCGAAGGGAGATGTTGGTGGTTAGTCCAACAATCCCCCCCTCAATGTCACCTGAGGGGTTCGAACCCATGACCAGCTTTGATACCAATTGTTGGCCTTATCGTTGCACCAAAAGATCGACCTTTCAATGCCTGATACAAGCGTCAGTTAAGATCCACGGGAGGCGGTTAAACCATGTCGCGAACCCAAAGGGAGATGCTAGCGGTTAGTACAACATATTTATCCTCAGTGCTCCTCCCTTCGTTGTCGGAGGCCGACAAGTCCACCTGGCCCCGAGAAACTTTTTTCCCCTTCTTCTTAGTAGTGGGTCTGTTGTCCTTCTTGACGGGTTTGTTTTTTAGCTCACATAACCTAGCTGATGCATTTGATTGGGCTAAACCGGTTGTAATTTTCTTCTTTTTAGAAGGGGGTTTGGGCTTATGTTCAGAAATGGGTTCAATTTCAGGCATGGGGGTTTTCCTCTTAGAACCCTCAGAGGCAACAAGGGAAGGATTAACATGGGCCACATTAGGGGGTTCCAGTTCCTCAACACACACAATAGAGATGGGTTTGGGTGGGCACAAGGAAATATGAAATTGGTAGAGCCTAAGGATTAGGCGTTGGTGTAGTGATAAGGGGGACGAGTCATCTTAGTTGAGAGCAACAACCTCGAGGGTTTCTTTAATCGAATTTTCCAGAGAATTGAGAAAAACAAATGGAAAGTTGAGGGTCATCTTGTGCCTAAAGTAGTTTAACAGTAGTAAATGGTAAAAATAAAACACCTTGAACCAACCTTCTAAAGTAACATATTTCATTATTGCAAGACACACCTTGTCCCATGATTTTGGCAGCACCTCACGGTTGAAACCAGATTGCTTCCGAACCGGCTTCTTGTCACCTTTGAAGAAGGCATTAAGATTCTCCAAGTCTTGCATTTTGGTGTGTTTTTTGTATTTATTTCCATCATAGGAAAGGCTCATCACCTTACCAATAACCTCTTCATTCACTTCAAAAGAAATTTCACCTATGGTGACCCTCCTATCCTTCCATGAACCAGCAAATTGGGCCAACAAACACTCATCATGGCACACAAGATTCTATAAAAGTGACCACCAAACCACCCTGATTACAAATGTGCCAAGTAATGGGGTCCCTACAAAACTCCTCACAATTATCAGGCTCAGTTCTCACTTTATCTCCACCCATTGCAACCCACAACACATAGTAGTAGACCCAGAGAAACAAAGATAGCCATAAAAGTGACTGCCTTCCAGTGAATTTTACCTTTTTAAAACTATCATTCCTCCACCATTCGAGATAGCAAGGAGTAATGAAAGCAACCTGACTTTTACATGCTTTAGTGGTCATTTCCAATGATGCCAGCTCCATAGGGCTATGATTATCATGAAAGAGCCATAGGATAAGCCGTTTGTTAAATAAATCTGGGTAAATAATATCCATTATGTCAAGGGTCAATTATAGTTACACATTTCCCCATGCTAGCAAGACGTGGGGGGAGATTTGAAATTTTTAAGTACAACTCAAAGGATCTTATGCGAATCATAAAGATAGCCTAAATTGGAATTATTAAAAAGACAGGTGATAAATAACTCATTACACACATCCCATGAGATTTGATAGGATGTGTAGTACAATTGAGAAGACAACCAATAAAAGCCAAAGGCACCACCATAAGAAGCGATGAAGGAAAAAAGCCACATGACAACCCTCTTTAACATCACCACCTCACCCAACCAGATCCACATCACCAAAGGAATCATCAAGTGGAGCCACCTGTACCCATTTATAAAGACATTGTTAACCATCATTGAATATTATATTGCTTTGTTCTACAAGGATTAATCCTTGCATAGTACCGAGTAATGCCTCAAGCCTCTTCCAACACTTGCATAAATTCCAATTTGACCCCAAGTTAGCCAGGCTATCAACAACTTGATTACCTTCCATGTATATTTAGGTCAAATATTTTCTATTCAATTTAGAGATCAAAAGGTTTATGTCAAGAAAAATGTCCCCGATATTCCAGCTAAGCAACTAGCCATGATTAAGAGAGTCAATCACCAACAAAGAGTCCCCTTCAATGTGCATATTTTTTTATACTTAGAGTGACAACAATCTTCACACCCTTGAGAAGCGCCCGTGACTCAACCGTCATTGAAGAGTGAATACCAATTCCTCTAGCAAACCCAACAACCAAGTTTCCCTTACAATCCCAAATGATGCACCCAATGCTAGCCAAATCTGGATTCCCCTTAGTCATGCCATCAAAATTTAGTTTAAACCAATTCACATTCGGGGGTTTCCAAACAATGTTTACTCTAGTAGTAATCTTGGAAGCATCAAAGGAGTTGGTCCCAAGATTGAAATTCCAGGAATTTTCCATTTTAATCTCCCACTCTGTTGGGGCTTTATCCAGAGGTTTCCATTTGTATAGAGAGATACTTTCAGAGATAAGTCTAGGCCCAGTGCGAAAGACTTCCTTGGGGCTCCTTTCAATGTCTTTGAAGATCTGATTGTTCCTTTCCTTCCAAAGGCACCAAAATATGATAGGGGGAGTTTGTCTCCTGATTTTCGTGGGAAGGGACCAGTCCAACCAACAATAAAGGAAATTAAATCCTTATTCAGGGTCCAGTCAACGGCCAAACTTTAAAAAGCTAGGTCACAAACCTTAGTAGCAAACAAACAATGTATCAATAGGTGATCAATAGATTCTTCATTGCATTTGTATAATATGCACCTATTCGTGAGCATAAATCCCCTTTCTTTTAGGTTATCTTGGGTTAGAATCTTGTTGTGACAAGCCATCCACCATAAAAAAAAAAAAAAATTTGGAGTCAAATGTTAGTTCCAAACCCATTTCCAAATCTTGCTTTGAGTATCCTTGTCCAACAAATTATTGTAAGCTGTCCTAACAGATAGGTTTCCCTTGCTTTCCAAAGACCAAAAGAAATTATCTTCAATATCAAATAAAGGATTCTGGAAAAGGAGAGAATAACTTGTAAGGATTTAGCTAAGATTTTCAAGTTAGGGGAGAGAGGGCAACATAATCCAAGGTATTCCTAGCTCCTGGCACTAGGGGGATCAATAAGGTAGTCACATACACTCGAGCCAAAAAAATGATTCGCAGGTTCCATGAGGCTTTTAAACTCAGAATTAGCCAAGGGGGTTTCAAGAAGACAAGGGTCTTCCTAGAAACAAATACAATTGCCTCTAGCAAGCTTCCAATGGAGACCAGTTAGAAGTAGATTCCTCATTTTGCAGATATTATTCTAGGCTAGGGAGCCGCGAGGGTGATCATTCTAAATACACTTGATGAGAGGGTTATTGTCAAGATATTTGTCACACATTATCTTGCACCAGTCCTTTTTTTTATTAACTAATCCCATCCAACCTTGGCCAATAGAGCTTTATTTGTAAATTGGACCCTTCTAATGCCCAACCCTCCCCTAGATTTGGGGAGGCGCACTTTCTCCCAATTGACACGAGACATTTTCTTCTTATCCTCGGTGCCAGACCAAAGGAAAAATCTTTGAATCTTTTCAAAATTCTCAGCTATGTAATTGGTCATTTTAAACATGGATAGAAAATAGATCGGGATCCCTTGAAGCGCAATAGTGAGGAGTTGCAGTTTCCCAGCACGACTCAAAAGGGAACCTTTCCATCCAACAAGTTTTCTATGTATCTTTTCAAGAATAGTATTCTAGAAAGTGGGGGTGACTTCCTTGATAGTGAGAGGGAGGCCTAGGTACATCGAAGGAAGTGAGGCACTCACACAAATTAAAACAAAAGTCACATGGTCCTACAGACTAGGAGTGCAGTTAAAAAAATAGATCATACTTTTATTATAATTAATACACTGACTTGAACAAGTTGCATAAAGATTGAGGCATATTTTCCATTTCCTAGCTTCCACCACCAAGGCCTTCCCAAATAACATAATGTCATCAATGAATTGTTGAATGGAAGCAGGCTCAAGGGTGGAGGTTAGTTTGACACCTTTGATGGAGCCCTCCGATAACATATGAGCAACATTACTGCTTAGGACATCAACCACCATTATAAAAAGATATGGGGAGAGGGGATCCCCTTGACGAATGCCCCTCCTAGTCGCAAAGAACCCATGAGGCAATCCATTGACTAGGACAGAGTTTCAAACTAGGGTAACACATTCCATGATGATGTTGATCACTTTTTGATTGAAACCAAACCTATCAAGGAATTTAGGAAGAAAGTCCCACAAAATTTTATTGTAAGCTTTAGAAATGTCAAGCTTCAGAGCCATACTAGCATTGTTACACCTGTCCATAGAATGTAAGATTTCATGAGTAGATATAGCCACATACAAGATATGGAGACCAGGGACAAAGCCTTTTTAACTTGGGCTTATCATTTTATCCAGGAGGGGTTTCAAGCGGTTCACCAAGATTTTGGAAAAAATCTTATAAATAGTGTTACAAAGGCTAATGGGTCGAAAATCTATCATGTTTTGAGGTTCATAAATTCTAGGCACAAGGGTAATGAAGGTATCGTTAAGTTGTTTGAGAAACTTACCAGAGTTGAATAAATCTTGAGTTGCTAGAGTAAGGTCCTCACCCACAATGTCCCAAAAGATTTAAAAGAAGTCTGGGGGGTAACCATCGGGTTCAGGGGCTTTAAAATCTCCCATACTAAACACAATAGACTTGACCTTATCCAAAGTAATAGCCCTCATTATAGAATCATTATCCTCAATGGACATGGATTTAGGAAGGGGTTCCAACAACATAGCATCGAACGTTGGATTTGGAGCCTTAGTAGGAGTAGAGAAGGTCCTATTGAAGTGGTTGATAGCTAATAGCCCAATCTATAAAGGATGAGACACCACATCACCTGCCTCATTTTTCAACTTTTTTATTTGATTCCTTTTCCTATATTTGAGAGATGAAACATGAAAGAAAAAAGTATTCCAATCCCCCTCATTTAGCCATTGTATTCTGATTTTTGCTTCCAAAATATTTCTTCTTTCTTTAAGATTTTTCCCATTCCAAACGTTTAGTCTTCTCCTATTGACAGGTCAAAATACAAGTATCACCTTCCTCCATCCTCTTTTGTAACATGTCAAGCTTGTCAGACACAACCTTTTTTTGATGGAACACATCCCCCAAAACCCTCTTGTTCCATCCTTTAACCATATTTTTCATGTGTTTGAGCCTATGGGAGATCTGGAACATAGGGGAACCATACACCAGGATATTCCACCAAGTAGCAATCTTATTCCTGAAGTTAGAATGGGAGTTCCACATGATCTCGAACCGGAAGGGGAAAGGACCAACAACATAGTGTTCATTTAGGGTCAAAAGAAGAGGGTTGTGGTCGAAAACGGTTCGAGGTAGGGCCAACAGATTAGCATGAAGCAAGATAGCTCAATTAGGAAAAAAAATGAATCTATCCTGAAAGACCTGGATCTGACCAATCCAAAGGCGTCTATTGGACCAAGTAAAATACTACCCCTGCAAATCAACATCCACCAGACCAACACAGTTCAGGAAATCATCCAGGTCAGACATGTTGTCAGAGTAATCCATTAGGCCCTCATTCTTCTTCGAGGGCAAAGGGGGGAGTTGAAATCACTAGCCACCATCCATCAGTCTCCCCTATTATTCAAAATCTAGTTAGATATTTCCTTCCAAAGGGTTTTCCTTGCATTCATAGTATTGGGAGCATAAATTTTGATTAAAGACCAGGAGCCCCTAGCATTGGAAAACTTGACCCCCACACTGTTCTTACAATAAAATAGTTTGGAACCAAAGATCCTCATGAGATTCCACATTATAGAAAGACCTCCCAAAGACCCATCCACATCACTATAAGCAAAGAGAGCATTCAACCAAATATAATTTGCTATAGGTTTAAAAATGGTTTCCTTCATATTGGTTTCTTGTAGAAGTAAAACAACTATTTTGTGTTCCAGTGCATAGTTCTTCAGGGCCAACAATTTGTGGGGGCTATTCAGCTCTCTCACATTCCATGAAAGGACTTTCATTTTGAAGCTTTCTTTGAGGACACTTCCAATGTCCTTTGCTTACCTATCACAATTCCCCTTATTTTTTCTCTGTTTCTGGTCAACCACTAGTTGGGTTGACCAAGATTAGAATCACCACCCACATCTGCTTTCTTTCGTTTACCCTTCCTCTTGGGGGTTGACCAAAAATCTTATTCCATAGGTTGAAAGTGATTCACCTCAATAGTCTCAATTAGTCCAAGACAAGGCTTAACCAACAATGCTCCATCCTTCTGGATCTCACCATCCTCCACACCCGTAGTTGGTGAGGGATGATTTTCCAAGGATACCTTTGAATCCCAAGTCACACTAGAGTTAGGACTTGGGGGTTTACACACCAGGGCATTTGTGGGGGAAAGACCATTGGGCACAACAACATAGTTAGCCAAGATCCCAACCGAATCTGTCATAGGAGCAGGCCCTAACTTGGTTGGGGACTCAATGATCTTAAGAATGTCAACTTCAAAAATGAAGTCATTAGAAGGGACCTCTTCACTTGGAACACTAGGGTTGGGGATAGGTCTAATCGTGGACTTGTAGTCTAAAATAAAGTGGCCCGACTTAGCACATTTTTGGCAGTAAATCACAACATTCTCATAGTAGACCAGTTGAGTCCAAGATCAGAAGACAAAACCGAGTCTTACATATTTGGGTAAAGTCTTGTTAACATCAATACTAACACAAAAGCGAGCAAAAACTAACTTGGACATAGATTTAGTGATAGAGTCTAAGGTGATGAACTAGCCCAAATTATCACCAATTCTCCTAAAAATTGATTCATCCAAGTATTCCAGGGGAAGACCAGGGAGACACACCCAGACAGGAGCCAACCTGTTGAGATCAACAGCAGGGTCAAATCTCGGTTTCCAGTGACACAACAACAACCCATCCTTACCATAAACCTAGGGGCCAAAAGAAATCACTGAGACCACATCCTCCTCCATCGTGAACTTGAAGAGGAAAATTCCACCAACCATTACATAGACACTCACACTGCCCTTCAAATTCCATTTCGTAGGAACCCATCTTTGAACCATATCAATAGAGGGTCGAAATGACAAGAACTTTCCAACTACAACAAGCTCCATGGAGGAAACAATCATGTTGCTAATAGCTTTAGGGATAGAAAAATTAGTGTCTGATACTAAGATAACCTCTTCAGGACCAGGAAAGGGACATTTTGAAGTCAAGCTCATGTTGGTCAATGTGTCTTTCCATACTTTAATCGGGGATAAAGGAATCTCAGGCACTTTATCAGCAGGCTTGCTAAGAATCACGAGATCCCCAACAATGAACAACACATTGGAAGCGTCCAAGGATGGAATTGCATGTGCAGTAGCGAGAATTTGGTCAAAAGGGGACAAGGGGGACCATGGGGTGCCCCCAACACGGGCTCAACCATGGGCACAAACATTTAAAACCAAGGGAGAGTGGGAAAAGTAGAGGAAGGTTAAAATGAGTGTTATTGTACAAATTTCAATATGTTGTATTAGAAAGGTTTGGAAATATCTCTACTATATTGTTGTTTGAAGTCATATATAAATTTCATAATGTTGTATCAGAAAGTGTTGGAAATATTTCTACCATAGTGTTGGATTTTGGATCCACAATCTTAGGCATTTGATCCAAAACTTCATGCAACATTATTATCTTTGAGTTTTGAGCAATTTCTATCCATTTTCATGTTGTCATAGCTAGGTTATGAAGAAGTTTCATCAAGGAGCATCAAATCTTCACCATTGATCATCAAGCTTGCAAGGAATTGGGAAAGGGCCATTTTCCACATCAAAATGGCACCAATTCCCCAATGGGATTGAGAGTTTGAGCATTTAAATAGGATTTAGTAGCTTTGTTATTGTGTTCTTCGTATTATCCTTATTTTTATGTTTCAAATGGATTTCATGGGGAATGTTGTTTCTAACTTGCATATTGAACTAATTGTATGTTTGTTCTTTGTGTTTGTGCAGGTCTAGGATCACCATTCACATTTTGGCGCTAGAAGGAGGGCAAAATCTGAAGTATCTAACATGTTTTTTTGAAAAATTTCATAGTTTTTTAAAAAAAATTGTGTCTACAGGAAAACTGCACCACTAGCTGTTACACTATGCTGCTATTAGTCCAACGACACCATATAGTGATGCTGAAAAACTCCAAACTACACCGTTGAGTCATTCGTGACAAAGAAATTTGAATTTCAAACTCCAAAGTTCATCGCTGCCAAAACAATGCCGCATTTGCACTCACTGGTTTTGTACAGTCCATCGCTGTTAGTCCCTAGTGGCACTATATAGTGTCGCTAACTTCCTCAAACTACGCCGCAATTGCAGACTGCACCGCTAGAGTTGGGTAAAAGGCAATTTTCAAATTAATTTCAACATGTGCTTTTTCATTTTGATTACTTCTGACTTCTAACTAGTTTTTGGCCTCTGTTTTTGCAGTATTAACCAGTTTTTGTAGGTTGGATTGATCAAAAGTGAAGGAAAGAAACAAAGACAAAGAATTCTCTATGGCATCATCATTTCATTGTATCAAGTGTTTTTAAACACTTTGGGAAGAAATTATAATCCCTTTTCCAAGGACTTGTCATCTTCATGCTTTTTAGGACTCAATAATTTTCGTTTGGGATTAAAAAGAACAAAACAAAGGGATTAAAAAGAACCATAGGCAACTTACTAGATTTTTTTTTGGACTTAACAATTGAACAAACAAAACTCATAATTCAAATTTGGTGCTTAAAAAAATTTCATATTCTTGTTTTTGAAGGATTAAAATGAACATGTACCTTTTATGTTTTGTAATCCCTTATCCAAAGTAATATCATTTAAAAAGATGTATGTGCTTCTCTCGCACCTCATGGTGATCTTGAGAATCAAAAGGCTTTTTGTGATATTCAGTTGTATAAGTGATTACCTCCACATTTCAATCCAGGTTCCTAAAATTGAACAAAATCTTGCTAGTGTGAGTAGAGTGTATCACGAGTGTTCTCTCTTTGTTTCTCAACAAAGATTGATCGAACTACGGATGTGCTTACTCGCTTTTGTTTATCCTTAGAGGGCCTTCCTGGTGGGAAAAATTAATCACCCTAGGGAATGACCCAACCGGTAACACACTAAAGCCAAGCAACTTCCAATCGGTATATAAGTGTGGGTACTTGATGAAAGTTCAAGAATCACGAGGATTGTTCTGACGAGAATGAAAACAATGGTCTCTTGCTGAATGGATGATCCACCACAAATGAAATTCCTATATTAAAACCTTTTGTTTAGAAGGCCCAAATCCTTAAATCTATTTTTTGATGCAAGAACGGTCGTTTTGAAGCCGTCCCACATTTTTACGGCTCTTGGTAGAGATGAGAAGTATACCATGGGAGTTTCATGGGTACTGATGCTTGGCTGACCTAAGAAGTATGTGTTGTAGAGGGAAGCCAGTGTGGTCAAGCATCTAATCATCCGCTAAGGGTAAGCGTAGCTGGATTTATCCAAGTGGGAACTCAAAAAATATTATCTCATTTTATCCTAGGATTGTGCATCACTTTGGAATCAAAATACTTTGCTTGGATCTAAAACGCTTGAAAACAAACATCCACCAAATCCTCAAAATTTCAAACCCTTTAGGAGGAACAAATACCTTTGAAAAATCCAAGTGCTCTTGCTTGCCCTAGGGATTTCATCTTCAGAGGCTTCTAAGTATTTGGATTTATATCATAATTTGTTCTTACTAAAGTCAACATTAGAAAACTATTGCCTTGATTTCCTTGATTCCCACATAATGGAATTTGTGGGATGAGAAGAAGTTAGGACATTATACATCTAGTTTGAAAAACCTAATCAAGAATTATTTGTGATAAAAGGAAGTCATTAAGCAAAGTTAAGAAACAATTGAACCCCACACATGTGCTCTTCCAAACGATTTCTCGAAAGATCAAAATCCGAAAACCAAAGTCCAAAGGTCTTAGTCAAAAAGCTCACAAGAAACATTTGTCTATGCTTTATGAATTTAGAGAAAGATTGACCTTTAACTTTTACATACATGCATCAAAGAACAATCCTAATTTGTATGAATTTTATTACCAGCAAAATCCAAGTCTCTTTAAAAAAAAATCATTTCTCACATAGGAAGTACAAGCATGTTTTTCAACACCAAGGTCTTGTAAACAAAGGTCTTTCTAGGTTCATTTAGGATCAAACTCATCACTCTCATCCATCCCTCAAACATCAATAAAAAATAATCTCACCAACAACTCTTGCAAATCTTGAAAGAATCATTCATGCTAGACTTTTGGCAAATCCAAATCATCTTGTTTGAGTAGATGTGCGTAGATGAATCCTTCTCCACATATTTAGTCAAATTATCAGTCCTTGTGAACAAGTCTACCCCTTGATAACATCTAACATCTTGGGGTTTATAAGTTCATCATTCAAAATCCAAAAATCAAAATCAAACCCAAAATCATCTTGTTTGGCTAGGGGTGTATAGATGAATCCTTCTTTACACACTTAGTGAAATTATCATCTTGTGTACAAGTCTACTCTAGGACAACATCCAACCTCTTAGATTTTATGAGTTAATTATCCAAACCAAATCCAATCAAGTCAAAATCAAATCAAACCAAACCAAATCAAATCAAATCAAAATGTAAGAAAAAAAGTCCCAAATTCTAGTATCTCCTTCAAAGATTTCTCAAGAGTTCAATAATTCACATCATCCATCTTCCATTTATCCCATCATCACACTTTGATCCTTAATCATCCTAGATTTTATCTTTTGTGCCTAAAGTTAGATCAATCTAAAGAATTAGAGGTTCATCTCACACATTCTTCAAAATTGATCCCTATTTTATGAAGCAAACTAGATCACAACACAAGAAGAACATGGAAACCAATAGAGAAACATCAACTTTGAGTGACTTAAGCCAAACCGCTCCTGGAATGAATTCCATTGGATCAAGCAATCCCCTAAGCAATCTTCCTATATCATCACAAAATCCTCAAGAGGATGGTCAAGTAGAAGACATCGCCAATAATGTCTTATGGATGACACAATATGAAATCCTTGAAATGGTTCAATATATTGAAACTCACAGAATTTTCAATACCATGATGAGGCTCAATCCCTCCCAATACATGCTTGAATTGGCAAAAGAAGGGGCTAAACTCCCTTCCGATTATGACGTAAGCACTATTGTGGAGAAGCCTCTTGGGATCATGCCCCCAATCTCACCCACACCTCCATTTCAAAGAATCACTCAAAGCATCCCACAAATCACATCATCCATTGCTCCAACTTAACCAATTGTCAACAAGGGAAGCTCATTGCTTCATGCACTTCAAACACATCCCCTTGTGAACAACCAATATTTGGATGTAAATACCATATTGGGTCAATCCATCCTGTTGATCCAATACACCCATACGTTTCGCTCACATTTCATGATCCCCCCAATCCAACCTCTTTTCACGCAACATTGACATATCCTCTCAACACACAAATCTCTTTCCCCATGACCTCATAAGAAGAAGGTGGATTATTTGGACTAAGGGGAATCTTCAGTCCCTCATCATCATCATTTTTCCAAGGGAATACACCACCCATTTTTCTACCACTTCCACCATTTCCATTAACATCCACACCACCCCTTGGTTTGGGCCTTCCGTCTTTACCAACCATCAATCAAAAAAATTCGAACAACCCTCCAATCACAAATCAAATTACCATACCAAATCCTCCCATCTTGCCATTGATATCACAATAATAGGTGGCAACCATTCAAGCAACCTTAGCAATCAACACATCATCTACCATCTCAGGGTTTCTCAAAACATGGTCTCCCAAGGGCCAAGCATATCAATCGCACCATCCATAACACAAACCCCAATTATCAATACAATGATACCTCTCATCACAACAACAAACATTGTTCCTAATCCACCACCTACACCATCGAAACCCAACATGACAAACTCATTTAGCATCGTGTTGCAAGTAGCTCAACAAGCCACCTATCAAAAGGCACTTCGACAAATTCAAAATCAACAAGCTGCACAACTAGTTGCCCAACAAGCGCAAGCACAATTAGTGACACAACAGGCCACCCACGCTCAAAATTTACTGCAACAACAATAAGTTGCCCAAGCTGCACAAGCAACTGAAGCCGCACAAGCCACACAGGATGCCCAGGTTGCACAAGTAACCCAACAAGCACATGCTCAAGCTCAAGCCCAATATCAATCTCAGCAAGTGCAAGTGCAAGCTCAATACTAGGCATAACTGTAGGCAACTCAACAATAAGCATATCAATAAGCCTTGCAACAATATCAAGTGCAATAGGAAGCAGCCCAATTACTAGCTCAACAACAAGCTTTGTTGGCACAACAACAAGACCAACAACAAGCATTGTTGGCACAACAACAAATACAGGAATATCAACAAGCCTTAATCACACAAAAAATATTGCAACAAACTCCCACCAACATACCTAACGCTCCACCCATCACTCAAACACCTCAACCACTTCAGAACAAATTCACTCCACCTCCCAAACCTCAAGACGACGTGACAACACAAATTAAATTTCTCTTGCAACAAGTGCTTGATCTTCAATTAGGGAAAAAACAAAGCCACCAAGCAATTTGTGCCCTTATCCTTTCGACAAGAGCGTGGTAATGGTACCATTCCCAAAGGGATTTGAAATCCCTAAATTTGACAAATACCGTGGGATTGGAAACCCTGAAGATCACATCAAGGAATTCCAAGTACATTGCATGGAGGTTGTATATGATGATACATATTTGATGCACCTAATTCCTTGAAGTTTGGTTGGCCCTACCATGGAGTGGTTCTCTCACTTGCCTATTGGCATCAAAAGGTTCCAAGAGATCATAGACGCATTCATAAAGAACTACGCATTCAACATTGGCATGGATGTTAGCCTAGAGGAACTATCTACGCTCAAACAAGGTATGGGGGAATCATTCAGTTCCTTCCTACAACAATGGTGATCCAAGGCCAATAGGAGCAAGTGGGCCATGTCAGAAGAGAAACAAATTTGCACCATCTTTTCCAATCTTGAGAAAACCTTGGCATTTCATCTAAAAATGCAATGCATCACCACTTACGACCAATTGATCCCCAAGGTGTTCAACATCAAACAAGCCCTTATTGCACAAGGGGGGACACCCACATATCCATAACATCAAGACAACCATCATTCCACTAGCTATAATGAAAAACCTCGCACATGGGTGAAAAATAGGAACATCACTAATGACAGTGCGGTTGATGCCAAGGAGTAATCAATACTTTGAAATAGAACACCTAAACATATCAGCAACCACAAAACAACAATCACAACAACATGCAAACCAATGTAGTATCACAACAACCACCTAATAATTAAATCAACAATCTGAATAATCAAGGGGGACCACCTTCACGAAACAAATATCTCCCCAAGAGAAATTTTACAGCCCTTGGGGAATCAGTCAAATTTGTCATGAAGAAATTGGTAAATGAGAATCTCATTAAAATCCCCACTTATGAGAATTATCAAGAGCCCCAAGTGAAACCACCATGGTATAATGAAAACTACCTTTATGATTTTTATAAAATCAAGGGGCACACGACAACCAATTGCATGAAGCTGAAAAATCTAATCCAAGACCTCATCGATGATAAGATCATAAATGTGGAACAACTAGCTGGAAATCAAGACCTTAAGATATACACGAATCTGATGCCAGATCATAACAAAGGAAAACAAAAGTATGCCAATGTGAACCATGTGTATGACCATGTTGTCGCATCCCTAGATGAATGGGTCACTATTGTTAGCATCAAGGGAGCCAAAGTTGATTGTGGAGTCCCCCACGTGGTGACAAAGTCACCATTATTGGGTCATCACAACCACCTAGGGCATCCACCTCAAATCCAAAATCCACTCCTAATGGCTACAATGTCTTGGACCAGCTGAAAAGAACTCTCATTCAAATCTCCATCATGGGGTTACTGAAGATCTCATCTGCCCATAGAGAAATCCTTGAGGAAGCATTGGCTTCATCTATCGTCTCTTCCAATCTTGATACTGAAAATTCCAAGCTATGGTCGAAAACATTACCACCCTAAATCTCTTCACATTTTCTAATGAAGACTTCCCCACTCAACCATCTCACAATCTTGCACTCCATGTTGAAGTCTTGGTTCATAAAAAAAAATTCAAAAGGGTTTTGGTAGATGGGGGTGCAGGTCTAAACATCTATTCTCTCAAGCTCATAAAGAATCTAGGATTCTTTGAGGACTCCATTGAAAAAGGCAAGGGCATCACGATCAAAGCTTATGATGATGAAGAAAGAGTGTCTTAGGGCACTATCCAACTCCCTATTCAAGTAGGGAAAACCATTATGGAAACCACTTTCCAGGTCCTGGACCTTGATTTAGCTTATAATATCCTCCTGGGGCATCCATGGATCCATGGGATACAAGGAGTTGCATCGACCTTCCATCAGTGCATCAAGTTCTCATATGAAAATCAAGAGGTCACGATCTATAATGATCCTGAACCCTTTGCCTACTACAAAAACTTGGAAGCAAAATACTATAAAATCCCCGAAGTCCCAAAGAATGATGAAGGCCCTTCAACTCTGTATGTAGACCCAACTACCATTGCCTCCACTTCTGGGACAAAGACACCCGCCATTCCTGATGTATTTGAAATCAAGATCATTATCCAAGACAGTGGGTGTGGGGACTACAAAATGAAGAAAAGTGCCTTTGTACTAGGAGAGTTACCTCAATCTCCTAGATCACATGGAAAATCCCAACTAGCTAAAACCTCATCCCAAAAATTTAGGGCAAATCCTTCTAGATTCATATGCTAGGGGGATCTAAGTAGGGAAATAGTAGATGAAAGAGACATATCAAGCTTGCTATACCAAGATGAAAGGCATGTGCCTAATCTTCCCATGGATGAAAGTAGCAAAGGATGACAAATGATGCTTGGTATGGGCTATAACAGAAACAAGAAGATTGGACAGAATGACAATGGTCTTCTAGTGCCTCTCATTCCTGAGATGTGTATGAGAAATCTTGGCCTCAGATGTAACCCTCCAAAGGTGACCATACTTGGTAGAGGTGCCTCGGTTAAAAAGGTCAAAGATCCCCCTCAGATATCGACATCCATCTTTCAGTTACCTTTATCCACAGGTCGAGTCCTAGACAACTTTACCTTTGACATAACTAATGTTTGTAGTAGTGATGAGGATCCCATAACTGAATTACCTATGCTTTTTGAAGATTCTTCCCTATTCACGATCAACAGCCTATCTTTTGAGTCAGACCATCAAACCCATGCAATAAACCTAGTCTATCCCCAACTCATCAATTACAACCAACGACGACCACCAATTCTAGACACATTAAAAAATGATGAGCTGCTCTTAGAATTCATGGGATTGCAGGATACGGTACCATATGGAGATCACAAAGCTGGGTTCATCATCATACTAGATACACAAGCCTATTACAAGGAAACGATTGAATCCTTCAGTTGCAAAAGTGAAAAATTGAGAATAATCTCTAGGTCTTTGAGTGAAAACCACACTATGGCATTCTTTGACTAAAAAATAGTAAAAATAAAGGACTCATTCAATGGTGAAAACCTCTCTGAGGTGCCAGAGGATGAAGGATTCAATCTTCCTCTCAATGCCATTCATCAGGAGAAGTCAGTGGTTCTGGTAGAACAATACAATCTAGTTAATTTGGGAACAAAAGAATTACCACACATAACATTCTACGTCAAGTCACTTCTCACAAAATAAAAAGAACTCCTAGATACATTCCTAAAGAAAAGAAAGATAAACTTTGCATGGAATTATGTCGACATTCCTGGGCTTGATCTAGAGGTTTTGGTTCATCACTTAGCTATATATCCCGAAGCAAAGCTAGTGAGACAAAAGCTAAGGAAAATGCATCCCTGGATATCATTGTTGGTGAAAATGGAATTACAGAAGCTCCTAGATGCAGGGTTCATACGACCGATTGATTATCTAGAGTGGATTTCAAACCTTGTACCTATTTCAAAGCCCAGTGGGGGCATCCGCATTTGCACAGATTTCAGAGTTTTAAAAAAAGCATGTCCCAAAGATGATTTTCCACTTCCAAACATTGATATGATCATGGATATGGAGATAGGACATGAGATGCTATCACTAATGGATGGATTCCTAGGATACAATCAGATCATGATAGCCAAGTCAAGAAAAAGACAAGATCATATATCAGCTCTAAGCTCCATTTTTGACAGACTAGAAATGTACAAGTTCTGACTTAATCCAAAGAAGTGTGTCTTCGAGGTACAATCAGGAAAGCTCCTAGGGTACATCGTATCCATGAGAGGAATCGAGATAGACCCTGCCAAAGTCAAAAAAATCCTTGAAATGGAGGCACCAAAGACATTGAAACAACTAAGAGGCCTACAAGGAAGACTCTAGTCCATCTAACGATTCATAGCGCAACTAGTAGACAAGGCAATCCCATATTCTCATCTACTCCACAAGGGGGTAGCATACAAATGGGATGAGAAAAGTGACCAGGCGTTCAACAAGATGAAGGAGTACTTTCTCACACCACTATTCCTTATGCCACCAATTCTAAAAAAACCCTTGATCTTATATATATCAGCAACAACATCGGCCCTCAACGCTCTCTTAGCACAACATGATGAAAACGAGAAGGAGAGAGCTATTTACTACATCAACAAGACCATGGTGGGACATGAGCTGAACTACACACCCATTGAGAAAGCTTGCTTAGTAGTCATGTTTTCAACACACAAATTTAGACATTACATGCTAGCACATTAGATCAATCTCATTGCAAAAATAGACCCACTCAAGTATCTGCTTTCCAAAGCAACTCTCGCAGGATGAATGATGAAGTGGGTTATGATTTTGACAGAGCATGACATTGAGTATGTAGAATGCAAGGGTATTAAAGGACAAGAAATCATGGATCAACTGGTAGAAGCACCAATATATGCAAAAAATCCACTTTTTTCAAAGTTCTCTGATGAATCAATCTTCAACCTTAGTGTAGCAAATCATTGGAAAATGTACTTTGATGGGTCCTACACACAACATGGGTTAGGAGCAAAAATATTCTTCATCACTCCACAAGGGTATTGCATACCTAAATCATACAAGCTGTCATTATCATGCACAAACAACATCACGAAATATGAGGCTCTTGTCATAGGGATGAGAATTATAGTGCAGTTGTAGATCATGGCACTTAAGGTCTACAGAGACTCACAACTCACAATCAACCAGGTGAATAATGAATATCAAACAAAGGATGACAAGTTGAATCCATACAAGAAATTGGTGGAAATCCTTAAGGATTCCTTCATTGATATCGGATTTGAACAACTACCAAGAGAAAATAACAAAGCAGTGGATGCAATGGCTACGATCAGATCACTCCCAAAGATCCTGCACAATGTCCGAAAGCAAGAATTCATCATAGAGCAGCTTCTCATACTAGCATTCGAGGTACCAGAGTCCGAATTTGTGTGTGAAATCATTGGTCCTGGTGATCTCTGGCACCATGATATATACACTTACCTAAGAATAGGAGTCCTCCCCACCGACATAACCTAAAACCTCAAAAGAGCCTTTGTAAAAAATTCATCTTGTTTTGTCATCCTAGGAGATACCTTGTACCGTAGAAGCATTGAAGGGACCCTTTTACGTTTCCTAAACACTGAGGAAGCCTTGATTACTTTAACTAAGGTACATAACAACACTTGTGGTTCACATTCGAGCGATATGACTTTGGCCAAGAAACTGCTGAGGATGGGGTACTATTAGCCTACAATGGAAAGAGAAGCACATGATTATTTCAAAATGTGTTTGTAGATTCAGTGGCATGGGGACCTCATTCATGCACCAACTCAGGAGCTCAACCTAATTATCACACCTATGCCCTTTTCACTGTGGGGGCTTGATCTCATTGGTAAAATCATCCCCACCTCATCAAGTGGGCATAAGTTTATCATCATCACCATAGAGTACTTTATGAAATGGGTGGAGGCCATTCCCATGACCTACATTACAAGAAAGCAGATATCCAAGTTCATCCTGAATTACCTTATTTTTTGATATGGTGTCCCTCAAGCCATTATCTCAGATAATGAGACACCTTTCAAAAACTAGGATGTTCATGACCTATGCCAAAAGTTCAATATCCAACATCACTTTTCCACTCCATATTATGCACAAGGAAATGGCCAAGCATAAGCTACCAATAAAAGCATCCTAAAAATCCTCAAGAAAATAGTCAATGATGTTGGTTGTGACTGGCATTTGCAGCTAAATCTAGCCTTATGGGCCTACTGCACAAGCATCCGCACACCAACAAGTGCCACCCCCTTCTCCCTGGTCTACAGATCATAAGCCATACTCCCCATTGAGATCGAGCTCCCATCCCTGAGAATATCATTGCAAAATCTCATCACAGATGAATAATATCGGGTGTCACGATTGAATGAGCTGGAACTACTAGATGAGCGGCGTATGGATGCCTTAAACCATTTGCAAGTCTATTAGAACCATCTCAAACGAAGCTACAACAAGAAGATTTGGAGGCAGACCTTCCAAGTAGACGAGCTAGTACTGAAGGAGAATCATAGATTTTTTGCCAAATCCAGATAGCAAGGGCAAGTTTGAACCCAATTGGTTGGGATCATTTATCATTACAACAAGCTACAAGTCAGGAGCATATCAGCTATCAACGCCTGAAGGCGAACCCCTGCAGGATCCCATGAATAGCTTCCATCTCAAAAAAAATTATGCCTGATCTCTTAAGGGTAAAACCAAAAATACAAAAAAATAAAAAAATAAAAAAAAAGGATTAGAAAATAGTAAAGATAAAAAATCATCCTCCAGTGAAAAGCACTTCGGTGGTGCTTTGGGCAAGTACCTTGGTGAAAACCTGGAAAACAAGCGCCTTGTGTAAATAAATCACTCTCCATCCACCAGGATCTTCATGGCTTATTTTGTACACTTTCCATCATCCATCAGATCCCATATCTCCTTCTGTCACTCATCCGCGTCCGCATCATGGCTTGGTCCTGTGTTTGTATCATGTTCCACCCTAGTACTACTTGGCACATTCCTAAGGTCAATTTTTCCTTCCTATATCATAGTAGTCTATCACATCACATTGGGGGCATGTTATTTTACCTACATCAGACCAAATTCGTGTATATCCTTGGAGTTTTCCTTAAAATCAAAAAATAAAAAAATATTCGTAAAATCAAAAAATCCAAAAACATGTCAAAAATCCAAAAAATTAAAAATAGAGTCATCTTGTCGAACTATGTCATCTCTGAGCTTGAAAGTAGGAAAGGTTGATCTTTCATCAGCCCCTGAGACACATTAGGTCAGTCCTTTAGGAGTCTATCACAATAAAATGGCAATCCATTTGTTCATATCTCATCAATAAATCAAATCTATGTTAGTCGAACTACTTGGTCTCTACTTGTATAGTGTAGGCAAGGGTAATTTTTTGATCAGCTTCTGAGACCCCTAGGATAGGTTTTTACGTTAGGTTCTTGGTCAAAATCTCAGAAAATACCAAAAAAAAAGAAAATTTGAAAATCAAAGCATTTAAAAAACCTGAAAAACCCAAAAACAACCTCAAAACATTTCAAAAACACCAAAAACATCCAAATTTTTGAAAAAATCCATCTCATCTCGCTTTCACCTGCAATAAGAATCCCCTCATAATAAATCATCATCAACCTCAACCTTTGGGGAAACAACCGAAAACAAGTCTAGTAGGTTCAAAAGTGAAAACCCAATCGTCAAAGTCTCAAGTCTAGGTCAGTAGGTAAGCAAGTTAGTCAACTCGGAATATCAATAGCCTATCATCCAATCAATCTCACCATCATCTGATAAGATCATGTCCTAGGATGAATCCTTCCTACAATGGACATCAACATCAAGCATCATCGTAGTTTAGTCTTGGCTAGTGGTATGAAGAACATTAGCTTGTTTGTTTACTTTATTTTTGTCTTTTTGACTTATCTTTTGCATTCATTTTGATGACCTCTCGATGATTTCCAAACAAAAGGATTTAGAGAGAAAAAAATGGGGCAACAATCATTATCTTTTTTATCAGTTGTGCTTGTGGTATATTCTTGTAATATAACCTGGTCATGCGTACTTTGTTTGGGTGTAGGGAGGATGTTTTAGGTGTCTTGTTAAACACATAGGAAGGTTTGCCTTCTTATGTTTTGGTCCAAGATGGTTGGAATATCTGAACTACATTTTAGACAAGGTTTCATATGCCAGGTGTGAACAAGAGTACTCCTATCTGATTATTGAGTCAAAGTCCATCACACTAGGTACAACTTCATCCTAGTTCTTTATACCTTAATGCATCGTACCTATGTGTATTATCAAACATAAGGTGAATGGCCCTTTAAAATCCCAATTCTTGATAAGCAAATCATCATCATCATCACCATCATCATTAATAATATAGGCTTGATTGGATCCTCTTTTCATTTTCCTATTTCTTCTATCTTCTCTTCGTGCTAACATGGTACCATGACAGTTAATAAAAAACATCGCTAATACATCCACCCTGCATCCACAAAATTTCAGCATAATGCATATCATATCATATAGGAAACATTAATCACCTCAAATGCATTGCATATCATCATTAATATAGTTTGGTTATTCAAAACATCTCATACACCATAAATTTGCATTCATTTTATGCACATAAAAGTATCATCACATAGGCATTATTAAATCATATCATACACAAAAAATCCATTGCATAATCACATGTACACCATCACATCATTTGCATCATCGTATCATTCATTTACATCATAGCACCATAAATCATTACATACCAATAGGCATTCATATCATAGGCATATCACATCATAATAATATCGTTACATACCATAATCATTTACATTTCATAAATCATGTCATAATCATTTCACGAGGGAGAGCGCAGGGCAAAGATCAAATGATTCTATTCATACTAGATATCCCTCTATTTGAGTTATTTTACATATCTTACAGTATTATGGTTTGAGATCAAATTATTATGTTGGAGACACTTTTTATGATTTACATCACATTACATACATTTATGTTTTATGGTATACACTTGTTATGATTTACATCACATTCATACATTATTATGGTTTGAACAAGTTTGTTATACACATTATTATGGTTTGAACACTTGTTACATCTATTTACATTGTGCATTATTATGGTTTTATTTATTTAGCAAGTTTGCACCTTAATTTTTTTTCCTTAAATATGTTCTTGATCAAAATTAGAGTTACACATTATTTTTTTCTTTAAATTCAATCTTGATTAATGTTGAAAACATCAGGTTTGATTAATTGTAAGCATTGAACCTTAGAAATAAAAATGTTGGACTATCTAATGGTTGCTCTTTGTAAATTTAAAAACATGGATGTACAATTAATTATAAAAATGAATTTGTCTTTAAATGGGTCAATAAATAGAAATAATTTGAATGAAAATATGTAAGTTCTAGGTCAATTCCTAAGAGGTTCAATGTTGTTTAAGTGGAACATAAAAATGCAATTGGAAATAGATGATAAGGAATTCTTAGCTAAATGTTCATTTTTAAAGTCACTCTAGGTTAAATGTAAATTACATATATGATGCTATATGAACTTAAGAATTCCATATAATCTAATACACATGAATTTGATTGTGCATGCAAAGAATTCAAACTAGATGATAAGCTATAAGTGTCCAGTTGAATGTAAATGAAATCAAATATATTCTTGAACTTAAGAATTCTATATAATCTAATACACATGAATTTGATTGTGCATGCAAAGAAAGTGATCTAGATGATGGGCTATAAGTGGAGTTTAATGTAAATGAAATGAAATCTATTCTTGAACTTAAGAATTCCACGAAACATTTATGCAATTGGAAATAGATGATTTAAGGAATTTCTAGGTAAAATGATTTTTTAAAGTTGTACTAGATGTTTTGTATTGGATATGATGCAATATAGGTGGAGTTGAACAAATGAAATGAAAGATTCTTGAACTTAAGAATTCCACGGAACATAAATTTATGCAAAATTGGAAATAGATGATAAATAGGAACTTCTGAACTAATGAAATCAAAGATTCAAGTGACCTTAAGAATTCCATTTCCAACATAAAAATGCAATTGGAATAGATGATTTAAAGGAATTTAGGCAAAATGTGAACTTTTAAAAAGTCACTAGGTATTATAAATTACATATATGATCTAGCATATAAGTGGAGTTAAACAAATGAAATCGAAGATTTGAAAGTGAACTTAAGAATTCCATGTCCAACATAAAAATGCAATTGGAATTAGATGATTTAAATGAATTTAGGCAAAATGTGAACTTTTTAAAAGTCACTAGGTTTTGTAAATTGCATATATGATCTAGCATATAAGTGGAGTTGAACAAATGAAATCAAAAATTTGAAAGTGAGCTTAACAATTCCATGTCCAACATAAAAATGCAATTGGAATAGATGATTTAAAGGAATTTAGGCAAAATGTGAACTTTTTAAAAGTCGCTAGGTTTTTTAAATTTCATATATATGATCTTGCATATAAGTGGAGTTGAACAAATGAAATCGAAGATTTGAAAGCGAACTTAACAATTCCATGTACAACATAAAAATGCAATTGGAATAGATGATTTAAAGGAATTTAGGCAAAATGTGAACTTTTTAAAAGTCGCTAGGTTTTTCAAATTCCATATATGATCTAGCATATAAGTGGAGTTGAACAAATGAAGTCGAAGATTTGAAAGTGAACTTAACAATTCCATGTCAAACATAAAAATGCAATTGGAATAGACGATTTAAAGGAATTTAGGCAAAATGTGAACTTTTTAAAAGTCACTAGGTTTTGTAAATTGCATATATGATCTAGCATATAAGTGGAGTTGAACAAATGAAATCAAAAATTTGAAAGTGCACTTAACAATTCCATGTCAAACATAAAAATACGATTGGAATAGATGATTTAAAGGAATTTAGGCAAAATGTGAACTTTTTAAAAGTCACTAGGTTTTTCAAATTGCATATATGATCTAGCAAATAAGTGGAGTTGAACAAATGAAATCAAATATTTGAAAGTGAACTTTACAATTCCATGTCAAACATAAAAATACAATTGGAGTAGATGATTTAAAAGAATTTATGCAAAATGTAAACTTTTTAAAAGTCACTAGGTTTTGTAAATTGCATATATATGATCTAGCATATAAGTGGAGTTGAACAAATGAAATCAAAGATTTGAAAGTGAACTTAACAATTCCATGCAACATAAAAATGCAATTGGAATAGATGATTTAAAGGAATTTAGGCAAAATGTGAACGTTTTAAAAGTCACTAGGTTTTCTTAATTGCATATATGATCTAGCATATAAGTGGAGTTAAAAAATGAAATTGAAGATTTGAAAGTGAACTTAACAATTCCATGTCAAACATAAAAATTCAATTGGAATAGACGATTTAAAGGAATTTAGGCAAAATGTGAACTTTTTAAAAGTCACTAGGTTTTGTAAATTGCATATATATGATCTAGCATATAAGTGGAGTTGAACAAATGAAATCGAAGATTCAAGTGAACTTAAGAATTCCATGTCCAACATAAAAGTGCAATTGAAAATAAATGATTTAAATGAATTTAGGAAAAATATTCAAATAGTTTTAAAGTCACTAGGTTTTGTATCAAGCACATATATGATCTAACATATTTAAGTGGAGTTTCAAATGTAAATTATGAAATCAAAGATTCTTGAACTAAATTAAGAATTCCACATGGAACAAATTTAAATACAATTGGAAATAAATGACCAAGCCTTTGAAAAAAACCCATTCTAAATCATGTCACATGTCTAATCAATATAGATATATAGATCTATAAAAAAATTGACTACATATATATATCTAGTCATACATGTACATATATCCAAAAAATAATTGGTACATATAATCTGGATCCTCTCTATCTTTAATTATCACTAAAATATTTTTATGATCTTCAATAGGCAACCTCCACTTTTGTTTGGCATGTCCTCTTTTAGGTAAATTTTCTAAATTTATTTTTGTTGCTATAACTAATTGACTATAATGTAGAACCTTTTGTCCTGGTATATAATCAACAAATATAATACCATTTTTATCTATCTTTATTTGTTGATAATATGTGTCTTTAATAAGGACTGATCTAATGGGATACTCTTTTCCATCACCATCTATCATCAATTTCACCAATTTTATTTTTGGTCGCGTACATATTAGTAGATAGTGATCTACACCTTCTGCATTGTTAGGATTTGTAGCAACAATGAAAATATCTCCTCTACACACACCATGTAAAGTTTACAAAAGTTATAAATATATTTTTAATACTGTTGTCAAATAAGGTTTGCACCCTTGCTAAGCTATGAACTATAGCAACCTATTGACACATGGGAATATTTCAAGGTTGTGGGTGACTAGGGAATGAAGTGGACCTCCAGATTATGAGTTGGTTCCCTTTGAATTTTCTGGTAAAAACTGAAATATGACAAGGTAAAGAGTAGAAAGATGTGCTTGAACTAAAAACTATCATTAATAGGTGGTACACCAAAAGTAAGAATTTTGACCAAAAGCTATTGAAACTCACGAAAGGGCTTAATAGAGCTAAACAATCTCACAACACATAAATATATGTCTGCAAAAATGATTCTATGTGAGGCTCTGACTGTTTTAATGTTTAAACACAAGGAAAACAATAATGTTTTCACAAATATAGAAGCATAAAAAAGATCACTAACATAGACTTGCACTATGACATAAGAATTTTTGCATTCAGCATGGAAGGCATATGATAAAATAGAGGATTACACATGATTTTATCTTGCAATTCACAACCAATACTTAAACAACAAAGAAAAAATGTGAAGGAAAAATGACTTCTATTGAGGAAAAATGAGGATCTGTATTACGTTTGCCAAAATATTATGTGTTACAAAAGTGAGAAGCATCTGCCTCAACAATCTCCAAACTAAGAACTAACCCCTACAATGAATGAAGAAAATGACTTATAGAAATTGTCTCCAAAATTCAAAATTGAACTTTGGCTCCAAAATCACATGTGTTGTCAATCTTTCCTCCAAACAAGGCATGTAATTCCAACCAACTCCAACAAGAGTTGTCAAAGTTTCACCAACCTGGTGAGCCGTATGCAAACATAAACCCCTACAAACCAGGTTCAAAACTGAAAGTATCAAGCTGCCATGTGCCTCAAATCCCTCCTTGACTCAGTCAAAACAAAAAGAATTTAAAAACTGAAGTGAACTCATAATATTTTTCTCCAAACTCCCTAAAATCGCTCCAACATGTTGGCATAAACTTCTCCCATGATTTGAGCAAGGCTCCACAAAAGGCTCTATTTTGAACTTCCTTTACCCCTCATTATCAAAGGCTTTTATTTGCATTTTCAAAATATATTTTATTTAAAGTGATTTATATTTCATCACTTAAATAAAGATTATTACAATTTTGCAATCAAATGCAATAATAAACGTACATTGGAAATTTGCATAAGGCTTTTAATTTATTATCTAATAATAACATTTATTTCAAAAATGATTTATCAATATCATTTAGAAATAAACGTTTTACAAATTGAGCTTCAAAAAAGCAAAACTTAGAAACCTTTATTAAAAGCCAAATAGGAAATAAAAAATAGCCAAGTTCAAAGTCTTATGAAATATTAAAAAATAAAATCATAAGGCATTGAAGAATGATGTAGCCCACCATTTGAAAATAAAGTTCTTGATAAAATATAAGGCACAAAAGAATGACGCCTTCACTCCACCGAGCCTTCCTATAGGGTTTTTTAAGAAAAACCCAAAAAGAAAGAAAGAACTCATTCTCATTTTATTTTTCACTTTGCTGGCTGAGAGGAGTGCCCCCATCATGGAGAAAACCCTAGCTGACCTGTGAATGATTTTTACTTTGTGTGAACGCCAAAAACCAAACTCTAGTTGGTTTCTTTTTTTTTAAATCTACAGGCCGCCATTGGAGCTCTTGATAGATTTGTATCAGAAAATAAAAGGCAAGTCTGATTGCATTTTTTTTCTTACTCTTACGTTATTTCCTAAAGATGAAGAGGCTCGAATCTGAGCTCTTTGTGTAGAAAGATAAATACATTTTTTTGATGCTTTCTTTTATGAATTGTTCTGTTGATGCCTCTTTCTCTATTTTGGGCCGCCATTGGAGCGTATGTCTGATCTTTTTAAAGATGAGAATCTCTGTCTTTTGCACCATTGAAGGTTTTTCTCTGGTGATTTTTAAAAGAGGTAAGCATTATTTTTCTATGTATCTATATCTTTCTCTTTAGCCAGGCCACGACCATACTTTTCTTTTTTCCCTCTGAAGTTTTTTTTGTTGTTTTATTTGGCCGCCATGATAGGAATAACAACTCGGCCTCTGTAAACTTTGAAAGCTGCAAAAATCGTCTTATCTTTGTTGAAATAAAATGATTACTCTATTGAAAGTTTGATGATCACCAAGAGAAGACTCTTTGACCCTTTCTTTATCTCTGGAAACTTTCAAAGCATTCTCTGTAGTTTTGAGAGCTTATGTGGAGCTTTTAAATGAGAAAACCTGCGGCCTCTAGCTGGTCTTTCTGTATTTTTTGCTTCCTTCAAAAGCCTCCAAGAGAGAGGCCACCATCAATGAACTCTAAACTTGGCCTCTACATTTTCTCCTTTCTCTGTGTATTTCTGCATAAAGATTAAAATGTGACCTCTGCATTTCTGTTCCGAAAATGGGCATTAAGTTTTCACCATAGTAAGATCATGTCTTATCTGTATGCAAAGAAAACGTCTAACATTCTCCATTTTCATAAAATCACATTCCTATAGCTTGAGCTCATGCTTCCTTATCTTGGTTTGATCATTTTGTATTCTGTATTTTACTACATCATGTGGCTTTGATTTCTTATGAAATAACAGAAACCTTGCTCAAATTCAAATTACAAAAAAGAGAAAACCCTTTTTTTTATTGTTGAGTAATATCTCTCTTTCATGGCTGCTCTCTATATTTAGTATTCAAGACAAAATATTCTCCTTTCTCTGATTATTGGCTTGTATCACAATACTTTTTATTTGCCTCCCTTATTTATTATCATGAAATTTTTCATGAAATATAATATGCACTTAAACATACATAAAAGTTATGCATAGATTATGATGATGTAATGATTTCTTTATATGAAGTTGTTCTGAGACACAACTTTGATTTCATGATATTCACTCTACATAAAAAATTCAATGAGCTGGGCTCCACCCTTGTGGGAGCTTCATTTTACCCCACTCATATTGATATTGATGAATAAATAACATCATATTTCCTGTTTCTACACATGATGAAAACCAGTTAGTAAAAAATGAATCAATGATTCCCTTTTTGATTTATTTCCTATATCTGCACATAACACAAACAAGTTAGTAAAAATAACAAATTCAATGTTTCCTTTTGATGCTTTTCTTTTCTTTTTTAAATGGTGAATGATTGATAGGATATACATTCCATTTATGCTGGTAATGTAGGGATAAGGTAGAATGCGATCCCTCATTGCTCTAACACCACTCCTCACAATTTTGTAGGTAAACCTTGGAGCTGGAGCCGACACCGATACTAGAGATAGACATGAAGTCCACATGACTGCAATAATGATTCATCATTCTAGGCAATGAAGAATCGCCTTCTCCCCTTACTCTTACATTATTTCCAGTTGTGTAATGCATTATTTCTTTCATTCAACATTTGATTAGGAATAAAAAACAGGCTACTCTCGCAGTTTGTGTGGGATTACAAAACATTTTCTCAATAAATGAATTGTTCATGATATGCAATGGCTTCCATTATCTGATGAATTTATGCATTTATTCTGATTGGACAATGAAACAATGCAATTGCAATTGCTTTAAAAAATATTCTGTAATCAAAATCGATTTTCTTGCATTCCTATTCTTATGTCTGCAATGATTAAGAATCAAATCAGGCAAATGAATGGTTCAGCCTGAATATTGTTTTCTTCAATGAAATTTGTTTATTTTATGCTTTGTTGAACTGTTCAACCAGTTTAGTCTAAACTATTGAATGATTTTGCAAATCATTCCTAAACATACTTTCATTCCGAGAATAAAATTTTGTTGGATGACTTGTAATAATTTTTTTTGTACCCTAGCAAGTAATTTCTCTTATGATTACTGATTTTAAGCAAGATGCTAAAAATTGATAACATTTCTGGTGACCTTCCAGGGGTGTTTGCTTGCTAAACAAAAAGGCTAGTTCCTAGCTTATCCATTGGGAATGGATTCAATTAATACCTTTTCCTGATTCAGAAAACCTTGTACAAAGTTCCTTTTTGTTGTAACTGATTGTAACTTTGTTGTTACTAGTTATAGTCCCATGGGATATATGTTTGTTGCTGATGACATTGAAGTTTTATTCGATTTTATGAATAAGAAGCATATATCCGATGTAACTGTAACTAGTGATGAAAAATTTTGAAATTCCTTTCTCCCCCAACAATACTTTAAAGCAAACTAACTGTGCATAACAACACTTAGAGAAAACATAGATGCAACTATCCTAGGTGCAAAAGCACTTATTAATATCTAGAATCTACTAAAATATGTACAGATTAGATCCTACCTCAAAAGAAATGTTTGAGGTGAATCCCATTCACTGGGATTGGTTCGAATTCACCATCCAACTTTGACAGTTGGAAGGCATTGTGTTGTTTCTTCTCAGTAACAATGAAAGGTCCACTCTAGAATGAATCAAATTTGGAGTGCTTTCCAGGCCTACTTTTTAGCTCATCCCACTTTAGCACAATGTCACCTTCTTGGAAAACTCTTAGAGATGCCCTTTTATCGAATGTCCTTTTCATTTGAGCCTGATATTGCTCAATCTTTTTCATTGCTTCAACTTTGATCTCTTCAAGTTCGATCAACTGAGCTAACCTTGTTGTCATTGGTTCCTCTTCAATCATATCTAGTTGGTTTACTAGGTCTAGAGCTGGGAGCTCAAGTGAAATGGGAAGTCTTGCCTCTTTTCCATACACTAACATATATGGAGAAAGCCCTGTTGACCTTTTTGACATAATCCTATCAGCCCACAAGGCTGATTTCAGCTTGGTGTGCCAAGCTCTTTGATTGCCTTCCATGGTCTTCTTAATAATCCTCAGGAGGTTCTTGTTAGTGGAATCAGCCTGTCCATTCCCTTGAGGATAGTAATTTGAAGATGTGTTCAAATAAACACCATTTTTAACTGCCCAATCAGATACTCTAGTTCCTATGAATGCAAGTGCATTATTTGAAACAATAGATTCTGGAACTCCAAACCTGGTTATCAGCTCTTCATAAAAGTTTAGTACAACTATCTCGTTGGCTTCTTTGAATGCCACAACTTTAGTCCACTTTGAAAAATAATCAGTGGCTGTAAGCACCCATTTATGGCTTGCACTTGATGGTGGGTTAATAACCCCAATAAAACCCAAGCCCCATTTCATAAAGGGCTGCTCAACTTGAACTGGATGTAAAGGAAGAGCAGCCAATTTTTCTTTTCCTACAAAGATAGCACATTCTTTGCACTTCCTTACCCACGCATGGGTGTCTTTGAATAAGGTAGGCCAGTAATAGCCTCCTTTCATGATTTTAAGAGCTGTAGCTCTTGGAGAAAAATGTCCACCAGCTGACCCTTGATGAAATTCATGTAATACTCTATCAATCTGGTCAGATTTAATGCATCTCGATAGGACACCATGAAAATCCATTCTAAATAGTAAACCATTTAATAAAACATAAGGTATGGACTGTAGTCGATAATACCTTCTTCTGGGTTTAGTCAAATCAGAAGGGCACTCACCAGTCAATAAAACATGTGTCATTTTTACAATCCAACCTGTAGGAGCAGGTACAATAACTTGTTCTCTATCTTGAAGTGCTAAAACAACACTTTCTTCTTCTATTGTTTTGTCGCTGCTGTCCTCTATGAGCTATTCGCAAAGGCCTCTTCCTCTTATTAGCTTAGTAACCTTTATCTCAAGGTCATATTCCATCACTTTGGTTACCCAACCAGCTCTTCTATCACTCAAATCTTTGTTTAGTAAGAACTCTTTTACACTTGGATGAGCAACCATCAGGATAATTTTATTACTGGAAAGCATATGCCTAAACTTATTTAAGCTTCTTATAACAACGAGAACATGTTTCTCTACAAAAGTATACCTAAGCTCATAATCTTTGAGTCCCTGACTGAAGAATGCCACAGGTTGTTCAAATCCTTCATCATTTTGTTGTACAAGCATAGCTAAAAGTGAATCAATATTTCCATAGGCATACAAAATGAAATCTTTAGAGAAATCAGGATTCAAAAGCATAGGTGCAGCTGTTAATGCTTCCTTTATCAACTCAAATCTTCTTTTACCATCTTTGGTCCAGCTAAAAGGTATATTCTTTCTCAGCATATGAGTTAGTGGACTTAACAAATCAACAATGTCAGGGATAAACCTCCTAACAAAGTTAATCCTACCAATAAAACTTTGCAAACCTTTCTTGTGTGCTGGCAACAAAAGAGCTAAGATGGCACTTACTCTTTCAGGATCAATTGTAATGCCTAGCTTTGACACCACGTAACCAAGCAATCTGCCCTCATGAACAACAAAAACACAATTTTTGGGGTTAAGTGATATCCCAAACTCCCTACATTTCTCAAAAATTTGTCTTAAATGATTGAGATGATCCTTAGCTTTTTTAGAAAAAACAGTGATATCATCAAGATATACTAAAACAATCTGTTACATTAAACCTTGAAAGGCCATATCCATGGCTTTCTAAAAAATTTCCCCAGCATTAGACAAACCAAAAGGCATTTTTTGATAGGCCATAGTTCCCCATTTTGTGGTGAAGGCTGTTTTGTATTAGTCTTCTTTCTTCACTAAAATCTGATTGTAACCAGAATAGCCATCTAATAAGGAAAACCTTTCAGCCCCTGAAACTACTTGAAGTATCTGCTCCATAGAGGGTAGAGGATGATGGTCTTTTAGAGAGGCCCTATTCAAGTCAAAAAAATCTACACACAGTCTTATCTCACCATTTTTCTTCCTTATTGGTACTAGGTTCGAAACCCATGAGGTATGCTTAATGGGGAATATAATGCTGCTTTCAATCAGTTTATCCAGTTCTTTTTTCATCAAAGGCTCTAACTTAAGATTCAAGGGCCTATGTTTCTACCTAATAGGTTTGACATTGGGCTCTAGTTCAATAGTATGTTGGGCAAGCTAGGGATTAAATCCCTTCAAATCAATATATTGCCAGGAAAAGATATCATTAAATTCTTGAGAGAGTTGAATAAAAACATGCTTCTCTTCACCTGTACATACCTTGCCTAATTTAAGCAGCTTTCCTTTGAAGAATTCAACTTCTTCATAGTGATCTTGCTGAACTTGAATATTGCCTTTGGATTTTCTAGCCTCATCATCTGTATTAAAAACAAACTCTAGAATGACCAAGCTTTTTGAAAACTTGTTGCTTTTTAGCTGAATAATCTGGTCACTGTACTGGTGCTGTAAATTTTCCTAATTGGCATGTGAGAACTCATCTTCTTCCCTCAAGAAGCTTACAATCTGTTGATCACTTTCAAAAACTTGCCAATGTATGTTATTATCAGGCACATCAGGTCTAACAATAATTTTAATATGCTGATTAGCTTTATTACTGCAAATCTCTTTTGGAATATCAAATTCAGCTCCTACAACAACTAGTCTATCAACATGTTTATTTTGAGTTCTAGGTATGGAAATCAGATTAAATGTATCAAATCCCTCTAAGAGGTCCCATACTCTATTCCGATATGATCTGAGTGCATAATTTTTTACAACATTTAGCTTTCTTACCTGATTAACAACGAACTCGCTATCCCCATAAACCTTTAGGTAGCTAATACTTCTCTGCCTTGCCCACTCCAAGCCTTGGATTAGAGCTTCATATTTAGCAGAATTATTAGTACAAGTGAAATAGAATCTAAAAGCTGAATAGTACTTCTCACCTTTTGGAGATACCAGCATACAACCTCCACCAACACCAACTTTGCTCCTTGAGCCATCAAAAAATAGCTCCCACACATCATTTTCATGTCGTTCACCTTGTTGCTCTTTGTCTTTTTCAATATTAGGCATAAAAGAGTCAGTCTCATGCATCATATAAACACCAATGTCAACCTCTTCCAGCTGCTTGTCTATACCAATTTCATTAGTTTGAGATGCCTACACTTCAGGAAGAATATCTGAGACTACTTCTACTTGAACTTCACCCTTTTGAACAACAGGCTGCTCCTCTTGTTCACTGGTACATAGATTAGCATTAATGGGAGGATGATGATAAGGTTCAATATGATCCTTGGCTATTAATTTAGATTTTATAGTGACCCTAGTACCATACCTAGTTTTGAATAACATATGAGACCAGTCAGCAGATAAGTATCCACTTATCTTAGCTGTGAAATCCCTGGATAAACAAAGGGCAAAGTATGGGGGTAACTCTATTACATAAATATCCTGTGGTATTGCAAAATTTGGATAGGCGTGTAGAGTTAATCTCAGATTTTTAATGATCCCTACTGTGTTAACAGTGCCATCCAATTGCACAACTCCCTTCTCAAGCGGCTCATACTCAATACCTAATTTGTCAACAATCTGTTTGGGCATTCCTGAACTACTAGCCCCAGAATCAATCATGCAATTGTGAACTAAGTGATCTCCTATAATGAAAGAAACATAAAAAGGAGGTGGCTTGGCTTTAACAGTTTGCTGTTCTTTCTTCTCAAGAGGGGCATTAGTGAGAACAACTTTAGCAGGTTGCTGGTTTACTATTACCTCAGATAAAGAAAATTTTGATAAAGCTTCATATAAAAGATGTTTTTGGCCAGGCAAAGCCAATGAATCCCACATTGAAACAATTACACTTGTCTTCTTCATATGCTCTAAAATGTTAAAACTACCAGTACTAACCTTTTGCTATCCTTTGGGAACATCAACATCCTTTTGTATTTGTGCTGGCTGCATTGGTACTCTAGGCTGATCCTTGCTAGTCAAAGGTTGTGTCCTCAGTTGAACTGGTGTATTGGTAGATGGCTAATTCTTATCACCATCAGTCTACTGCCCTAAATTACAACCCTCTTCTTCGATCTTGTATCGGATGATACAGGATCACTTGACAGACCCGGTGGGTCATTAAGCCCACATAGCTTCTCACCTTGCCAATTCAAAAATGACACATCAAAATTACCCGAGTTTGTATGAGGAGTATGCTGTTCTAATTTTTCTCGAGCTGAATTTTGTGGAGCAACAACACTATTTTGTACCATTAGTGCCTGATTTAGGATCCTGTTTGAACAAGTTGAGTGATTATGCAGCTGATTACATGGGAAACACCATTTGTAATCAGTTGCTAAGCTATTTTGAACTGGACCGACCTCCTTAGAGGTACTAGGAGTGCTGGGATTATAAGGCTAGAATGGCCTTTGATTAAAATTCCTCCTTTGAAATTGGGAATTAGCTTGAAAAGGGGCTTGATAAGAAGGCTGGCTTTGCTATTTTTTAATATTTACCAGCTCATTTCCAAAAGTCCGCAGGGTCTTTTGGATGTTGTCATTTTGGCTGACTAATTCCTGAAACTGGTTAGGAAGAACATACTCTTGAGCTGCTGTTTGTGCATTAAAAGCTAGAAAAGAAGGGACAACTACTATTGTAGGTGGTAAAGTGGAAGTTGTTAGTTGTAAGTCAGCAAAATAAGGCATAGGAGGCCTAGGGCCTATTTTTCCTGCCTGTATCAGGCTATTTTCATCTCTGACAGCAACATCAAATGTTGTTGGCAGTGTGTCACCTCCCAAGGACTGTATCATGAGTACAATATCACTATTTAAAGACTTCAAATAGTATAAATAGGCATAATCGTTGGAAGGTTTTACCATGGCTAGAATTCGATTCCAGGTTCTTTTGAAATAGTAGTTGAAGTCTATCAAATGCTCATGTGGAGCTCTTTTAATGGTAGTCAGCTACTCCACCAGCGAAAGATGATCAGACATGTCTTCGAAATGCTTATTGAGCCGCTCACCTAGCTCAGCCCATGTAGCAATTTAATTGATAGGAAGGCCTCTGAACCATTGAAGGGATTTACCCTTGAAAGAAGCCGCCAAGAGCCTCACTACAACATCTTGCTGAGTAATGTGATGCACTCCACACAATGAAGCCACATCTTTGATGTGTTCAATGGCTGTTGTGTGTTCTTATCCAGTGTAAAATGGCAAGCTCTTTAGGGCTGTAATCGGTATGTAATTGTGTTGTGCAAGATTCAAAGGGCTGCCCTGATCAAAAGAAAAAAAATGGCTGATTTCTAGGTGGTGATCCATCCATTAGGATTGTTAGAATAGGAACAAATTGAGTAGTGGTATGACTATCCTCAACAAGAGGATTTGAATTGGATCTTCTTGAGTAAACAACTATCCTTTGTACTTTTTGGACCTCTCTCCCCCTTCTTCTAGGTGGGGATAACTGCAAATACTCAAAAACAACTGGGTTACTCCTAGTCTGCACTCTTCTCATGGGCTGCAATGCACTGGTTTTGCTAAATCTGAGCTTGGAGTCACTAAGTATGCTAAAAATTGTCTCTTAAAGACTGCAATTTCTACTGCACATACCAAACAACAGTATGATGATTATGGTTTAAGACTGAAAAACAGTTCTCAATCCCACCGGGTGTGCCAAAAACTGTTGTCAAATAAGGTTTGCACCCTTGCTAAGCTATGAACTGTAGCAGCCTATTGAAACATGGGAACACTTTGAGGTTGTGGGTGACTAGGGAATGAAGTGGACCTCCAGATTATGGGCCGATTCCCTTTGAATTTTCTACTAAAAACTAAAATATGACAAGGTAAAGAGTAGAAAGATATGCTTGAACTAAAAACTATCATTAACAGGTGGTACACCAAAAGTAAGAATTTTGACCAAAAGCTATTGAAACTCACGAAAGGGCTCAATAGAGCTGAACAATCTCACAACACAGAAATATATGTCTGCAAAAATGATTCTACGTGAGGCTCTGACTGTTTTAATGTTTAAACACAAGGAAAACAATAATGTTTTCACAAATATAGAAGCATAAAAAAGATCACTAACATAGACTTGCACTATGACATAAGAATTTTTGCATTCAGCATGGAAGGCATATGATAAAATAGAGGATTACACAAGATTTTATCTTGCAATTCACAACCAATACTTAAACAACAAAGAAAAAATGTGAAGGAAAAATGACTTCTATTGAGGAAAAATGAGGTTCTGTATTACATTTGCCAAAATATTATGTGTTACAAAAGTGAGAAGCATCTTCCTCAACAATCTCCAAACTAAGAACTAACCCCTACAATGAATGAAGAAAATGACTTATAGAAATTGTCTCCAAAATTCAAAATTGAACTTTGGCTCCAAAATCACATGTGTTGTCAATCTTTCCTCCAAACAAGGCATGTAATGCCAACCGACTCCAACAAGAGTTGTCAAAGTTTCACCAACCTGGTGAGCCGTATGCAAACATAAACCCCTACAAACCAGGTTCAAAACTGAAAGTATCAAGCTGCCATGTGCCTCAAATCCCTCCTTGACTCAAGTCAAATAAAAAAGAATTCGAAAACTAAAGTGAACTCATAATATTTTGCTCCAAACTCCCTAAAATCGCTCCAACATGTTGGCATAAATTTATGAAATTCTCCCATGATTTGAGCAAGGCTCCACAAAAGGCTCCATTTTGAACTTCCTTTACCCCTCATTATCAAAGGCTTTTATTTTTCAAAATATCTTTTATTTAAAGTGATTTATATTTCATCACTTAAATAAAGATTATTACAATTTTGCAATCAAATGCAATAATAAACGTACATTGGAAATTTGAATAAGGATTTTAATTTATTATCTAATAATAACATTTATTTCAAAAATGATTTATCAATATCATTTAGAAATAAATGTTTTACAAATTGAGCTTCAAAAATGCAAAACTTAGAAACCTTTATTAAAAGCCAAATAGGAAATAAAAAATAGCCAAGTTCAAAGTCTTATAAAATATTTAAAAATAAAATCATAAGGCACTGAAGAATGACGCAACCCACCATTTGAAAATAAAGTTCTTGATAAAATATAAGGCACAAAAGAATGACGCCTTCACTCCACCGAGTCTTCCTTTAAGGTTTTTAAAGAAAAAACCTAAAAATTAAGAACTCATTCTCATTTTATTTTTCACTTTGCTGGTTGAGAGGAGCGCTGCCATCATGGAGAAAACCCTAGCTGACCTATGAATGATTTTTACTCTTTGTGGATGCCAACAACCAAACTCTAGCTGGTTTTTTTTTTTTTAAAAACTATATGCCGCCATTGGAGCTCTTGATAGATTTGTATCAGAAAATAAAAGGTAAGTCTGATTGCATTTTTTTTCTTCCTCTTAGGTTATTTCCTAAAGATGAAGAGGCTTGAATTTGAGCTCTTTGTGTAGAAAGATAAATACATTTTTTTGATGCTTTCTTTTATGAATTGTTCTGTTGATGCCTCTTTCTCTATTTCGGGCCGCCATTGGAGCTTATGTCTGATCTTTTTAAAGATGAGAATCTCTGTCTTTCACGCCATTGAAGGTTTTTCTCTGGAGATTTTAAAAAGAGGTAAGCATTATTTTTCTATGTATATGTATCTTTCTCTTTAGCTAGGCCACAACCATACTTTTTTTTTCCCCCTTTGAAGTATTTTTTGCTATTTTATTTGGCTGCCATGACAGGAATGACAAATCGGCCTCTGTAAACTTTGAAAGCTGCAAAAATCTTCTTATCTTTGTTGAAATAAAATGATTACTCTATTGAAAGTTTGATGATCACCAAGAGAAGACTCTTTACCCTTTCTTTATCTTTGGAAAATTTCAAAGCATTCTCTATAGTTTTGAGAGCTTCTGTGGAGCTTTTAAATGAGGAAACCTGTGGCCTCTAGCTGGTCTTTCTATATTTTTTGCTTCCTTCAAAACCCTCCAAGAGAGAGGTTGCTATCAATGAACTCTAAACTTGGCCTCTACATTTTCTCCTTTCTTTGTGTATTTCTGCATAAAGATTAAAATGTGACCTTTGCATTTCTGTTCCAAAAATGGACATTAAGTTTTCACCGTAGTAAGATCATGAAATCTTATCTGTTTACAAAGAAAACGTCTAACTTTCTCCATTTTCATAAAATCACATTCCTGTAGCTTGAGCTCATGCTTCCTTATCTTGGTTTGATCATTTTGTATTCTATATTTTATTGCATCATGTGGCTTTTATTTCTTATGAAATAAAAGAAACCTTGCTCAAATTCAAATTACAAAAAAGAGGAAACGCTTTTTTTTTATTGTTGAGTAATATCTCTCTTTCATGGCTGCTCTCTATATTTAGTATTCAGGACGAAATATTCTCCTTTCTCTGATTATTGGCTTGTATTACAATGCTTTTTATTTGCCTCCCTTCTTTATTATCAAGAAATTTGTCATGAAATATAATATGCACTTAAACATACATAAAAGTTATGCATAGATTATGATGATGTAATGATTTCTTTATATGAAGCTGTTCTAAGACACAACTTTGATTTCATGATATTCACCCTGCATAAAACATTCAATGAGCTGGGCTCCACCCTTGTGGGAGCCGCATTTTACCCCACTCATATTGATACTGATGAATAAATAACATCATATTTCCTGTTTCTGCACATGACGAAAACCAGTTAGTAAAAAATGAATCAATGATTCCCTTTTTTGTTTTATTTCCTGTATCTGCACATAACACAAACAAGTTAGTAAAAACAACAGATTCAATGGTTCCTTTTGATGCTCTACTTTTCTTTGTTAATTGGTGAATGATTGATAGGATATACATTCCATTTATGTTGGTAATGTAGGGATAAGGTAGAATGCGATCCCTCATTGCTCTAACACCACTCCTCACAATTTTGCAAGTAAACCTTGGAGCTGGAGCCGACACCGATACTGGAGATAGACATGAATTCCACATGACTGTGATGATGATTCGTCATTCCAGGCAATGACGAATCGCCTTCTCCCCTTACTCTTACATTATTTCTAGTTGTGTAATGCATTCTTTCTTTCATTCAACATTTGATTAGGAATTAAAAACAGGCTACTCCCATGGCTTGTGTGGGAGTACAAAACATTTTCTCAATAAATGAATTGTTCATGATATGCAATGGCTTCCATTATCTGATGAATTTATGCATTTATTTTGATTGCACAATGAAACAATACAATTATAATTTCTTTAAATCATATTCTGTAATCAAAATTAATTTTCTTGCATTCATGTTCTTATGTCTACAATGATTAAGAATCAAATCAGGCAAATGAATGGTTCAACCTGAATATTGTTTTCTTCAATGAAATTTGTTTATTTTATGCTTTGTTGAACTATTCAACCAGTTTAGTCTGAATTGTTGAATGATTTTGCAAATTATTCCTAAACATACTTTCATTCTGAGAACAAAATTTCGTTGGATAACTTGTAATAAATTTTTTTGTACCCCAGCAAGTAATTGCTCTTATGATTACTGATTTTAAGCAAGACGCTAAAAATTGGTAACAAATATATAAATTTATATATAAACATGCTTGAAACTTACTTGCATAGAATATATAAATCAATTTTAAGTTAATCAATTTACATACTTGTAACAACTAAATCAAATACACACTTGTAATCAACTGAATATAGAGGATTGTAGACATTGACATTGTCATTTTCTTCAAAAGGAGGCATTGATATTAATTGTTTCATTTCCCATCATGAAACATACCCATCTCTAATATTCTCACATTTAACAATATTTTCATTGTCCTCAATGCAATCAGCACAAAAACATGATTTTTCTCTCACATTAATTGTATAAGGCTTGGTACCTCTCATTGTCATGATTTGATGTAGACTTCTAATACCATTAATTGTTTGACAATTATAAGGATTCGATCGATCAATATTTGTAAATTACAAACATCCAAGTGATTAATTTAAGTGAATATATATATATATATATATATATTCAAATTCGAAAATTCAATTAAATCATGTACCCACACTTTGAAATTCAACTTTAACAAATTTTGACTAGATGTACCTGTAACTTCCAAAAAATATCATGTGTTGTATGTTGAGTTGTGAGCGAAAAATGATTTTTGCACCATTCAACAATTTCATTTGCATTTTGTATGGAATTACCTGCAAGTACAGATGTTGGCAAAATTTGTCACCTATTACTTTCAAGGTTTAAGAATTTAATTTAGTTTAAATATATGTATTTTTTTAAAAAAATATCTCTAGATTCCATATATATATGGTGAACTACCTGCAAGTTTATGTTGATGAAGTGCATGCTTCACACATGCTCTTGCTCCATCGTGCTCTCCTTTTCCATGTCCACTCTCATAAAAACATAAAAAAATGGTGTTGCGTCTATCATGTTGATGGCTTAACCAAACAAAAGCTTTTGTAGACTTAAATTATCCTATGAAGTTACAAATCATTACACTCAAACCAAATTAGCTTCAAAAAAGTAGATATACATGTACATGTATGTATATATACACATGTATACATGTGTACACAACATATTATATATAAGTAATCGAACAATTTAAGTCTTAAAATTAAAAGTAAATAAATTAAAAATTAAAAAAAAAATGTACTTACTAGCACATCCATCAAACCATATCCAATGTTGTTCAACATTTATGCCATGTCGTCTTAAGTCTTCAATTTTTTTTATGAAACAATGAGCTACATAGTTTCTATCATGACCCGTATCATGACTGATATAAAAGTGAACCTCTTTGATGATAATTTGATCATCTTTTCTACTTTGTATACCATCTACATGAAACTCGACATGCCTATAGAAAACTTGCACAAAGATTGCAACTTGCTCTGAATGATAATATTGACTTTGAATCTTAGTTTGAGGACTAAATGTATAGTTCTCAAAGAAATCTACAATAGAGAGAATACGACCTAGTGGAAAGCAATTCTTTAAATCACAAAATTGCTTAGCTTGCCATCTTGCACCATGACAATGCTGGATATGTGGATATATGATATTGCAAAATTTATTCATAAATTCATTGTAAGGCAATCCACTCTCTTTGAGAACAATTTTTTTGGCCTCGATTCCTAACTTCGTTAAGTATGTCTCATATTCAAATCTCTTCCAAATAACTTGCATTTCAATATTGTCAACTTGTAAAAGATTCTTCAAATTTCCACAATCATTACATATATTTTTTATACATTGAACATTAAATTCATCTGAATCTTCTAATTTTTTGCATACAAGGGACTCCACAAATTGTGTTGTGCTTCTAGGGATGGCTATATTTTGATCAATTATTGCCATAGATTTTTTATGTGATTGTAGGTGTAGATCAAATTCAATATGATTTCGACAAAAAATTTCATGTACTTTATTTATACATACAAATGATGGTCATAGTGTCTCAAACAACCTTTGACAAATCTTCATATTTGAAAATTCTTTCTTGAATGCTTCAAAAAGTTCACTTTGTGTTGTATCTATAAAATGTTTTGGATGATAAATTTTTGTACCATCTTCACCTATTATTTGTATAGTATCCCTTCTATTGGAAGAAACACGAGAGTAGTTGGTCCAATATTCAACCACCCATTTCTTTAAATCTTTTGAAATTTTATCTTTTCAAGGAACCCTACAAATATTTACCCAAATTTTATCAAAATTTTCATCTATTTCATTTCTCTTTTCAATATACCTTTGAACAGTTCTCCTAGAAACATTTAGTCATTCAAAAACTTCTTGAACTTGTCTTCTATGTGATAATTTCTTACTAGAAATTATAGTCATCAATGCTCTACATGCAACACTTGGATCACTAGCTAGATTCTTGTTTTCAATACAATTCAATGCTTCTTGCAAGTTTTTAACAATTGTTTGTTTTAATGAACCTGATGAATTTTTCCTATTATCAACCCCTAACAACTCCAAAATAGGGGTCATTTCTTTTCCTCTAAATAAATTTGCAACTAAATGTGCTCTTCCAAGTAGAGATTTTTCTTCAAAAAACTCATCCCATATTCTTTTAGAGTATAATTTTACTTTGATTTCAAATAACATATCTTCAAATGAAATATTATTGAAAAGAGAATCCTCATCCATATTCATTAGGTTTTTCATACCATAGAAAAAAATTCTATTACTAGGTTCAGTTTGTTCTTGTACCTATATGTCACCTTGGTCATCAATATTTTCCATGGGTTGTTCTTCAGTAGATGTTCCTTCACCCACTTTTCTCTTCTTCTCTCTTGTTCGATCATACTTCCTCGATCTATTCCTTGGATTTTCTATCACAAATTGCACCCAAATTTGAATTCACTTGCATACAAATGTAGACACATGCTTTCAATGAATGTAGTTAACATTGTATAAATAAAACACTATATATTTGTTCATTTTTTTAAAGACAATGATGGTTTATGGTGTGGATGGAAGGAATGTTGACAGGAATCTTATGACAAGGACTACTCATGACACCCATTTTGATTCTTGTATTATATAAAGTGTCCCCTAGTATCATGGAGGTATCACTAACATCATTTATTTTCCTAATTGGAGAATAGCCAAGACCTTGATGTCTAGAATTTTTATAAAATTGTATTGGTTCTCAGATGCCTTTCTCATGTAGACCTAGTCCTTTTCCTTGATACTACATACTTTTACATATTCTCTTTGCGATGGAGTATTTGTCATTTTGGAAACAAGATACAAACCCATCATTGTGGAAATTGTTGCTCAGAATATTCTCCTATGTAAGAAAGCCTGATTTGATAAAAGTGGATGATCCTAGTTGATAGGATATTTTGGCTCCATTGATACGTGGGATAGATTTTTGATTGATATCTTTGGTTTGATTTTGTGAAATATTAGATTCTAATGGTTCTTCAAAATATATCAGTGCTTCCAAGTCGATGTAGAAACCTTCCTTATGGTCATGAGCATAGAGTCTTGTGAATTCGGCTATAGCTTGATCATTTGCAAATATGTGTAGAGTAGAAGACTCTTGTTCTAGAGGAAGATAATCTATGTGTCCAAAGGCTCAATAAGTGTCTCATTTTGGGAAATGGCTATGTTTGAAGTTTGGATAGGATCAACTTCAAATGTTTGATCATGGATGGTATAAAAGTCAATGAGAGGATCATTGTGGACTTCATGTTCAAGGGTAGGATCTTGGTAAACAATTGGCATGTTTTGGACGACATGATTATCTAGAAGGACTTCTTGGATGGACTTAAGGATGGGGTCATGGGATGTAATACTTCGATCTTGACATGAAAGTGAAGCTATGATGTCATACTTTGGACTTTATTTTTGAAATGTATCCCAAGGTGTAGGCTATGTGATTTGATTTTTGAGACCATGAACAAATGTATTTTCATAACTAAATGTAGCTTGGGATGGAGTGAACAGGAATGGATTAGTGGATGATGGACTAGGATAGGATGTGGAGGCTTGGAATGGGTTGAGGGATGATGGAATAGGATAGGATGTGGAGGCTTGGAAAGAATTAGTGGAAGGTTGGTTTCCCTTGTCAAGGTTAGGATAGGGATGACTAATAGATGTTTGTTGTAGATAATTGACAAGTGACTCTTGATATTGAGGGTAGGTGGATGGAGGACTAGAGCTTATGGATTGTTGGTAAGATGGGTAGATGGATGGTTGAATCAAGATTGTGGGTGATTGGGATGGAGAATTGATCCATTGTCTCTTGAATTATATGGCTTGTTGGTATTGACCATTATGAAGTAACTGGTATTTAATTTGACTACGAAGCATATCAAGGTGAATTGAAGACATAGTGGTGAGGTGAAGTCTAGAAAATGCAAATGAAAAGGTATGAATTAAGCCTAAGGTATGCAACCTAAGCTATGTTTTTTATATTTTTGAAGATATAGAGATGCCTAATAACGATACCATGATTAAGAGTCAATGTGACAATAGTCAAGGTGTGAATAAGGTAATGCCACAATGATAAAAATTAGAAGTATGTATATGAATAGGGTATGCAAGATGTGAGATGAAGGGATGGAGTACTATGACCTAGGATGAAGACTAAAACCTCTGGTGAACCGAAGATATGATTTCTAATCAAAATAAGATAGGTATAACAACTAATCTGATTATTAATGACCTTGGGTATAATACTAATAGGATATGTGGACAAGGTGGTCTCAAATTGGATTGATGAGCTGAGGAACCAACCTAAATGACAAAGGACTAAGAATATTGTTTTCTAAAAGATAAGGTCAAGAGAATACATATTTGAAGCTATGGTCTAGTCTAAGTTTGATGAACTTCCTAATCAGGAGGTTTATGCAGGCTAAAAAGATGATCTAAAAATCTGACCTATGGGGAATTTCTAATGCAAAAAGATGAGGTGATGGATGAATGGACAATGATAAAAATGAGGTGAGAAAGTCCTTGGTCTAAATAGATTAAAGGTTAAGCTCATTTTGGATATGTAGGTCTAGGTCATTTCTAGGTTAAAATGTTGTAAGTTTCTGTTGTGGCATTTGATTTGTATTGGCAATGTTTGTTTGAACACACACACAAAACACAATAGATAGAAGTTTTTGAGTGACTCTAATATAAAATCAAAGAACGTATGAGTAGGGGCTTATGTTAATCCAAAAATTGTTTCACTGGTATTGACAAATTTCGAGAACACTTGTAAGCAAGCACAACCTAGGTTGGAAAGTGGATACTACATGTTGAGTCCCTACTTGGATTTCTCCAAATACTGAAACAAAGCAGACAACTAGAGATCTTGGTGACACTGGCTCCCCCTTATACAACATAGAAACACCAAGTTCTCTTACCCTCGACGATCCAAAGACCTTGAGGGAGTTTTTGTCTCTACAATGAGTAATGGAATGTAGGGCGTCTTTGGAGGTTCGACCTCCTGCACCAACAAGTAAAAAGGATTTGGGCAACTACAACAAATGGTTCTTATTCTATGTTTCAGGGAAATGATGGTGCCTATACATGTTGCAATATTAGCTCAATTAAGAGGCCTCCTAGTCCCTTCCTAAGAAAGGATTTTGATGTATCTCATAGATACTAGTGGTGGTACTTATCGGCATAGGACATCCTCACCAAGTGATCAAAGACTTTCCCAATGATCACAACAATTTATATAGCAGACCAAAACAAAGTGTCGCTTGGGTCATTCCATCTCACAAGTTGGGAGGAAGGCCTCTAAGGCATTAACACAACAAAAATGATGGGTTTGGTTTCTGATCACCGATTTTGCACAAGGTGAGAGCATTCACCTACCATCTCAAGCACATAAAACACCAGTTCATTAACCCCCCATATGAAAGAAAAAAAAAAGTGATGGGTTTGGATTTTGATCACCGAGTTTGTATAAGATGAGAGCATACACCTACCACCTCATGGAAAATTAACCCCCCTAATTATTCTATGTGAAAACAGATACTTAAAATAAAGCAAATTAAGGAGAGCCCTGCAAAACCACGTATTAATAATTTAAACCTCTGGTCTTGGACAAATGAAAGTTTAAGTTTGCATTTAAGTCTTTGACATGTGAAATATAAAAAATTCAAGTCAACAAGTATTAGCCACAAAATAAAAACTAAACTAGAAAGGAAAATAACATTAATCTAGCTAACAAAAATTAACAAACAAAATTTAATCTAATCTAATTAACAGAAAACAACTTTATCTAATTAATCTAAATATAAAATAGATTAATCAAATTAAATAATCTAACAAAAATCAACCTGTATTAATTAATCTATATTAATCTAAATCAAAACTGAATTAACAAAATTAATTAATCTAACAAAAATTAAAGAACATAGAATTGGTGATCAATAATAATGAAATCTAAGAATTTAATTCATATATCTCATATTAGGGTCACTGATACATTTTGACTCAATTTTCGATGAAATTTCTTTGGAATTTCGATGCCCTTTCATCGGAAGAATTTCGTCGAAATTTTGACGAAATTTGAAACGTCAAAATTCCGACCTAGCATCATCGGCTGGGTCAGAATTTTGACGTTTCAAATTTTGTCGAAATTCTGACGAAATTCCTCTGATGAAAGTTCGTCAAAATTTCGACGACCTTTCATCGAAAATTAAGTCAAAATGTATCAGTGAGTGGTTTCTCTAAATTTCATGGGTAAGATTGATAACATCATGTAATGTAAGAAAAGATGATGAAGCATGAATGTGCATACATGATCTAGGCTAACAAAATAGACCATCAATTTACATATTCCAAGCATCATGAAAGGTATATATATAAATGAATTTATTGATAGGTCTCACATGAGCTATGAGAGAATGGTGATCATGTGAAACACATCATAATGTATAAAATAAAGAAGGATATAAAAAAAACATGTGGCTCTATGGACATATCTAATCATCATGACATGTAGAAGGAATATCATCATAAGATGCAACAATTTCATGTATAAATTTAAGGGAGAAGTAGCTTTGAATCACATAATAAATTTAATGATTATGTAAAGCACACTAGGTGAATTTAAACATATTTTTATAAATTTCATAGTACAAGTTTGTAGGTGCACTTGAATCATCCAAAATTGTGGTTCTTTGTACATGTGTACACCATAACCTAATAACCCTAGTTCTCAACAATATTCAAATGAAAAATAGTGAAAACAAACTTCAAATGCACTCATAAAAAGAGTGAGATAATCAATTATAAGTTGAAGATCAATGTACCTTCAAAAATAGCTCTCCTATTATCCAAATACGATTTTTTTGTCAAAATAAGTCTTCTAAATTGTCGAAATATGCCTTCCTTTGTATTTTGCCAAATTTCCTTGAGTTGAAAAATTAAAAAAAATTATATGGACAGTTTTCGGCCTAAACAAATTTGGCGGACCACCTGTTGGCCGGTCAGTTTCGGTCGAGAGGGCTTCAACCGAAACTTGCTCGATTGAAACTGGTCCGGCTGAACATATCTAGTTGGCTTCCTACTTGGTAGCCAACTCAACTTTTTTCAGAGTTTTCTTAAACATTCAACTTTAATAGAGTAGTTCGTCAGTCAAAATGATTTTTCTAAAAAAAAAAGAAAAATACCCTTTTGTAGAGCTTAGAGTGATGAATCCAAATATGCAATTTTTTTAAAATATTTTGATTAGTTTTAATATATTTTATTTTTTAAAATAATGCAAGTAGGTTGTTAAAGTTAAAAAAGAGGCTTATTAAAAATTAAAAAAATAGTAGAACATATATATATTTTTAAAAATATATGGTGCACTAAAGGAGAGAATCCTCTTCAAAAGGGTATAATTTGTTTTTTGAAAATGATTAAAACAATAGATAATAGTTGATGTCCAATGAAAACTGTCAAATTATGACAAGTTTGACTTTAAAATGTTATTACGAGAAAAATATATATCAAAATTTGATTTTTTTTCCATGCACTACATATATTTTTTTTAGACAAAAGACCAAGGCCTAACTATTTATATTAATATAAGTAAAAACCTTACAAGAATAATCATATTTATAGTACTCGTTATATGAATATATTTTAATATTTCAAAAATGTGTCTGAACTATATGACACAACCACCTTACTTCCCCTAACATAACCATGGCTATATGACTGTCATATACATATGTTTCAAACTTTCAAAATTGCCCTAGCTATATGCCAACCAAATACTTACAGTTAATGCTATTAAATTTATACAACATATTTATATCGCAAATATATTAGGAATACTGAAAGTATATTCATTCTTCCATATATGCAGTAGCTTGTTCAGACCCTTGGAAATTCTCATTTAAATCTATGTCATTTTCGCCCTTGCCCTCTTGTAGATTATCCTTCTCTCCTTGTCCTTCGACAGGTCCATGTTAATTTTGATGCATGAAATTCAACAGAAGAGGACTGTCATGCCCAAAAATTTTACTAGAAAATGCAACAATTTGTTTGTTTGTTTGTTAAACTATTGATTAAGCTATTTAACACTCTTTAAGTGTTTGAGATGTAACACTAAACACGATAAGAATTTTATGTCTTCATGAAATCAATTCACAAATTTACATGTAAGGATGTCTATTCAATTGCTAGGTACACCCTCCTTGCGATGCTCTAGAATCATGAGTCTTGGATTGGATAGTGTAAGGCATGGTTTAAAAAGAATTTAACTTTATAACCCTTAGTATGGAGACACAAATTATATTCCAATAAATAACTCCCTTGTTAATTATTAATAGCTTTAGGTTGACTTATTGTTTTGAAAATGTAATAGAGGCATGATACCCATGAGATTGACGTTACTCTTAGCCAACATTTTAACATCATAAAAACTATCAAATAAACTTTCATTAAGTTTATATTTTTTCCCACGCATCCTATCAAATGCTAATAATTAATTGTTAACCATGCATGCTCATAGAAACACACTATACATATTGGGTGAAGTTTCCCAGTTGGAATGAAAGGTTTAAATCAAGGTTTCATTTGTCTCCATGTAACAAAATTATTGTTTTGGAGACAATGGAAACACTGTCAAATTGTAGTGATGATTTTTATAACTTTGCCAATTGATATCTAATAACACTTATCATTGACTTAGCTGTAAATTAATTCACTAGACACAATTCTCATTAGTATGATCTATTAATACCATTATTATAATTTTGATAAAATGACATTAGTAAAATTGTCAATTACCATGTTCTATTCACTTAACAAATATATATTTTTATTTAATAAAGATATAAATGATCCTTAAAAAAAACTATATATAATTAAATTATTCTTAAAAATATAAATGAAATTAACTTTATATACATATTAATTAAATAAGTCTTAAAAATATAAATTAAATAATCTTCATATAAATATTAATTAAGTTAGTCTTAAATATATAAATCAAATGATTTAAAATAAATATTAATTAAGTCTTAAAATATAAGTTCTAAATCATCTAAGTTATAAAAATATATGTGCTTCTTAAAAGAGGAGTAAAAGGAACTAAATTAGGCTCAAGGTATAAATTAGATATTTCTAAATGTAGAAACATTATTTATATTAAAAAAAACATATCACATGCCATTTGTTGAATTTTTCCTATTCAAGACCAATGACATTCTAATTATAAACTATTCCATCGATTTAATCAATAGATTCTTATTTTATATTAGTTTGTTTATTCTCTCTTATGAGGATACTCCAAAGGATGCATGGGATGGTTTTTACAAGTTTATTCAATTGCCCATAGTGGTCTGTAATTAATCTAAATGAGCATTTTATGTTTCAAGTGGGGCATAGTATGTATATAGGGTGACCTCTAATTTAAACAGTTCAATTGGTCTGAAGGAATTGCAGTAATCACTTGAGAAGTAAAAGAAGCTAATTCAGATGGCTGAAGGATCTAGTTTCCATTATTCTTTCAAGTTCATGATTAGATTTACTTGCAGCAATAAGAAAATTAACACTAACAGATTACAATGTTCAATAAAAAAAATAACTTATAGCAAGCTTAAAGCATAATAGAAATTACATAAAACACACCAATTCTACAGTTGAACACTGAATTGCAGACTATGACTAAATCCAGTTGCCCTTACAAAACACCAAACAGGGAGAATTTATAGATTTTAAAAGAATCTTAAACAAAATTGAGAAAGCGTGCACCACTTAAAACTAGACAATATTTACAAAACTAGGCAATTAAAACATTTGAATGACCCTTTCAAATCAATACTAAATTTATTCTATGCAAATACCGTTGCAAGACTATTCTCATGGGGCTATGCTGGAAAAGAATCTAAGGTTATTCAATTACTATTTATCTGCAAAACTGGATAATGATGCCTCTAACATTTGAGTCATGTTATTATCATTTACGCATAATATAATTTAATCCAGATAATATTATTTCATGGGTAATCTTTGTTATTAATATTAAGGTCATTTATGTATTCACTTAATCCTTGAGATATCAAAAATTAATATTTAAACCGCAATAACTAGTAACATGAAAAGCTTTGATGAAAGTTGGGAAGGGTTTTAGAGTAACATGAAAAGCTTTGATGAAAGTCAGGAAGGGTTTTAGAGTAACTAATTATGTATCTCCCTCATTTTTTCAACTACGATTCATCTGTATGCTCATATTTTATTTTTTTTAGAATGGCTATGGGGTATTAGAATGTAATGATAGATTTTAAAATTTATCTAAAAGAAATTGGATTGGCCAGCGAAAATTTAATCATTCAACCTTCTATAGAAACCATAATTTGAAGATAGTTCAAAGAAGGCAAAAATAATGTAGCAGGGTTGAAGCTTAACATGTTAAATTATAGTTGACATATAGCATCGACATGAGCTTTCACAATTGGCTTTTCTTTTGACATAGTAACTCAATTAAATGTCATCTTATGTATGATTAGGGAGCATAGGGATGACACAAAAGTTATTCGATGAAGTTCCTTGACAGAGATACTAACACATGACATGCTGCACTTGCAGGGTATGTACAAAATGGTTTTGATTATGCTAACTCTTCCCTGCTGGCAAGCATTTAATAAATGAAAATACCTAACATGGCCCTTTTAATGAATTCAAAGTTTCATCTTGCTGCCACCATAACGTGGGTGTCTAGATACACTCTCTTTAATGCCAATAGCTCTTGCCTGCCAAGCTACCATTACAGGAAGTACGATGTGCTACCTGCCATCTTTAAATCGATGACTAATCCTCCCCTATAGGCATGTGAGTAGTACACAATAGGGATCATGATTAACTCTTACTAACATTTATTAATTATTCTTTTCTTATTCCTTTACGTGTTGCAGTGAGTTAGATACAACAAATTGGTGATGGGTTTGATATGAACATAGACGTTTGATGGCATAGTTAATGGTTTAGTACTCTGAGTAATTACAAGCATCAGTCATGCACATGACAAAGCTCTTCTACTTTTACTTTTGCATCGATTTGCTTCTCCTTGCGTTTGTGTTCTCAAAAAAGGAGTTTGCTTTAGGAATATAGCAGCCATTCACTATTGTGCTTGATCTCAGGCAAGAGAGGTAGTTGGGCGGCTCTACTACTACCCTCTATGCGCAAATGATGGTAGTGAAGGCAGAGCCCCCTGCCTTCGCTACATGAGGTGCCCCAAAGCTTGAGAGGCAATTGGTTAATGTGAAGAGATACACACTACACAGATGGCTGAGGGTTGTGCCAAGACGAGGAGAGGTAACCCAAGCTTATGCTTACTTTTCCATTAGCTATGTTTCAAGAAAGGAGAGAGAAAATCACTATGGTGTAATGGCTGCCAGGGTATGCTTTGTAAACTTTCAACATCAACACTAAGCTCGTTGGTTTGATGCAATGGCATCACTGGGGACATTACTTTCTTATAATGCAGAATACTATTATTTACTAACCGTAGTTTATGATTACTCACGGGAACTTAAGTAGTAGAGCATAACCACCCAACATACAGAGATATAACCACTGTGATATTGATTTCATTGCAGTTGAAATAAAATATAGAGCATTGGTTTAAAGAGGGTAGAAAGATAAATATTCACCATTGATTCGTCTTACATGTACTAAATGTAAACTCTCAGAGCTCCATATCAAGGTCTTTTTTTCTTTTCTTTTTTTTAAATAGATTTATTAAATTTAATTTACTTTCAAACAACAATTAATCTACTTATTTCCAATATTTGCATGCATGATTTACAAGCAGCGACCATATCGTATATGCAAATTTGAGATATTATTTGAGTCTGTAACTCATTTCTTCCCAAAGAAAACAGTAATAACCCTATTCTCTACAGAAAATGAGTTTAAAGCAGCAACTTCATACTTGAATGAAACAGAGCAATAGGAAGGATGCTACCCCTTTTTAAATGGCTTACACATCTAAATGATACCTAATGTAAAATAAAATTTCCAAGAAGTTAGATTTCATTATGAGAGTCTTAGTTTGTCTAATACTTAGCAGGTGAGTAATATCTTATTTGTAACTTTCCAACCTCGACTAATTTCGTTTCCTCTTTACCTTTATTTCAGCAACTTAAATGAAAAACTTTTTTTCACATAATATTTCTTTTAATACAAGATGAAGGTAAAATCCTTTATCCCTTACAATAAAATACCATTTATTTATTGAACTCTCGCCATTACAACAATGCATGGAAATAAAATATTTGACAAACCAATGCATGAAGGCTTTCTCTTCACCCTACCATAATGGCATCATGGAGCCTCGTGGGCTCTAGCCATACCCCCAAGCAAGGAATTCTTTAAGCTCCATGAAAATAAATGGATTCCTTTCTTCTTATATTTTACAAGGGATTAAACTAACATAGCACCAATACATGCATCCGGGTTCTCTACCTTCTATTTTCAACCATAAACTCATACATTATGTCACTTTCTTACAAATAATCAACAAGAGTAGATGGAAATAGGAGGAAATTATCTCTTTTTGAAGGGGTTGAACTCTTGTAACCATCTTTCATCTACAAGCCAAAACATCTTGAGCACTATCTTTCCAAAGAAGTGGACTCATCTCCTCTTCTCATTCTTTCCACCATCTCTACTCAGGTTCTCCAAGAGGAGAAGTGGGTAACACCCCACTCATTCTTCCTCCAAAATATATACGATTTCAACTTGCAACCTTTGGGTGGGGAGTTGTGAAGTGTACCTAATTTCATCAATGAGAGTCCTTTCCCTATTAATGAGAACATGCATTTAGAAATCCACTCAAAATTCGTCACTCTCCACAATGAGAGCATTTCAGGGGTCAAATCATGTTGTAGGGGCACTATTGTATGCCCTTTTGACTCCTATCAATATGGTATAGACCCTAGGGGGTTTATTTTTGCACCCTAACCCAAAAATTTGACCAACAACTCTCATTAAAAGCCCACTCAAGGTCCCATCCGAGTTTCCACTTAGCTAGGGGTTGCCAAGACCTAATCCCACTTACACCTCATATGAATCACAACTAAATGCCCTCACAACCTTAGTCTTCCAATACATTGACTCTACTTGTTTCTAGGCCTCCATATGGGGTCAAATTTGTATCCTTGAGAAGAGGTCTTTTGATTTGTGTTCAATGGTCCTCCCTGCACATTACCAAAATGATCATAAGTAACAATTGTATATCACATTAATCTATTAGTTGAATAGTCTAAACTTTAACTATATAATAATCCATTTAAAGTTTCAATTTGTATCCCAGAGAATACGAGTGCATTCCACCTTCATGTTAGTGACAATAAAACATAATGTCAAAATGAAATGTAAGATTCTTGCCAAAAGGTCACCTTATTTATCATCCACAATATGTCTAATCATCAATTCAAGAATTTACCATATCACATTTTAGGTTTGACATTAATCACATGTGAAGTGAGGTCTTACAAGGACGGCCATGTCTTTTGTGGTGATTCAACAGAAAAGAAAGAGCATAATATTTCTCCTTGATACTATCAACCATTTGATACCCCAGTTCATTTGAAAATAAATTTAACACTTTGCTCATAGCCCATGGACCATCTCTTTTAAAATTATTCCTTACTGCCTCAAACGTTGCCTTGTAACATTGCTTGGTTTTGAGAAATTTCTTTGGAAACAAACCTCCAACAAACCCTCTTCCTCTATCTAGATTATCTGACTGCACACATTGTAGCAGTTTATCCTCTCCCAAAATAGTTGGTTGAACTACTTCTTCAATGATGATTTCTAGGAGCTCTAGTGACTACAAAAGATCCAAAGCATTGGACAAAAAAATATACGACATTTGGGATGGAAATAGAATCCTTGGAGTGCTCGAACTTAAGACATGATCACCAATCACAACCCTGGCATTATCAACCATACTAGGGCAGGACACTCTAAAAATATAAGACAATTCAAATTCCCTAATATCCCTAGAAAATGGGCACTCATCGGGTTTAATTTGCACGTGGACCCTAATTTTTTTACTGTGCATTCCATTGGAAGCCATTAAAACCCACCTAAAGATTTTTCAAGTCTTTCCAAAAGAACCAAATACGTAGAGGATTACCTGGCCCCTAAACTTAATTATTTCAGCCCTGATACTTTTACCAAAGAAGCAAAATAAGAACTCCCAATAACATTGATATAAACATGACCTGAACACTATGAATTTACCAGAGATTGAGCTTGATTTTTACTACAGCGCCAAGATACCCCATAAAAGAATCCACAAAACATCATGAATTTTGTCCACTGAAACCAAAAAAATATTGAAAAAGAGACAAGTACACACCTTGAAGATAACCAAATCACATTGAATGCACCAGAGAATGACCCAAAATGACCAAGAAAATGCAACATGCGAGGAGCTTGAAATTACCACAACGCCGAGATGCCCCAAAAAATCACCCCCATAAATTTGATGAAGCTTGACCACTGAAACCATAAACTTGTTGAAGAAGAGACGAAAACAATGACATAAAATTAATGAACCCGATCCTTTATAACCAAACACCAATGTGTTATTGAAAGATTAATGCATTTAATTGGAAATAAATTCCACACAAACGAGATATTTGAGATTTACACCGCATAACCAAGCATGATTATAGATGATAGCATATACGCATATGATATCAAAATTTTCCTTACATCAACAACCTTATGACCATGTTTGAAGGCTTTGATTTAACATCAAACATTGCATAATGTACTCAGATATTAGATGCAAAACATGTGCTGACTGAAACTATCGCTATGCATGAAGAATAATGATTTGATTACAAACTTTGGAGCATTGAAACATGTAAAAGATGCCACCATAATGATTATGAAAAAACACACTTATATGTAATGACACCTTAGAATGAATACCAGCTCACTTGTACCAACATGCCTCCATCAGCCTTCACAGGATATACAAATGTTCACCTCAACAAATCTCTCAGTGTGTGTACCTTCCAAAGAAACACTAAAGGCCTTGAAAGAACATTGGCAACAAACAAGATCAGTGAAAAAATAGATAAAACACAATTATTATTATACAATGAGATTAAAAATTTCAGTTGTATGAACCCTATAAAAAATAATAAAACTCATTAGAAAATTGGATCAGGATACTCTGCTTTTCTCAAGATTGATTAGATCTTGAAGAAATCCAGTGCACAAGTTTGACTCCATCCCATAGGATATTTCTGCTTCTTGTTGCTCACAACCCAGACTTGCAAGATAATCAACCACTTGATTCCCTTCTCTATAAACATGATTCAATTGAAAAGACTCCAAGGTGTTAAGTAAACACCAAATTTGCTCCAAAACATAATGCAACTTCTAGTTACTGGACCCTCTGACCCTGCAAGCATTAATAATAACTAAAGAATCACCTTCAATATGAACTTTTGAAAAATTGAGTTGTTTGATTAACTACAACCCAAGGAGAGCTTGAACTTCTACCTAATTATTAGTCTCAATAGGGAGGTTAACTAATTTAGCTCCAATAAGCATTCTGACATGATTTCTAACAACAACCCCTACACCTGATTGACTCGGATTCCCCCAGGCTGCACCATCAAAATTTAACTTTACAAAGCCTAAAATTGGAGGGGTCCATACCACCTTTTTCCTATCTTGTTTCACTTCCACCTTTGGCTTCCAATTACCTTTGAAAGGGATAACTAGAAAAGGCCAAACCTTAATTTTCTTAGAATCCCAATCTGTGAATTCCGAACCAACATGTTTTGAATTGAGAACATAAGTATTAACAATTTCATAGATCAAATTCTCCAACCTCATCAACACTTTTTCAACACTTGAAGTCTATTTATGAAATATCCTTTAATTTTGCTCCCACCAGATACACCAAACCATTGAGGAAGGAATAAATTTCCATAAAATTGCAAATAAAGAAGACTTATACAGAACATGCTAGCTTGTGAACATTTCCCAAATAGTGAAAGGAGAAGGAGAGGACCAACCTAATTTATGTTTCACAAAGTCCCAACAAGAAATTGCAAAAGGGCATTGCAAGAAGAGATGATCAACCTCTTCCATTCTCGAATCACAAAGCACACAATTGAAAGGAGCAACAATTCCAAGTTAAACTAACCTATCACTTGACAAAATTCTATGGTTTAAGGCTAACCAAGAAAAGCAACCTGCCCTAGGGAAAACCACTGGATTCCAAAAAAAATACAAAGCTCTTTGAGGCTGACCTTGAGCTTCCATGTTCATGACTGCCTTGTTCTCCATTTTAATAGAATATTTGCCTGATTTTGATGGTGCCCAAATGAGATTGTTTTCCTTCTCACTACAAAAAATAATCCTATCTCCCAAGATCCTGACTAAATTTGAATGTTGAGAGTTTGAAATAGAGGTATGTCTAAAATATTTCCATAAAGCTCTCCCCATATGAACATCAAATCCTTGAATTTAATCTATAACTTTCAAACCCAAAATTTGTGACTAGTGAGTTTCTGCTGCTTGGAAATCATGCAGAGTGTAAAGAGGAGGATACCGATTCCATGAGTCCCTCCAAATTTTTTATTTTTAAGCCATCATGAATTTCCAAAGATAAATGAGGAATAATTACCTTTCTACATATTAACGTGAAATTCCACATTACAGAGCCTTGTGGAGGAATAGATATTGTAAAAATATGTTATGAATCCTCACAATCTAAATACTTGGCTTGCATGATCTTGCACCACTTAGAATGTGGTTTCTCATGCATATTCTAAACTAACTTAGCCCCAAGGGCCACATTTCTTAAAGCCATATTGTGAACCCCAACCCCACCTTTTAATTTATCCCAACAAATGTTTTCCAAAGAGATAAGCGGTAGTTTCTTCTTGCTATCCATGTTCCCCTTCCATTAAAAAGACCTGATCAATTTCTCAATCCCTACAATAATAGATCTAGGAGCCTTCAAAACCACCATAAAAAAGTTTGGAATTGAAGATAAGACAGATTTAATCAATAAAATTCTCCCTGAAATAGACAACCAATGCCCCTTCCAACTTGCAATCCTAGATTGCATACTATGAATAACCTTATCCCAATATGAGATCCTATTGGGACCTAAAATGAAGGGAATTCCCAAATACTTGCAAGGGAGATCCACTTCTTGAAAGCCCAAAAGCTGAATGATCTTAGCTTTCACCAAAGGCTTAGTATTAAGCACATAAACTTTAGATTTGTTTGCATTTACACTCTGACCTGAATCCAAAGTATATTTGTCCAAGAAAACCTTAATATGATTTTCTTCTGATAGTGTTGCTAAACCAAACAAAAGCGTATCATCTACAAACAAAGAGTGAGTCACTGATAAATTTGTGGAAGGAATTTTGATTCCTTTAACGAATCTTTGTGAATGGGACTGATTTACTGATCTACTCAAAGCTTTTGCCAATATGATGAAAAGAAAAAGAGACAAAGGATCTCCTTGTATCACGCCCTAATTTGAACCAAATAATCTTGATGGAGTACCATTGACCAAGACATAAATTTTTTCCCTTGACAACAAATAGTAAATCTATTTGCACCATTTTTCTTGAAAGCCAAACTTTCTCAAGATTTGCATTAAAAAGGACCAGTCCACTCTATCATATGTCTTCAACATATCTAGCTTAATGATTACTAAAGACAAAGAATGTGTGGATATGGAATGCAACACTTCATGTGCAAATAAAGCACCTTCAACTGTCTCTCTACCAGGAACAAAACCACCCCACTCTACGGAAATAATTCTCGGAATAATATGTAGAAATCTCAAGTAAATCGCTTTGGTGAAAATTTTGTAAACCATGTTACAAAGAGAAATAGGCCTAAATTCAGAAAAAGAAGAGGGATTGTTAACTTTAGGAATTAGAGCTATGTGAGTCACATTAAATTGCTTCAACATAGTACCCAAACTCCTTAACTCTTCCAATGCTTTTAACAGATCATTTGCAATGAAATCCCCAACACTTCTGATAAAAACATGTTGTAAACCCATCAGGCCCTGGGGCTTTATTAGGAGGCATAGAGAATACTACTGACTTTAATTCAGTTATAGTAAAGGGTTTTAACAACTGAACATTATCTTCTCAAGAAACAAGAGTTGGAATAGCATACAACAATTCTTCCCTAACAATCTCAATTTGATCTGACTTATTACCTGATGCTGATAATTTTTTTGAAAAGTAAGCAACCCCTTCACGCTGAATATCTTCTTCCTTTACTAATTTCTCCCTCATTTGACTATCCATGATTGAAAAAATTGCATTCTTTGCTTTCTTGACCTATGAAAAAACTTTGTATTTTTATCCCCCTCTCTCAACCAAAATTCCCAAGACTTTTGACGCCAATAAACCTCTTCCCTAGCTGCAAGATCTTCACATTCTTCTTGCAATTTTTTTTGCTTCAAAAGAAACTGGATTCAAACCATTTACAATGATCTTAGAATTAACCTCTGCAAGTTTTTTAAAAACAACTTCTTTTTGATGAAAAATATTCTTAAATACAGTAGCATTCCAATGTTTTATCTTTCCCTTCACATACATTAGCTTTCGAGAGTGACGAAACATGAAAGTGCCTTCCACCATAGGGGCCTTGATCCACCATTCATGCAATAAATTAACAAAATCAGGATACTGAAGCCACATCATTTCAAATTTAAAAGAGGATTTTAGATTAAATACAACCTTTTTGTTATCAATATGGAAGGATAAAGGGAAGTGATCAGATCCCACCCAAGGTTATTTTTTTGAAGATAAAACAAAATTTTCAGTTATCCAATTCGAAGAAACCAAAAACCTATCCAAACACACAACAATTTGAAGGCAATCTTTGTGTTTATTTGTCTAGGTATAGTTTCCATTAGCTGGTTTTATATTAGACAATGCATTGCTATGAAAAAATTCATTAAAATCCTCCAATGTTTTCTAAGGAGGAATAATACCACCCTTTTTGTTAGACAAATTTAGAATAGCATTAAAATCTCTAGCTAAAATCACTTTATCAAAATATAACTGATATAAAGACAAATTTAGCTCTTCCCACAGTTGTTTCTTGCCCACTGTAGAATTAGGCGCATAAATATTATACAGACAAAAACTCAAATCAAAATGTGAAACTTTTAGTAACTTCCACTGTTGATTATTTGTTGAGGCTTCAACTAACACAGTCTTAGGATTCCACAAAGCAACCAAACCACTAGATGCACCTTGAGCAAATGAAAAACAAGAATTCCACCTCACCCATTTTTTTAATGATTGAGTCAAAATTTTCTTGAGACAACTTTGACTCCTGAAGTAACACTATGTCTACTCCACAAGCATCAATTTGATGCTTGATATGAGCTCTTTTGTTAGGGTCATTAATGCCCCTAACATTCCATGTTATTATTTTCATAACATCTTCAGAGAGCAGATCACTCCCCTCAATCGCTTTTTGATACTACCATCCAAAGTCGTTTGACTCCCCAAATTTATCTCTTCAAACTTTACAACATTTGATTTCCTACCCCTTTTACCTGGAGACTTTTGAGCAGTTGGAGAAGGATTTTGAGTTAAATCAAACTCTATAGAACCCTTTAGAGACTCCAAATTATTCCTATAAAACACCACTACTTTGGAAAGATCCTTTTCAATACTACCATCCAAATTCATTTACCTCCCCATAGCTATCTCATCTTGCAACTTGACAACATTAGACTTCCTACCCCTTTTACTTGAAGACTTCTGAACAAATGAAGATAAAGCAGGAGTTTGAGATAGTGACAAAATCTAAGAAAAATCAAACTCTATAGATCCCTTTAGAGACTCCAAATCATTACTGAAAGACACTATAGTACTGGAAAGATCCTTTTCCCCTTGCTATTTAGATGAGGAGCTAGAAAAAGAAGCAATTTTAACCACATAATTTTTTTCTACATCTTCCCTAGTTTCCTCAATGACTTTATCAATAAAATAATTGCCCACCAAAGGAATAAATTTATAAGTTATTCCCTCAAAATTACCATCCTCTAACATTGTTTGCATCTCCAAAAAATCAAGAGAACCAAAGACTTGTCATTTGAAAACCTTTCAGTACAGTTTAACAAGGCTATCTGCTTACTATCAGATGCATTAGAAACAACTAATCATTGTAAAACAACATCATCCCATACCAAGAAAGACAAAATAGAATAAATTTGCTAAAATGAAACAAGGATATTTGGCAGATAAAGATGCAAGGATTGGCCCAAAGTAAATAATTGTGAGAAATGAGGCAGGCGAAGAGGAATATGAACAAAAACCTTCCTTGAAGCTATTTTCCCTACTAGATCGAAACCAACTTTTGACATGTAGGCCACATCCTTTGTCTTTTCAAGATAGCTATGAGTATTAGAAAAAAAATTCTTACCCACTGAAAGATTTCCAAAGTCTAACTTCGAAGCCAAAACACTTCTAATAGTCAAAACAATAGCCTCTTCACTAGACCTGGGAACATATGACAATGTATTTGGTGCTCCCAGGGATGGATCAACCAAATGTGCACCAAATGAAGAGGCTAGGTCAGAATGCTTATGAAAACCAAGAGATATTAAAGGCAAATTTTCCTTTCCCTTTGAAACAAATCCCATGGTCATAAAAGGAAATTTTTGATCCATGCCAAAAGTTTCATTTCCCAAGAAACCCTGGGGATCTTTAACTATATTTTCCTGATTCATCACAAGTTTTCCATTGCAAGACCTAGTCTTATGACCCAAAATATGACAATTTTTACACACATTAAAATGAGTCTCAATAAAAACATCTTTGGTAAAAAGTATTTCTTTATATTTGATTGTAACACCTTGTGGAAGAGATTGTGCCGTATCCAAAAGAACACAAACTCAAATAGATAAATGAGGGTTTTGAAAAAAATCCAAATCATGCTTCAAAAAAATACCTAAGTGATTTGCCAAAATTTCAATAATGCTTGGCTCTCTGTGTTCTAGAGGTAAAGAATGCAGTTGAACCTAGAATGGGATAAACCAAATTGTAGCCATATGAGGGTTAAAATTCTGATGCCAAGGCTGAATAGACAAACCAGAACCCCCATAGACCCATGATTTAACCTTGTAAACCGAATCCCTAAATTTTTTTAAGGAAGACAAAACAATGAAAAAGCCATTTCCTCTATCAATGTAAAATAATTTAGTAACCCCTTCCCAATCATGAAAAAGCAAAGAATTTAGTTCAACTATGGGAGGCGAATACTTCCAAAACTTACAAATAAGAGTTGTTCATTGCAAGTTTTCAGATTGCATACTTAACAAATCATTTGGAAAAGTCACACCTTTTTCTCTAGGAAAAGGTCTGTTAGATACATTATACACCTTCACCCATTTTCTCTTCTACAAATGATCCTGGCTACTCGCAACCACTGAAGGATTACTAATGAAACCCTTTCCCAAGGTAACATTATTTGGAAATGTTGCAGGAGATGGATTTGTGAACTGTGAAAGACTTCACCTATGAGACTGAAAACTCCTTTGCTTCTCCAAATGACACTGATACAAAACAAGATCTACCACAACATTGTTGGGAAATGAGATCTTCAAAGGAATGTCATTTGGAAAGGACACTGAACCTCCATTGGAGGAAAAAACCCCATCCTCATTAGAACCACAAATATCAAAAACTGCCTACTCATGCTTGGAAAGTTGTTTCCTTGGTAAACGATGAGAACGAGACTAGGAAACCGGAAAGCCTACCCTAGACTACCCAAACCAAGAAGAATTTGTACGATCATCATGCAAACAACCTCGAGATCTGAGATTTCCTTCCCAAGAATTTGAAAAATGAACGTTGCCGTGCACCAACCCATTTTGCAAAGCTCTCCTCACAACTTTACTCTTTAGAGCACCGTCCCCCCCATGCACTAGATATTGAAGTTACCTATTTCGAGATAAACAAATTAAGGAAAAATGAAGTTTTCTCAATTTGTTTCTTGACGTCCCGTGAACATCACTTCTTCTTTTTTTTTTTTGAAATTTTCAACATTCCAAAATATGTTCTTAGATTGATAAAAAATTAATGAAAACAATTTTAAAAAACTTTGAAAAATTATAGGAATAAACTTCATCAAAAGTTTTACAATTCATTAGTTTACATCATTTTGAAATTCAAAACATAAATACCACTTTTATGTGGTCGAAGTTCAGAATTTATTTTGATGTTGGTCGATTCCTTTATAAAATGTGACACAAGTTTGTGTTTTTACCTGCATGTATGTATTACATACAATACACACATACATACATACATAATAATTAGCCATACATACACCCATACATGTGAATTGACATATGTATGTATGGTATACACACACATACATAATATTAAAATGTTTATTATAATATTAATATTTTATTTATAATGTTAAAATTTTATGTAAATTTAGATAACTAAAATGATTACCAAATTTACGTTCAAAATCCTATAAATCCATGTAAAATGTTAAGAAATTTTTTGACCATACAAGCATAGGTGAATCTACTATGGATAGGGCTGAGAGGAGGATGGGGAAGTGGGTATTGTTGGGTGAGGGATTCATACTAGTGGAGGACACAGTCAGCCAAACTATAGGTGCATGAAACCCTTAATAGTCCACCTGATGAAACCCATTAATGGTATGTATATATATACACATAATCAGACAAAATATAGGTGCATGATACCCTTAACAGGGAGAGTTGTATACATTGTTTACAGACAATGCAGTATGCATTTATTGTTATTTTTTTGATCAATCATGTGTATATACACACACACACACATATATATACATATACATATGTATGCATATATATATATTTATATATATACACAGTCAACCATGATATACCTACAAGAAACCCTTAATATTGAAGCGTATAATAACTTAAAATACTGCCAGTATACATATACAAATTGTAGAGGTACAAAAATGAAAAGAGAAGCCTATATTATGGTTGACTGTGTGTATATGTGTGTATACACATGTATATATGGATGATTGTTTGTTTATGTGTGTATACATAAATATATATACACTATATTTGTGTATCCACACATATACACATAGTCGGCCATAATATAGGTACAATATTGTTGCAAATAATATTTCTTCATTGTCTTTGTGTGTATATATATTTATATATATATATACATATATACATATATACATATGTATATATATATATGTATGTATATATATATATATACATATATATATATATACATATGTATATATGTATATATGTATATATATATATATGTATATATATATATATACACACACACACATGCGGTCATGATATAGCTGCATGAAAGCTTCAAGATTCAAGCATATCATAGCTCAAGTATACACACATATAAACACAATCAACCATAATATAGGCACAATATTGCTGCAAATGACATTTATTTGTTGTCTTTATGTGTATATATATGTATACACACATATATATGTATATATACATATATGTGTATAAATATATATACACATAGGCGGCCATGATATAGCTATAGGAAAGCTTCAAGATTCAAGCATATCATAACTTGTATCAGAAGCTATTTACATAAAAAATGCAAGTAAATTTATTTTATTTTTGTAAAGGATAGATTTGACCATTGTGAGGTTAGAACACAACCTCACCCACCTTAACAGAAGTTACAATTTTTTCCTTTTGGCAATGGTGTTATTCAAAAACACAGAAACTGAGATGTGGGTATGACCACCACTCGTCCATGCCCTCACCACCATCGACCTCAAGCTGAACCAACACCAATCCTACAAGTAATGGTGCAAAGTGTTGAACGTTACCATAAATGGCATAGCTATGAAGCTAATGCAAGTGATAGTAAATGAAACACATGCTGAGGTGGTAGGGAAAAGGCCAATAGTGGAGAAATGTTGGGAATTAAATGTGCATTTATTGGGAGTTAAGTGACCTAGTATTAGTTTGGTGGGAAACCATGAACTGAATAAAGTGTGTCCACCATCAGTCGATGCCAAATTTGCGCTCGAATTTTGAGGTTTTTTAAAAATGGTCTAAAAAAGTTGGGAAACATGCTCAAAATCTTCCCTACTAAATTTTTATCAATTTCCAGGTGGATTGTTAAGGGACGTGTAAAAAAATTATCGATGTGGATGCTGCTGATGTGGACCCCTTGCTTAACATTGCCCTACCCACCACCGATCCCTTACCCTTAGGATAGAAGAGAATTTTAACATTCATGAGATCAAAGAAAGTTTATGGGACACTATATTTTGTTATTTTAGTATTGTGAAGTGTTGATCTTCTACAATTTATCTTGATAATGAGATCTCCTATTCTCTCCACCCATTCAATGTTGAATAGATCTTGAAAAGTAATTGTTGCTAAATCACTTATGTAGTTGTTTTTGATGTCATTGTATGCTTTGTAATCTAAAAAATATGTTTTTTAGTTTCCACAGTCCCCATTGTACACAAGACACAAACCCTCTCTTCCCAAACCTCTTTTGGCCTTTTCCACCTTCTTATCTCACATCAAAGATGATGTGAGTTAGTCTTCAATTGGGAAATGAGAAGCTTTGACCTCCAAGGGATATGGTTCATGTTGGGAAATGAGAAGCTTTGACCTCTATATATGCCTTTTGGTGATGGTCCATGTTGGGGTTAAATTCTTCAAGGTAATAATTCTTCTTTCTCCCAACCACCTTTGTCCACATAACCTTATGAAATATCTCAACAGCATACGTCTTTATTTATTTATTATTATTAGGATGCACATTTAAGTGAATGTGTCACTTGTTCATTCAATTACAATTATGTTCCATCCATGTCTTTTTTTTTCACCTAAGACATCCTTATATGCAACATTAGGCCAATGATGTGTTTCCATCTACTCAAATTTTCTTAGACATTTCAAAAAGCTCACCATAGCAATAACCTTAATAGGAATTACACCTATTTTAGCTAGAAGAATCTCATAGGGAACCAATGCTTTTAGTTTTAATTTTATCGTGGCCAAGTTCTTTTGAATTATCTATATCTACATCCATTTGATGTTAGAAGTACTACTGGCCCAAACTTTACAACCATAAAGTACCACTAGAATTACTAAAAGCCCAAACAAAATTTGAATAGTTTTCCAATCTCATAACTTTGCCTCTCTACATCTATTTTGAAGAGAAAAATGTGCTCTTCAAGCTCCAAAATTTCTTTTCCTTCTGTAATTTTCCCAACTAAGCTTGTTGTTGAAGTCAATTCTCAAATATTTATACTATGTTATTTCCTTTAGGAAACTAACTTCAAATAAAAGTTGAACCAATTCTTTTTCCTTTTATTGGAGAAGGTCATGACTTGGTCTTACTAATATAAACTTTCATTTCCATATCTTTGCACAAATTCTCAAGTGTAGCCAAATGTGCTTGCAACCCTTGGGGGTAGATCTAGCAATCTAAATGAGATCATCAATGTACAATAGAAGACTAACAACATACTTTCCCAATGGATCCCCTTCCCCACCCTTCAATTTTAGCCACTCCTCAATTTTGTCAATATAAAGGCCAAAGAGAGTACGAGATAAAGAGCAACCTTGTTTAACCCCAATGTCAATCCTACAGCTTTTTGAAGTACTTGCATGAGTTCCAATTTTTACCCAAACCTCTTCATAAATATTATGCCTAGAAACCATTTTAAAAGCATTATTGAAATTAAAAAAAAAGCAACAAAAAGCTTCCTTTTTCCCACCCCAGACCTTTTCAATGATATGTTGCAAAGTGATGCCATGATTGATTGTTGAGTATTTTTTTTGAAGCCTACTTTCCCTTTTGCTCTCTTATTTTTTTCTTATTCCCATTTGTTGATTTTGTGTTCAACTATGCTACCAAACAACTTTGCAAACAAAGGATTGATCATGATGATCCAATAATTGGAGGGATTGTTAACATCCCCATTCTGAAACAAAGGTATGGCTAAGCTAGTGATCCAATATTTTTGAAACTCACGTTGGATGATGTTGTTGAATATGTTCACAATTTGAAAAGTGAGGATTTTCATCCCTCATTTTAGATATCCATCTTGAAGCTCAACCATGCCCCTAGTCTTTCCTGCCCTCAACTTATTGATAACCTCCTTAATGTCTTGTAAAGTGAAAAGCTTCATTGACATGCTTACTCTTGGATGCTCTTCAATCCTGAATATTTCTTATACAATTATTTTGCATACTCAAACCATTGAGTAGAGGTGATGTTATTCTCTTTTTCCTCTTTCCTTGATTGAAGATCCCCCCAAAAAAGGTTTGGGATATTCTTCCTAAAACTTTTATGTTCATTACAACAATCACTACACCTAGCAAAATATTTACATCTATTGTGTTTCATTGGTCTTAGAAAATATCAACAATGGAAATCTATTGAAAATAATAATTGTCTTAAGCTATGATGAATCTCCAAAGAAGTTGAATCCTTTTTTAGGATTCTAGCTAGCTACTTACTACTCTAGTGCCACTCTAAATGTAGTGGAAATTAAATTATTTATAGCACTAATCTACACCTATTTTAACATAATAGGGAAAAAGTTTATAATGAGGATAAGTTCAAAGAAATAAAATAATGGGGTGATGTACTAGACAAAACATGATCATTAAACTCTCTTTTGAATAGTATTCAACCTTCCATCCATGTTCAAGTGCAAGGTGGTCAAATCTTGTTCAAACCAATTCCAAAATCTAAATAATATCACAAATGCACTTCATCAAATATATTTGGAAAAATCAAGAGCATACATTCATATAAATTAGTTAAACTACTTCCCTTTAAGGATTGTGAACAAGAATAAAACATACAAATGATTAAATTATAAGGTCCCTCTATAGGATGAGGTGTTGGGAAACAAAATATAAAGATAAGTTACTAAACACTGATCCAAATATATTTACAAGAGGGTACATCTCGTATTCACTTTATGATCATTCCACCTGCAATGATATGAGTCACAAAACAAGAATAGTATTAAAAAAGAGGAGGGAATTTGTCTAAGAAATAAGGGAATTTATATAATGATAGGTTACGAGCACTAAATGAATAATTGAGATTAAACATAAAAGCAATTAGCAATTTCTTGACTTCAAATGATTATGCTATGTCAAAAAACCCACTGAAGAATCTACTAACCAAAATTAGTGCTCCCATAAGATATGAAAAGAGAAACCATTACTTGAGATCATGAAGTTCAATTGGTTTCAATAATTGTGGTCATTAAGAGAAGATACCCTTAGTGTACATGCTTGGTAGGTGTGGAATCTAGGTGTGTAATTACTAGTTAAAATATATAATTGGAGGGTTAAGAGGACACAATTAAGTCAAAAAGCATGAAGTTTGACAAGTGAGCACTTAGGCATAATTGGGTTGGAATAATTTTTTCTAGGAGATTCACCTTATTTTTTCTACTCTTGAAGATTTCACAACTTTGAAAAATGTGTGTTAGTGGTGAGAGCACACACCAACAAGTTTGTGAACGAACCTATCTCCATTATAGGATTAAGAGGATCAAGAATCAATAGATTGTGTGACTAACAAGGGCCTTGGGTGCCACTAATTTTTTTCCTTGCTTGAGAAATACAACTCCAAAGGGAATCTACTTTGTAATGAAGACACTTGAATGGAAAATAGAGAATCAAACCTAATTCTAAGAAAAAATCTTCAAATATCTAAGAGGAGAGAATGCACTAAGATATTCTCTTTTTTGGTCAACAAGATGCATTGAAAATTCCACAAAAAAAGATAATCAAAATAATAAAGTGAAGTAGGTTAATAATAGAATGGCAATAGTAATATGTGAAAGAAGATATGAAGAATGGGGAATGCAAGTGGAAAAATATGGTAGAGATGACAAATAAGTATAATTAAGAAGAAAGAAATAGAATTTGAAAATTAGAAGAAATGGTTATTGTAAGAGAAGGTTAAAGTGAAAGAAATTACAAAGGAATGGGTGTAAGTTAAATGAAGGAAAGAGGGAGAAGATGGAAGATAATAAGGAATAAAATAAATTATTAATACTAAAAATGATTAAATTATAATTATTAATATTATTTTAAATAAATATGAAATAATTAATAATAATTTTAATTATAATGATAGTAATACTAATTTGTAAATATTTGTACATCATCTCATAGAGTGTTTATTGAGATGAGAAATAAAATCCACGAAGATTGGTATTTTAAACCTACTAACAATGTCTAGTGAACATGAATAAGTGCCAAAAATAAAGTGTAATATACCTAGGAATATAGTATTATGGTGTATTAGGTAGTAATAAATAATATATCAGGGTTCATATGCTTTGTAAGTCATCAGTTTATTAGAATAGAAGTATTTATCCCACATGTGTGAGTAAGTGGTATTGGTAGGTAGTTGAATAGTATATAATAAAGGTAAGAGACTCAAATGAGATGTGCAAAGAGTATTGTCAAGATCTCATATTGATATATAGTGTAGAGTGGATTCCTTCTAATAAGGAGCATTATATAGTGTTGTCCTACCCAAGAGTTTGACTTATATTCTAAATACATTTAAGTATATATATTATTGAGTTGTGAGATCTCTATTTTATTATTTGGAGCATTTTTATTATTTTTATGCAATTTCATACTATAAAGTGTTACCAAAATGAAGACCTGGGTTCAAATTTTATCAAGAATCACTGAGCTAGCTTTGGTGCATTTATTCTTTCAATGAAGTGTTTTCAATCTGAATTATGTGTAAAAAGAGTATGTGATGTATGCCTAAATATTGGCCCCTAATTTGTGTCCTAGAAGTTGTAGAGGCAATTGAACCCTCCAATTGACCAACAGATAATAATAAATCAAAATAAGAAAGGATAATGGTGATGAGGAACATAAAGAACAAAGACATATAATTATAAAGATATAGAAAGTAACAAGTAAAATAAAAGAGAAGTGATAAGAATAATAGATATCATGAAAACAAGAAGTGTTATTGCACTAACCCTATAATGTGTATTGCGTTATGAGTAGTCGGCTTGTGGCCACCTTGATTCTTAAATAAGTTACATAATTATTAGTATAATGATGTCTAAATATTTAGGTCATCCTAAGAGTTATATACAAGTATCTAAGTCAGCCTAGGTGGTATCCAAGGCATAAGTATGGTATATATAGGAGGTATAGATTAGTTATTATCATCTTGTTAAGTATTGATTTCTTATTGAAGACTATTGGAGGTATCTCCCTCAAAGTGGATTAGGAGTTTTCCCCCTAGAAGTGGCATATTATCAGGTAAATTAATAGCATATTTCTTAGTATATTCTCTTGTGCAATTTATTTCATAACAAGTGGTATCAAAGAAAGATCCTTTTTTTTAATATCTCAGAGGGGTATCCCTGCGATCAGCCAAGTTTCTCTTAAGTTTTCGTTGCCAAGCGAGACTAATCCCCTCTGGGTCACGTGATTTCCTAGTGCTTGCCTCACAACGTGCATGACTGGGTTAGTCGAGGTTTGAACCTGTGTTGATTATCTATCTTTCAATAGCTCAACTAATCGGTCTACACCCCGGCGGCAATATCAAAGCAAGATCTTAGCACCATGAAGGAAAGACAATTTTTTAAATTTTGGAGGTCACTTTGGGAATCACATATAATTCAAATATTTATGATTTTTATAATTATTGGAAGATTTTTGAATAACATATTGAGGCATCTAAAATGAAAAAATTAGAGGAATTAGAGCAAAATTAAGTGATTTGTTATAGAATTAGGAATTCAGCCAAATTTATTTGGGAAGCATATATCTCTTAGACTTGAGAAATTTTTTCTTGATGTTTGTAGGGTATTTTAAGAATACATTGAAGTGTCTATAATATAAATTTTAGAAGAACTAGAGTGGAGATAATTAATTTATTATAGAATTAGGGTTTCCAAAAAATTCTCTCTCAAGGCCTCAAATCAACTAATTTCTTGGACATTTTTCTAGGAAGTTGGTTCACTTGGTTTCCAAGTGCTTTTGATAAATTTTGAATAAAAGAGAGCTCAGTGTGACACAGTAGAGTTCAGTGTTTTTCTCCACATTTATTCATGATTGAAGATATGATCATGTAGTTTGGACATGATGATCAGAGGTGTCATATCTAGAGTTTTAGGTTCTAGATCATACTGTAGTGAAAGATGTGTATTGACAGTATGTCTGTCTGGTGAAACAGGGTGTTTGGGATAAATGAGATTGCTCTGCATTTCTCCATAGTAAAGGTTCCAATGTTGTGTATCTAGGAACATGCTTATATTGACTATATCTACCTTCCCTTGAAGTTTAAGGTGTTGAGTTTTTCCATAAAGTTATCTGGTGTGTTGGATATCTATTCCAGTATGTTTGGTTGCACAAAATGAAAGTGTTTTTGAGTTTTAGGTGGTTACAGTAGTTGTGCAGAGTATTTTGATGATGTTGGAATATTTTGAGATGTTGTATGGATATTTTAGAATGTTTTTGTGTGGTACATGAGATTTTTTCAGAACTTGAGAGGTGTGTTTGGAGTTACTTGTTAGTGTTAGTGCAGGTTTGGCTAACCTAGCATGCTAGTGCTAATTATGGAGGATAATTATTGTTTGAGGAAGTAATGAGAAGCATTTCAATGTAGATTTGGGTCCCTGATAATCAGTGGCATGGTATTCCTTCACTTGGTGGAAGTGTTTGGTGTAGACCTTTTTGATGTTGCATGGTTGAGGTGTGTACGTTTCCTTAAGGATGACCTAATTGAGATTGTTTTAGATCATGGAGGGTATAAATACAAGAAGAATTGTTGTGTGGATTAAGAGTAGAGTGTGAAATGTGAAAGATGTGAATGTGATCGAGTGTGATGATCTAAGTATGAGCCTTAATTCCCATGACTTCCTGATGCAGTGAGTAGAAGGTGTCTACATTTTAGTATGTTTGATGAGTTGTTTGTGCTTCAATGGAACTGTACCTTCAACATATGAGAGATGCATTTTAGAAGTTCAAATTAGCTGTGAACCACCCCTTCTTCTATTCTTCTTTCTTCTAGATAGTGAACCACCAATAGTGAGCCTTTCTTTATCTTTTTGGGTAGTGAGACCTTGGCAATGAGCATTATTGTATTTAGTGTTTCAATTCATATATTAGTGATATAATCCTCATCGTGGTTTTTCCCTTCTTGGGTTTTCCATGTAAATATGGTGTTCTTATGCTTTTGACGTGTTTGCATTACTACTTTACATGTTTACATTCTGTTAATGCATGTTAAGGGTTTAAGGGTCAATGCAGATTTGAATGTTGATGAGGGTTTTTGATGTTTTAAAGTATAAAACTGATTCACCCCCTCTTAGTTGTCCTGTGCATCTAATATATCCCTCTTAAAGTGGATTATGAGGTTTCCCCCTTGAAGTGGCATATTATTATTAGGTATTATTAACATATTTTTTATTATGTTCTCTCTTGTGCAATTTATTTCATAACATGAAGAAACGATAGGCATAGTTAATGAAACACTAAAATAGGAGATTAAATTGAATAAAAAGTTACAAGGTAAGAGAGAGAAAAAAGTAAAAGATTAAAATAATGACAATGATACTACTTATAAAGAATAGATATGAAGAGTAAGGTAAGAAGAAAAAGATGGGTAACAAACCAATGAGGTAGGGGGATCAAGACAAAGAAAATTTGATAGATGAGGAAAGAAGAAAGAGTTAGAGGCTTAGGGAAGATTAAGTAGGATAAGAGAAGCACGATAGACTATGAATATTATTTTTGAGAGATCTTGATAGTGGTTTCCAAGAGAAGATAAATTCCCATTTTTTATCTCACAAATGGTTATGTGTGTATTTTATGGTTTCAACTCCTTCTGTAAACTTTCTCTTGTAATAGTTATATCCTTTCATAAGGAATTGATTGGTCTCCAAGAGGATGTGATGTTTAGTATCAAATGAATTTTATAGGAGAGTGTATCCACTAATTCAATTTTTCTTAATGGAAACACCATTAAACCACGTGCCAATATAGTGGGCTATGTTTCACCAATTTAGGGAGTTTTGCATGAGTACTCTATTTAATATAACCCATAATTATGAAATTTTCTCTTAGATATTTCAGGGAGGGGATAATGGTCATACAAAATTTATGTAGTTTGAACATTCAATCAATTCCTTTTCTATATTTTTTAATAAAATATTATTGGAGATGACTTCAATATAAGAGAAGAAGCTACCACTATACCAAGCAAGTCAATAACATTATTAAAAATTTCACTTCAAATTCTCTCTTGAAATATGTTTTTCTTGTAACTGTGCATTTAAAAAAATAGATGAGATATTTCAAAAATTAATGTTTTCTTCATCACATACTTGAAAGGCCCTCGTTGATTAAAAAAATTAAATGCTTATTTTTTTGGGTGGGATGATGATTGAAAGAACCATGTAGGAAAAAGTTTGTGTGAGTAATTTTTCTATACAATTGATGGACCAAGGATCAATAAAAAATTCCTTGAAGAATAATTTATAGGAAGGGAATTGATTTTATCGTGCTATAGTTCTTGGGTAAATTTATTTCCCTCCATGACGTTAAAATGGAACAAAATTCTTCTAAATTATCAAGACCATGTTTCTAACTTAGGTTAGTGCCATTTATGGAAACACTTCCACCATCTTAGTGTCTCCTCAAAATAATTCATGAGAATATTATCCATATTACATATAATGGAGACCTTGTGAAAAATTCATCAAGCTATTCATAGAAAACTTCCTTCAAAATGAAAAAAAATGACTTTAAGAAAAACTCAACTAGGCATGATGATGTATCATCTATACCCCTTTTAACAATATGAATGGCAACATTTATCAATAATTTTATGAACATGGACACAAATAGAAACTATGAATGATTTTATTACCATTCACACTCTTGTCCTAAATGAACTCAAAAAAATGTAGGAATATTTTTTAAATATAAATTTCACCTACCCTCACATGTGTTTTGAGAATAAATAAATCTTTCTATTGTACTCACTAGATCAAGTAAATCACAATACTTTAAATTTTTAAATTTTGAAAACACATAAATATAATCTAAATACAAGTAAATACATGTATGCATGCTATATAAATAAATGAAGATAGGTAACATCAATGTGTTTTGTCAAAAAATGAATTTTAAAAATGGAATCAAAAGATTGAAATCATATGACTATAAATATTGAGTTTAGTTTGAATACTTATAGAATTGAGGTAATGGATACAATATTGGGATTTTGGTTCCTAATTAGGGACACTGGTGCCTAAACTCGTTATATTTCAATAATATTTGACACATTTGTAATCCTATCAAATATTGGTTAATCACCTTGTGATATTCTTACAAAACAATACATCAAGTTTATGATATTTAAGGTATTCTTAAATATAATAAATATACAAAATATAAGAGGGGATTCCATGAAATAGAAAATGTAAGAAGCATGGCTCTATATAAAAAAAATATAAATTAACAAAAACCATTTCAACCATAGTGATGTGGCTCATGACTAGTTATACTTTTATTTTTCTCATCTATCTTTTGTCATGTTGAAATAATTTTTGGTTGATGCAAAAAATGTCTAGATGAATAGTTAATTGAATCAAGTGTGTGCATCCTACACCAAAATTATATTTTAAATAGAAAACTAATGATTCATCTAGTTCACCAATTATATTGACTGTATTATTGAATAGGCATTGAGATAAGTGAATAATGGATAATTATAACACACATGATTAAAGTAGAATGGTATCTTTGACTATTTTAAGTATAATTATATATAGTATAACCATGTCTAAATGTTTAAATAATAGGGGATTGTGGATTTGGATGCCCCTAATGATGAACAACAACCCTACAGTCTATCTAAAAGGGTTTAGTAATGTTTTTCCTTATTGTATCTACTTATGCTTAAAAATTGTAGCATCGTAAATTGTCACCCTTGACAATTTCACACTAGATTTTTCTCCATCCTATGTGCATGGACCTAATTGTACATCTAATGTACTAAATTATGAATTTTGTAGCCCATTTGGATATTTATCAAGAAATGTCATGTATAATCCAAGGTAAACATTTAATATTTTGCTCCCAACATATTACACCTTACAAAATAGGGTTGGGACAATGACACCCTAGGTGACCTGGTCCCCCTATTTTGGCTCCAATTTTTAATATGTTGTAGTTGGCATTTATTAATTGAATTTCAAATGTCAAATATCATCTATCAGGATTTAATTTTTGGGAAATTAGATTAATTGCATAGAAATACCTAGTCATTGCATCATTTGAAAGGTAACTAGAAATAACTGGTGATCAAGCACTTTTGGAAGAAATTATTATCAATTCAAGAGCATTCAAGAGAAAAGATATTTTGCAACATTTCATTATCAAAGCATCATGTCAAGTTATATGTGAGTTTGTTCATTTTATGCATACATTTTGTTTGTGAGGACTAACACATGTAGGTCTTCAAAGCAATCCAAGCCAATTTACAATTAAGCCTTGAGGATATGTGCATGACTTTAGTCTTTCAAGAAAATCGTATTTGAGTGGTGAGTTGCAATCTATTGTTGATTCATCATTCATTTGTCATTTAGCCTCTATCCCTCAAAATGATAAGCTTGTTATTATCAATTTTACCATTGTGGAGGTGGAAACACCAACACGGGGTTTGACCAAGGCAAGCCCCTATATGGCACAACCCTTCCTCTCTGTTTGAATCTGTAGGCTACATATATGAAGAAGATTGAAGGAATAATGGATATCATTTTCTCATTATTACATTTAAACCCTATAACTTGACAAGATATAGAAACTTAATTATCTAAGCATTTAACGAAGATCTGATAGTGAGATCCAGAGGGAAGAAGCCTTTGACCAGACACTTGAGGACTGTGAAGATAGATGGAAAATTCAGCTACTCAGACATAGGTTCCTTGGGTGACTTAGTCTACAAATTCAACTCCAAATTTTAATGATAGGTGCACACAAGTTTGCTCAGTTTTTTTTCAAATACCAATTTTTTGTGTGATTTTCTAGATTTACTATTTTTGCATCAAAATAGTGCATTTTCATTATTGGTTAGTTGTATCCTTGTATTTTATACAAAATCCATTCCAAACCATCCAAGTTCAAATCCTAAGGGTTGATTGACTCACCTTCCAAGTTGTAAGTCAATCTCATATCCTAGCCAATCTAACCCCCCCCAATTCTAATGATAAGCCCTCATGGAAAAAAAGCACTTGAAATCCTAAGATGAAGTCTTAGGGTTTCACTTTTCCAACTTATCATTTTGGTGAACCTAATGCACTAACATTATAGACCTTTTGAATTTTGTAGCATATCATACTAGATCTAATATTAGCATTGCATTATTTTGCATAGTTCATTTAGGCATATATTTTTGCATCATAAAAAGCATAAAAATTAAAAAATTTACATATCATATTGCATTATAGGTTGCATTAAGGTTAATTTCAGTCATCATAGGTTACATCTACATTCTAATTGGATCTAAAAATATACATTAGGTCATTTTAGATCTGAAAGTGCTCATTGCATCCATTTAGATATTTTACATATAGTCCAAAAGGTGAAAAATTACATTGTTTTGTGCCAAAAAGATAAAAATCATCATTTTCAGATTTTGCACATTAGGGATAGTCAATTGCTACATTTCAGATCTGGAAAGTGTATTTGGAATTGCATTTTAATGTTTTCATAATTTTGAAATTGTTTGCAAACTTGCATTCTGCATTGCATAGTCATGAATTAGAAAAATTCTAGAAAAATATTTACTATCACATCTACACAATCATAGAACAAAAACATTAAATAATATTATAGCCATTCGACCTTTGAAATTAGCAAAAAAAATTTATAGAAAAAGGTGCCCTAGGCATCCTTGTCCTATTAATTTTGGCTCAAATTTTAATTAGACCTTTGTCTTTGTATTTTATGTGTTTTTGGTTTCTAATTTTTTATCCTATGTGTTTTACTATGAATTTTTAAAATTTACTGCTCATAGTGGGTACATCTTATTGTTTTGAAACTCATATGAGCTTTACGACCTAGTGTCCTATTGCAAATACTCCAATGGGGTGTAGTTCTAGACTTATGACATCCCACACTATTGTTAGATATGTTATGGATCTTGAGTCCTCCAACTCTTTCACATAAGGTATTGTCAATACCCAACCCATTTTGGACTCCATTCCTAATGCCACAATACCTATGACAACTTCACAATCAAGCACCTTCATAGAAATTGAGACTATTGTTTCCCTATGTTCCTGATGAAAAATTGAAACAATTGAACAAAGACTTAGAGGGATTACAAAACTACTTAAGCACTGAATCCTTAGCAAGAAAAATGGTGCATATAGTAGAAAACCTTAAGAAGTTGAACCTTTATTCCCAAAGAATATATGTGTTACATAGTCTATCTCACATAGTAGATGGTAACATCCCTATGACAACTAGTTGTGCTTAGGCATTAGGGTACACTCAAAACCAAGGAGGAAAACAAATTTCCCTCTATACAACTATTCCTTTTATTCCTAAATTTACATTGCCAATTGTAGCTTCAACAATACAACACACTAATGGCATAACTCCAAGCTTAGGGATTCCTAGTGGGAATCCGTATAGTTTTGTGACATCATAAGTTACACCTCAATATTCATCATCTCTCATAGATGTGTAAAATAGTAGTCCATAAAAATTTTACACAATCTTGACATATTCACCAAACTCTCAAAATATGTCAAACAATGATTAAGTTATAAACCAAAATTTGTAAAATGTGAAATCACTTAACAAAAAAAATTCACATTGAATTAAAATGAAAATGGAAAACCACCACAATATCTTAAGAGGATCCCATTTTAAATTGAAAATTTGAAAACACTCATGCCTCAAAACACATAAATACCTCGATTTGAGAAGTACAACGGTAAGGGAGATCCTAATAGTCATGTATCATCTTATACGATATTGTGTAGTCACTTCATTTTTGAAGATAAGCTCCTAGCTAAACTCTTCCCTAGATCATTCAAAGACATGCCCTTGGAATGGTTTTTCTCATTGCTAAATAATTCCATAAACTCATTCAATAAACTTGTTGATGCATTTATCCAACATTTTCAAGTAAACATTAGTTCTCAAATTACATTAACTAATTTAGTGCATTACAAACAAGGAAAAAATGAAAACATAAAAGAATTTATAGGGTAATATCAGTTAATTTACTCACAAATCAACTACACTCTTCTCGATGTTGATGTTCAAATGGTTTCCATAGGAAATTTGCAACCTAGGATTAGGGATAATATATTGTTAATGAAGTACCCATCCTTTACACACTTGCGTATGACATTTTGTGCTAATTAGATATCAGTTAGTCAATATGAAGGCACACCTTCATCAACTCCTATTGATAAATATAAATCTATACCTCAAAATAATAGTCAACCATACAAGAAGCAAAATAAGAACTTTATCAAGATAAACACACCTCAAACAACTAATAATATTGAACCACAAATTACAGCTGCAAGTTCAACTCCATATCAATTTAGGCCAAGAGATAGACAATTACCCAATTCCCAACTTTGCATTCGATCATATTACAATTGTTAAGTAAGAACCTAATCCAACCTTTGATTAGACCCATAGACACGACCAAACCTTTACCTTCAAACTTTAACTCAAAATCATTTTGTCAATATCATCATACACTTGGACACGATACAAAATGATGTAAGTGTCTTAAACATCAAGTACAAGACCTCATCAATTCTAATCACATCTAGTTGGTTGATGTTAATGATAAAGTAAACAAGTTTGTAGCTCCACCCAATCAAAGTTTGTAAATTTTCACAAATCCAATGCCAAATCATACATCCAACTTTGTGCAAGCTTGTGATGATAAGAATGATGATGAAGATGGTCTAGCTAATATGGTTACTCTAATAGATGTTTAAACTCATAAGGGTCGAACCACTTTGTTAAATTTTATTGATTTCATACACATTGATGCATATATATGCACCAGATGGTCCTCTCTATATCGTTAGACGTATCAATGATAAACCTACACTAGGGATACTCATTGATCTCGTGTGTCTAGAGAATGTAATCACTAAGGATTTTTTTTGTGCATGAACTTTATCAAGAATCTTATGCACAATCAAAAGCATGGTTAAAAAATCATGATGGTTTCACTTGCCCTATGATAGGTTTGATAAATTTTCCACTTAAAGTTGGACAAAAATAGTTATTTGTATCATTCACCATCATCCTAACTTCAGAGAAATTATGTATAAAGCTAGGATATCCATGGCTACACTCCATGAATTCCATCTTGTTGGTAATCCATAAATGTATAAATTTCCCATTTAAAAATCAAATATATATAGTTCATCATAGTGGGTTTAAACCTTTGGCTTCCCGTGGAAAATTCTCACTAGACTATTTTTGGCCTCAACCTATGGAACCTATTAAGCCTCATGAGGATTTCTTTTTTGGGTCATGTCAAAAATTTAAGGCAAAGAACATAACAAAATTATTCCTTAGCAATATCCCATTTGAGAATGATAGGGGTCTATGGTTGTTCCAACCACCCCATAGGTCGTTGATAAATCCATGTCCAAAGTAAATATCCTCCCAAATACACCACCCATTTATGTTGCAAGTCCTCCACCAATATCATATTAAAGACCAAGAGACAATCACATGATTACCTTTGTGCCACAAAAAGAGAATATTTTTATAGATCTAAGGAGACAACAATTTCCCAACCCTAAATGGTCCCTTTAGTTCCTCCTCTAAGGGAAGAAAAGAAACCAATGGTTGAGAAACCCACTCTTACCCCTTCACAAATTGAAAAATGTGCAAGAAGAAACATAAATGCTAAAGAGAGTGTTGATGGGTGTTTCTGCACCTCTCAACATAGGTAATGCGTAGGTGCATCACCTCTCTTGAAAGGTAGAAATATGCAAATAAGCTGCAAACTACTACCCCAAGGTCTCTCGGGTGTTAGGCCATGACTTGCTTGGAATATCTCAATTGATTTTATGGGACTTGCTGGTAATCACAAGGCAACCTTATGTGTGTTAAGTTGGAGAAAAAATGGTTCTTTGAATGGAGTTCTCAAGAGTTGGAATTGATGTGTAGTTGCTGCAAGTTCAAAACAACAATCTGGACTCCACTTTTATCACTAGATTTGGCTTTGCAATGATGCTTGAAATTTTCCTAAACTACTATTTCAAAGAAAGATCAAAAGGGAAGGTAGGAGAGGAAGTTTCTAGACTTGAAACTACCAATGAACAGTGATAATGGAGAGTGCTACAATGGAAAACCTTCCTGAAACTAAGTTCCACCTAACCAAATCAACTTACAGTATCATGAAACTAGTGCTATCTTCTGAGGTCTGCAGATTTTCAATCATTCATTTACCGTGAACATGAATGAAAGATGAAGTTTAAATGCAACAATAGGTTTATATTCAGACTATAAGCTTTACACTGTTGTTTATCATCAACAAATAGAAAAACACATGAACAAGGAAGGGCATCAACACAACATAATTCTTTAACATCAATGAACAACATTTACTAATCTACTAAAGCATGCAAAACACATAGAACAACAAAGTGAATCTACTTCAAATCTAACAACTATGAGGAGAGACATGAAACATGAATGGAACTCAAGAATCTACCAAAATAAATGAATTTCTATTAAAGTTTCAGCAGCATGTCTTTATAACAACTCAACTCTCTCTTGAAAATGAGAGGAGACCCCCTATTTATAGTGCCCAAAAAGAAAAATGAGTGGCCAAGATTTAATCTCATTGTGTGGCCAAGATTCACTACAAATTAGGGTTTCACCTACCCCAATATATTATAATTTAAAATACATTTTGTCTTTTAGCCTATTTTGTCTTCTAGTGTCCAACACTATAGCACTTTTTTCTTCTAGCTGATTTCTCTTTGTTGTAGCTAAACAATGAGGAACTCATCATCAATGACAGGCTTTCCAACCTCCTTTTTCAATGTGGCATATTCCAAAAACTTTCCAATCAATGTCTGAAGTTTTTCCCACTCCATTATATCTGATTGAAGTATTTGAAAAAATTTATTTGATCGACCCGTGATTAACTCCCAGTTCTTCATGACTTGGGAGTGGCCTTAACTATTTATTCGGGTTGGACGGAGGCATGGGCAATGAAGTCCATAAAATCAAGCGTTCACAAATCTGTTGTTCCTTGCTCCATTTTCTTGTGGAAATATGACTTGATTTTTCTTGGATCGAGCTCGAGGGTTGGCATCTCATAGTCAGTCATAAGCTTGAGGTATTCCTCAATATTCGCCTTGTGTTCTTTGGCCCATTCCAAATCAAGTTCTACTTCATGGAGCACTCGTCCCAATACTTCTTTTCTATAGTCTAAGCTCATCTTCTAGGTTTCAATGAGCCACTGATCAGCCTTTGCCAAACCTAGCTCCTTTTCCCACAGTTTTCCCGACATCTTGAGGATGGCTTCAAGTTTAGGATAGGTGATCCTGTATAATTTAGTGAAGCGGTGGCAAGTCTTTTCAACATCCTCCAATTGCTTTTGCACATCTCAGAACTTATTTATCATTCAGATGGTGTGATCGATGCCCATATCACCATTGTAAATTACATGTTAGAACCAATCCTCGGTGACCTTAGTCCAACTCTTTCTTTTCTCCAACTTATCTAATTTCTCTTTTGACAACAATAGTGGTCGGGATGATGATGTTGTTGGAAGTTCTTCTACGGAAGACCATTGTTGTATGTAGGCAGTTAGATCTACCACCCTCGCCTTTAATTACTCCTTAGAAGATTGGTCTTTATTCATTTGATGAACAATTGTGGCCACAAAACCTTGAAGTTGATCAATCTTTTCCTCCCTTATGGTTGTCCCCAGATCGATGGTGGAGATATTGTAAGTTACCCCTTCTTCTTTAGCCACCACCGAGGTGGCAATTTGCACCATCTGGGATCCTGATGCATCCATGGTGAAGTGTGATCTAACCTTTGGCTTCTTTTCTTTTTTAGCTCCTATTTGAGCTCGTGTCAAGATTGCCTCCAGTCTTGCCTTGGGATCCATGAGGGCGGGGGACTTCTTTTGTATTTGCTTCTCCAACCACTCAGGCATCTGAGATCCCTCTTTTGGTGATTCCTAATCACCTTCTTCTCTTTGAATATGTTAGATCTCCTTTTCTCCATGATCTGAGGCCTCTTTCTCTATTTTCTCTTCATCCTCCTCATCAGAGTCTTAGATGAGTATAGCCTTTTCTTGTTCCTTGGGGCTATCTTCCCCTTCAGGTACCTTTTCTTCTTCTTCTTTCCTGGGCTCTACATGTCATTCTGCCTAAGGACTTTCCTTTGTTTTAAGCCTCTTCTTCAGGCTTATCTTCTTCTCTAGTTTCATCTTCTCTCTTTTCTTGCTCTTCTTCCCTTTCAAGAGATATTTCTTCTTGTTGGTGAAGGCCTTTATCTTGTTCTCTTGAAAGAGGCTTCATAGAAATTTCCATGTCTTTATCAGTTTCTTTTTCTTCTTCCGAGGACTACCTCTCCATTTATTCTCTAGCATCCTTGAGTTGTTTAGACAACTCCTCTTCAAGCTCTTGGTCTGAGGATTCTATCACATATTTATCAATTTTGTCCTCAACATATTCTTCCTCTGAGGATTGTGTCTTTTCTTCCTCTTCATACAACACCTTATCAATGACCAGGTGTTGGTGTTTTGGGTGCACATGGTAGTCATCTTTGAAGGGATCCTTAGGTTCATCATCCTTTTCCTTTTCCGCCTCCTCCCTCATTTTCCTTTCAAGCTCCTTTGAGATTTGCATTGTCATTTCCATTTTAGGTGATTCTATCAGAGGAGGGACAAGGAGACTAACAACAACTTGAGCCAAAGTAGCTTGTACTATAGGGTTAATTAATACTCTAAAAAGCTCCATGGGGATATTTTGCATATGTTTTGAAAATGATTCCAGAAGAGTGACGATGGGCATAGTTGTGATTGAGACCAATGTAATTTCCATGGATGGAGACATTGAAGAAGAGGAAAGCGAAGAAGTTGTGGCAGAGGAGGAATCTCTTACCACAATTGGTGCAACGGCTGAGGTGGCAGAAAGGTGAACTAAGATGTCCACCATGGGCAGGGATGAGGCAGCTAGAGCTTGTGATGCCATAGGAGGAGTAACAACAGTGATGACAATGGTAGTAGCAACAAGGATAGAGGCAACAGGTGAGAATTTAGGTTGCTTAGCCTCTTCTTCTTCATCTTCCCCTTCATGCATTAGGTCTTCTTAGATTGTAGGCATCTCAAAAAACCCACTTGATTTATTTGCTTTCTTTGAAGCTTCGGCCTTTGATGGCTTTCTCAAATATACTTTGTGCTTTAGCTGACACTCTAACAATTCTTTCCTTTTTTGGGACCTAGTGACTGGAGGAGACTTAGGAGCTTCTTCAGTTGTAGCGGCGATAGTTTTGCTATCTGTCTCACTCTTGAGCTCATCTTCGAGTTTGCCACAGGTTAGATCAACCCCTTGAAGCTTTAGTTGAGCAGCTTGTGCATCAATCCATTATCTGGTTCTGTGTTCGATTGGCTCTGCCAAAATTTTGAGGTAATTGACCTCTTCCTCGTCCCAATCTATGGTGGGCAACAAAATGTTGGCAACAACATCAAACTTGAGATCAATAACAGTGTTTTCTTCCTCAACGACCTAATTCAGCATTGGGAACAATTTGACTGTCTTAACTAAGTATGTCGTCCAACACATGTAATGCCTCATGCACACCTCCTTATCATCTAAGAAGTTATCCCAAAAATATTTAATGCTATGCAGGTGGGCATACTCCTTCCCCACAAATTTCTTCAGTTTTTCGTATGGGTCCATTATTGATTGAGGAGTGTATCGGCTCAAATTGTACTCAACAAGCTCCTTTTCTGAATATTCAACATATTGGGCCACCAGGAGAGCATACATTCCTTACCTGAACATGAGAGGATAAGGCACCACTACCCGATGCTTGCCAACAAGGAGAGTGTGGGAATTCTACAACTGCCTTGATACTTCTAGTAACACTATCCGATCATTTGGATAACAGGGCAGTTTGTATGGTTTGTCACTGAAACCCTCGGTTCATATATAGGTAAACTAGGGAAACTGGATAAACAATAATTCGAACCTCTGGATGAAGGCACGGGCATTGTGGGTGACTATTCTCTCAAAGTCCCCTCTGAGAAGCCTGATGATGTGCTCGCTGAATGCATCATTCACCCTGCAATAATCCCTTTTAAAGTTCCTATATTGGAGTTGTGGGAATCTATCATATACTTTCAATTCTCTCCTTGGGATTATGGTTTGTGACACAAATATACCTCTGTATGGGGTGGCATCAACTAGAAGATAGACCTAAGAGGTCATGTAAAATTAACGAGACTTCTTCACCACCAGGAATTGGTCGTGTAAATTCTTACTAATCATCCAAGCCCAGTCAAACTTTACGGTGCCTCTGATAATCTCTTCGATGAAGCAGAAAATACAATCGAAGAAGTATGTCGTAGTCGAGATGCCCATGACTCTGCTTAGAAAAGTCACCAAATCATGATAATCTTCATAGAAGTCACTTTTGAATAGTTCTTGGGGCACCTTGTTTGCACTCCCCATTTTATCTTTCAACCAGTGTTGGTTGATCAAATTTTTCCACTTTAATGGGTCCACCTTCCACATATTCTCCATGTATTCAATTGATGGTTTTTCTGTAGGGTCATGAGTGTGAATGCAGAATACTTATGTTATAGATTTGGTTGAGAGATCAGCTAACACCCGACCATCCTAGACTACAATTCTTCTACTTTTCTCTTCGTAAGCCTCCCTATAGGCCATTACCAATTCTGGGGCCACTAGAGCTGGTGGGAAGTTGGCTGCCTTGGCCAACCCACTCTTCCTTATTTTCCTTGCATTCTTTGTAGTGGGGTTGACTATGACCCTTTGTCTGAATTCATCAATATTCATGTGGCTGAGGTTGGTATCTAAAATATTTCTCCATTCAGTGATGACCCTGGAGGTGACCTCCACTCCGTGAAATTAAAATTTCATCTAATCCTTATCTTCTTTCCCCCTCGGGGCCTTAGCAAATTTCTTTCCCTTTTCCTACTCGACAGATGCTCCCGAAGATCCTACAGATGGTTCCATAAATCCTGCATGCAAAGATGTAGTAAGCATATTCATGCATAAAACAAGGGGAGTGTTAGCAAAAAATTGTAAAATGGTCATTAGATCAAGTAATCTATCCTTCAAAGATCATAACATTCATTAAATATCATCGTTCGCCTTTCGTTCGAGGAAGGTTGCAATGCGGGCCCATAGATGCAGGTTTCCTTGAGCTGGAAGCCATTTGGAGGTCCACCGTTTGAAAATGGTGCTGGCAAGATAGAATCCCGTAGAAGGCATTCCACAAGGTGGGACCCGCAACCTAGGAGGATGATCATCAAATCACCCTCAAAATTTCATGTTCATCAAAGATGTGGGTTGAAGATCGTAGAAGGTAGCTAGGTGACAACTGTTGTGAAATGGTCAAGGCGAGACGATAGCTCATAGGCGGTAGTCCGCACCTTCGAGCCTAACAGAGTCATTAAGGTACATCACTTGCTTGGACAATGACAGAGGAGTCGGGCCCCACATGGTGGATGGCAGGTCAGGCTTGGATGTTTTGGATGGGCATTGAGGGTGGAATGACCCATAGATGACCACTCGTAGAGGTTGACCCACGATCAGATCTTACTTGGTGTTTTGCACAAACGAGCTAAAGGGAGACAGACAACACGAAGCCCACAAGGCAGATGATCGAGGGTAGCTAGTAGTTTGGGAACGACGGGTAGCACAAGGTGGCGCACAGACGATGACCTGCAAGGGTTCAACACTTAGTCAATTTCATGAAACATGGTCTGAACAACAATAAAGAGCTCGGGACCCACCTAGAAAATGAAAGGGAATGGTTCACCTCTTCAGGATAGGACGTGGTACTCAGTGGAAAAATGGTGGACGATGGTCTGTAGGAGGTGGCCCACAAGGGTCTAACAAGGCAAACATTGGTCTGGTGGCGAAAGGCTCTGCGGGGTCTGCAGAGCGGGAGGATGGTGTGTGATAGCTGTTTGACAACAAAAAATGAAAAGAACCACTAGGACAGGGTGACTTGCATGAGTGGACCCACACAAGTGAACCCGCAATGGTTGACAATTGGGAGGGAGCAATTTTTGCCAAGTATGAATTTAATCCCAAGCATGACAAAAAATAGACCCATGGGGCCCGTAAAGTGGGAGGGCAGGGTGAGATGATTGTCTTGGAAATGAAAAAGGCATGGGCCATCAATAGGTGGAATCCCGCAAAGCAGAACTCGCAGGGGTCATTGGTATTCCAGTGACTTAATATTTTCTAAGTTCGAATGGCGACGACGGGGAGAGGGCGTTCATCCGCTCGAACGGGCCCGACATGAGGAACGACATTTTGAAGATCTGTCGAAGGCGATGGCTGTTGTTTAAAGTTTATCGATGAAGGGTGAAGGCCACGATGGTGAGGGTTTTGCAAGCCACAGGGGCCCAATTGCCCTGGTTCAAGAATGGTAGCAGGGACCTTGAGTTCTACCCGACCCAAATTGGCTATTTTTGAAGGTTTTCCAAATTTTTAGGACATGGGTTTTGTGGGGAATGCACCGTTCTAGCTAGTTTCATAGTTTTTTTTCTAGGAGGTTTAACCGTTCTAAATATTTGAATGAAAAACACACAACTAAATGGTGATGAAAACCCTACCTCAATATCTTGCATGAAAGGTGATGAATTTGAATACAATGACCGAAGCTCGAACGGTGATGGGATCTCGGGGCATGGAGGCAACAAAAGTTGGAGGGCTCTGAGAACTTTTCAGAAAGGAATGTCGGTGAAAATGATGTTTCGAACTTGCTTATTTATATATTTTCGTGTATTTAATGCCGACATTAAATACCAATACGTTAGCAAGTGGAGTTGGTGGGCACATGTTTCAAAACAATCGGCGATGAGAAATGCGGAGCCCGCGAGTTGGGTGACAACTGAGCATTCGCTGTGCAACAAGCCAACAAAGAAGACAACAAAGGTGAGCGTGGAACCCGCATGGTAGGCGGCTAAACCGACTCAGTCATTGTGCAAATGATGAAGACATGACATAATTCCACCAAGAGCGGCCTATGTGGGTGGACTCACAAAGGGCGAAGGACAAAAGTTCAAAAGTCTTAAGGAAAACTGCCAAGGGGACTCCGCGAGGGCCAAAGACTTAGAAATTTTGAGGGTGGTGAAACTTGGTCAACCTAAGATGATGACTTTAGGACTCATTGACCACTTAGGACTCAAAAAAAAAGGGGCACACAAAACAAGGCAATGACAAAAGCGACCTGACAAAAGCAAAAAAGAGAGGGTCCTCATTCAGAATGGGGCGTGTGTGCTAAAGGCACAACAAAGAGTAGGCATAAACATCATGTTATTGCTTGTTAGTTGGGTGAAAACAATAAAACATTACTTGATGATCAAAAACCTATTCAAACAAATCAAAATGAATTACAACCTTCACCAAAAAATGAAATTGAACCTTACATGTCCCAACCAAAACAAATAATGAAATAAGAACATATAACTAACATTGTCATGAAACTGCCCATTGGAATAAATCTAGATGATGAGGACAAAGATGCTAAGATTGATGAAAAAGTACACAATGAACTATCTTTGTTATTCTCAAAGTCTATGGATTTAGATGGGGACAACCATGATGATCCTCTTGATGAGAGTGATTCACCATGTGTTGAACCTGGTGATGATCTTAGTACGAAAATTGTTGTAGTCCCATCGGCTAGTTTTCCACCTCCCATATATGATGAACAAGATTGGGATGTGAATGATTTTCTTTAGATCAGATCACATGTGCAGTGCCCTTTTGTGGTTTATGTGTTATTTGTGTTTTCTTAAAAGTGATGTGATCTCCCATGTTATGTTTCTTGACGTGTCTTTTTATTTGTGAGTTTTCTTTGGAGGACCCTTGTTGTTTTGTTAACAGAAGGATACAAAGAAAACAAATATATTGTGACATTCATTTATTTGTATCTTCATTTTTCTTTATGTTGTAAACATTTCTTTTGTCTTATGTTTTCCTTTTAGGGATGATGCAAAGTGTTAAGACATTTAGGTCTCTTCCATGTTGACCCAAAATTTTATTTGTTCTCTCTATGTGTCATTCTTCTGTTGTTTTCATAGTTCCATGAGTATTTTTGGGAATGATGTCAATTCTGAGCTCACTTATATTGTAGAAAATATATTTACTATCCTCAGATTCGTGGGTCCCTTATGTGACCATATTTGTGTTGTTTATTACATTACATTGGGGGAAACCTCTTGTTATGAGCTAGCTTTATTTGGAAACACATAATTGGCATAAGGCTTTCAAAATGGGCTCTCATGACCTTGTCATATTTTATTTATCATTTTTTGCCTTAACACAATTGCTCACAACATGGTTTTTAGCAATTACTTTAAGGTGAGGGCATACATTCCATTATGTGATTCACTTTGTTTACATGTGCTGCACTTAGTGATGCATTCCAGTATAAACATTTTGATCATTTGTGTAGCACCTTATCAAATTTATTGGGACTATAACTCTTGGTATAGTTGATATGGGTACACACCTAGTGAAAATTGGTCCTCATTAATCCTTGTGTGTTTCTCATTTTTCTACTATCTTTGAAAGGATTACCTAGTGAATATCAAACTTCACTAGCCCATGGTGCCCTTAGTTCATGGTTCACCTAGAAAATATTAGACTTTGTTATCTTGTGATTCGTGAATGCCTTTGGGTATAGATCCTAGCAAGATTTCTATGGAGCTTGCTAGTATGTGATTGTCTTACCCTCCCTTTTCATTTGCATTTATATTTGTATTTTGTGTTTTCATTTTTGTTATGTTTTTGTCATGTATATTGTGTGTTGTCATGTTGCATTAAATACATGTGTGTTCCCTTGTCTTTATGTTGTTTTTGCATAGGATCTTGAATCCTGGGGGTTTTTCACTCTCCCTATATTCCTTGTCATCTCATCTCTTAAATATTTGGATAATCGGACCCCTCTTGACATACTCTCTACTTTAGTGTGAGTCTAAGCATAAGTTCATACTCTAACTAAAGTGGGGGATAAATGTAGTGTCATAAATTTTCACCCTTGACAATTTCACACTAGATTTTTCTCCCCCTATGTGCATGGATCTAATTGTATATCTAATATCCTAAATTATGAATTTTGTGGCCCATTTGGATATTTATCAAGAAATATCATGTATACATTTGAGATAAACATTTAATATTTTCCTCCCAAAACTTACACCTTGCAAAATAGGGCTAGGACAATAGTGTCCTAGGTGACTTGGTTCACGTATTTTGGCTCCAATTTTTAATATGTTAGAGGTGGAATTTTATTATTTGAATTTCAAATGTCAAATGTTAGCTATCGAGATTCAATTTTTGAGAAATTAGATTAATTGCATATAAATACCTAGTTGTTGCATCATTTGAAAGGTAACTAGAAACAATTGGTGATCAAGCACTTTTGTAAGAACTTATTATCAAGTCAAGAGCATTCAAGAGTAGAGATATTGTAACATTCCATTCTCAAAGCATCATACCAAGTTTTATGTGAGTTTGTTCATATTTATGCATACATTTTATTTGTGAGGACTAACACTTGTAGGTCTTCAAAGCAATCCAATCCAACTTTCAATTATGCCTTGAGGAGATGTAGATGACTTCAGTCCTTCAAGAAAATCATATTTGAGTTGTGAGTTGTAGTCCATTGTTTTTTATTAGATTAACATGGAAAGGGTCTTGATCCCATGGTTATAGCCACACGAACAAAAAGGAAAAATAGGGTGGGAAACAACACCACCAACCAATATCAAAAAATAGTATCCAGTGTGGCACATAGGCCACAATAATAACCATAACCATAGAACAACCATAGTTAATCAAAAACATAAAGTTACGATTATAGTTCTTAAAGCTACGCAGACCATTAATCAAATCCACCATGTACCAATAGGTCCTTAACCATATCAAAGCTATTATGAAATAGTAGTCTGAAATCAGGAAGCAAAAATAAAAAAAGAGGAGAACAGTCATTAAACAACATCAAAAGAGAAATCCATTACTCGAATTTCCCAATAGGTCCCCATATTCACCAATTAGGGAGATATACTCCCACCAGTCAGGTCCCTCATATTTGTCCAACACCTTCAAATCATCAGACTTCCCCAACTTTTTTAGCCTCCTGGTAATTTTATTTTGTCCACAAACCGCGTCAATCATCACTCTTCACATTAGCCTATTAGTCACCTTCATCAGTGTGACCAAGGCTTTCTCCATGTTGTCCATCTATACCTACAAATAAGTTAGTCTGATTTTCATAAAATACATGCTAGAATAATCAACATTATTATCCATACCAGTATTCCCAACATCCAAGGCTATAAGAGTATCATTCTTTTAGTCCTCCTCCATTTCAGTTTGCTCCTCCTCATCATCTTCCTTTTCCTCTTCTGAAACCTCTTCCCTCATTTCATAAGCTAAATCCTCAAAATGCATCCCATCAGAGTCTTCATCTACCTGGGCTTTGAATTCTTCAATTTACAAGTCTTCCTCTTCATATACAAAGATTTATTGTTTTCCTTACCTATCCTTGGAAGCAACCTTAGCTAGGCATGCAGACCTACAACCTCCACTGCCACCACTACCTTGTCCCTGCTTCAACTCTTTCAAATCCTCATTTTGCATGCCCTCTTCACTAATTGTAATGAAATCATTTTGAGGGTTCAAATCTCTTTTAACCTTCTTAGACTTGGGTAACCCCAGGAGAAGAGGAGAATTTATTCTCTTATCCGAGGTTGCTTTCACAAGCTCAGACTCCATTGAACTTTATGATTTTTTTTGAGACACTAGGGTACAAGGATTCAAACATATAGCAATAAGGGAAGGGATTTTTATAGTGGTAATCATCCTTTGAGCAACAACAATGGGAGGCAGACAAGGAATAGGTTCCACATCAGGGTTAGCATTCTCAGGGGGATCATCATTGTCATAATTATTATGATTTTGATTATCATTTCTAGCAACAAGAGGGTTACCATGATGGTTTAGCGCAAGAGCGTGCTTGTACAAAGAAAGCATCAAACCTTGATGCAGGGGATGGCTAGCTCCTTTCTCTATGTTAATTTGTAGGGAAGACAAATAGGTATAAGGGAAGATTAATTCTTTCACCATGTCTAATATGATTTAGCAAAGGAAAATGATATACATGTACATACATGTATCTTCCTTCCAGCGTAAAGTACCTCATAACAAACAAACTCACTAGGGCATAGGGAGGTGGAAGCTCTAACCTTGCATACCCATTTTGGAAGCGTTTAAGATTCTCCCCATCATGCAAAAACTTGTCCACAAACATCTGGTAGTTGGCCCTAGTCTTCTTATCCACCTTTATACCTTCATTATATAATCCTGTAGCTTCCATGATAAACCTTGCTTTCACTTCAAAATTTATAGCACCAACAACAACATTTTCCTTCCTCCATGAATTTGTGAATTTGGCAGTTAGGCTCTCATTGTAGCACTTCATAGACTCAAAGAAAGGAAACATGTCTACATTCTCAAACAATATCCATAATTCCACATTATATTTGAGCACCTAGAAATTTGGAGGCTCTATGTGCTTCCTCAGCCCACCCATCTTAGCACTCTACAATTTTTTTGACTGCTGCAAGCTATTCCTCATAACCACACACCTCTTCGGCTCTCTACCAGTCTTGCAGAAAACTCTTTTACTCAAAGTTTCAAAATAAGCCCATAAAAAATTAGAAGTCGAGAAATTTCTTTTAGGGGAAGCCAAAGACACAATTCTTGAAGCCACAATCTCATAATTATTTTTGTAAATAATTAAATTATCATTAATTTTCATACCTTGAAAATCTTTGTAAATAATGGAGGAGCTAACAATAGGCATATCATCACATTTTTATTTGAGATCCCTCCACAACTTGAAAATATCCATGTGAGCCTTGATCGCCTCAGGAAGGAGAAAATGATTATTTTTGCCTCCTAAGAAGATCAACCAACTCAAAACCATACCAAAATACACATCATTAAACTACATTCCTTTAAAATCATAAGATCTCCCATGCTTCCCTCACCACTTCCCACCCTCAAATTTGTAAATTATAATCATGTTCAATTTTTTCATTAATAATCATGTCCCTTAAGGACCTCGATATATTATTATAAACCCAACGGATCCACCCCATACACAATGCCTCGTTGGTAGCACAATCAATAGACTTATTCCCTTCTCTTTACACATGTAACACCTTGCAGTTAGTAAAATAACTCTTAAGGGACAAACACTTATAAATGACATTCTTTAATTCCTAGGAGGCATAGCCACACCATTCAAAATGTCCACTATTAACTTAGAATATCCTTCCATAATGAAATTTTTAAAGCCATACTCCTTAAGAGTCTGTAAGCCCCCTAAAACAACCATAGCCTCAACTTTGTTATTGGAAAAAACACCCAGGTTTACACCATAGCTCACAATGCAATCCCCTTTGTGGTTTCTGAGCAATCTCCCTGTCCTTGCCATACCTGGGTTACCTTTAGAGCACCCATGAAAATCACACTTAATCCAATCTCTCTGAGGAGGATTCCACATTATAGACTTTCTGGTTAACATCTTGGTCCAATTTAGGTTAGTAAGATCCTTTCTTATGCCCCAGATTTTCTTTATTCTCATCTCTTTGTAATTCAGCTAAACTTTGGAGAAATTGTATCTACCAACCTCCATATTTTCCTTAGCTTGTGATTTTATTATCAAACAAACCTCATAGATGATTCTCTCAACTTCCCTAAAGATCTTGTTATTCATTTCCTTCCAAATTCCCCAAGTAACAAAGGGGGGAACTTGGTTCCAAAGATCAACAATAAATTTATGGAAAAAGGGGCAATTGACCAACTATCTATAAAAGACTTCATAGTGTGAGGAAACACCCAGTTAGTGAACAACAATGGAAGGAAGAAGGACCAAACCTCTCTGGAAAACTGGAAGTGAAAGAAGATGTGCATTATAGTCTCTTCATCCTACTTACAAAGGGAGCATTTGTTAACCAACTGGAACCCTCTTCTAAATAGGTTGTCAATAGTTAGAATTTTGCCATATGAGGCAACCCACTAGAAATAGTTAATTTTAGGAACCGTGTTCTTTAGCCACACTTTAACCCAGTGGTGATCAGTATTGTCTAACAAGAGCTTAACCAATTCCTCATAGGCCTGTTTTATAGAGAAACAACTTGAGGAGCTCCCCTTCCAAACCTATTCATCTTCCCTTTCACTAGAGAACCACTTCGCCACCCCAATTAGATTGTGAAGCCTTAGTAGGGTCAGATCCCAATCAATCTATCTCTGCCCTCTTAAATTACCCCTCATTAATAGAAAATTGAACTCTTTCCATTTAGGTTCATCCATCTCCCAATTAACATAATCTGAAACCTTTTTGTCGCATATCATGGTTAATGTTTGTTTGAGGGGATTCAAGTCATCAGTTGAAGACAGAGAAGAAGTCTCAATCCAAGGGTCCTTCTAGAAGTCGGTGTTTTTACCATTTCCAATTATTTTTTTAACTCCCAATTTAAGCACATTTTTTATTTTAACAAGGTGATTCTATAAAACAAAACCACTAGGAAGGTCAGTCATAGAGAGGAAACAACTAGGGTTCCTGTTCTTCAAATACTTGGCTTGGAAAAAATTCACCCAATATTTAGACCCTTCCAGGAGGTTCCAGCCCACTTTAGCAATTAGGGATTTATCAAGCAATTTGATTCTTCTTATCCCCAATCCACCAACTCTTTTTGGAGTGCAAACTTTCTCCCAACTAACCAAAGATAGTCTATTTTTTTCTTCAGTTCCAAACCACATGAATCTTCATTGTATCTGTTCAATTTTTCCCTTATGAAGGCTACGATTTTGAAGAGAGACAAGTAGTAAATAGGAATATTCTATAAGGAGGCTTTAAGCAGTAGGATCTTCCTAGCTAAGCTAAGAAGCTTCCCCTTCCACCCAACCAACGTTTTTTGAATTCTCTCAATTAGCTGATTCAAATAATTATTTTCCAACTTCTTGGAAATTAGAGGTAAGCCAAGGTAGGCAGTAGGTAGGATAGCTTCCTTACATTCCAATATTTTCACCACCCTATCCTTGACCATTTGATCACTATTAAAGAAGTATATCTTACTTTTTTCATATTTAATAAACTCACCAAAAGCAATATCATAGCCATTTAGAACCTATTTTCAAAGCCCAAATTCCCCCACTAAGGCTTCCCCAAACAAGAGAGTATCATAAAAAATTTTTTGGTGGGATTTAGGCAAAAGAGATGAGACAACTTTAACACCTTTTAGGACTTTAGAGATCACCAACTTTTGAATATTCCTTCCAAGAACCTCAATGACTATTATGAAGAGATAAGGCGAGAGGGGGTCACCTTGCCTAAGGCTTCGGCCACAATATAAATAGCCTTGGGGGACACCATTAACCATAATAGAGCACATAGTGGAGGTAATGCAGGCAAAGATCAACTTAAGGAATCTTCCTTCTATGCCAAAATTCCTAAGAACAACAAAGAGAAACGACTAGGAGAGTCTATCATAGGCCTTAGATATATCAATTTTGAAGGCCATCCTTGGATTTTTACAATGGTGCATAGAGTGGAGAATTTCATGTGTAGAGATAGCAACATCTAGGATGTTTCTATCTTGGACAAAACCTTTCTAGTTTGGGGCAATCATTTTTCCTAACACCGGTTTGAGTCTAAGCACAAGAATTTTAGAGAAGATTTTATAGACTGTATTGCAAAGGCTTATAGGTCTATAATATTTCATTGAAGAGGCATAAACATTTTTAGGAATAAGGGCAATAAAGGTAGCATTTAGTTGGTTAAAGAGCTTGCCTGACCTGAAGAAATCTCTAGCAGCATTAAAGAGGTCATTTTTGACAATTTATCCCAGTAGGTCTAGAAAAATGCAGGAGGAAACCCATCCAGGCCAGGGGCTTTAAAAGTGCCAAAAGAGAACACAACCTTTTCAACTTCTTCCATAGAAACAACATTAGTCATATTCTTTAACTTATGATCAAAAATAACTTTAGGGATCACCTCAAGAAAGTAATCATGTACCCGATTAGCATTGGCTGGGGTAATGTGGTGAGAGGAGAAGAAGTTAACAACTTCCCCAATTATTTCTTTTTCATTGGAGACCATTGTACCATCCTCTTTCAAAAGTGATCTGATCTTGTTGTTGCTTTTGTGTTTCAAGGTAGATTGATGGAAGAATTTGGTATTCCTATCTCCTTCATTTAGCCATTGAACACAAGACTTTTATTTCCATAATATTTCCTCCTTTTTGTTTATCTTAAACCATTGAGATCTGAGGTCTCTTTCCTTAGCACATATCTCATCATCCACAAGACCAGCCTCCATGTTGTCTTGAACTTCCTTTAAGCTATTTCTCAAGGAATTCTTAATCTCAAAGATATTACCAAAGGTCACCTTGTTCCATCCTTTCACTCTTTTCTTGATTCTACTAAGATTTTCCACCACACAATACATTGGAGTGTCACTAATAGGTTCCTCCCACCAAATTTTAACAAGGGCAACAAAATTTTGGTGAAGGCTCCACATTATTTCAAATTTGAAAGGGAACAGTCCTTTGTTGTGATCAACATTTCTTTTAAGCACAAGAGCATTATGATCAGAGCCAAACCTTGATAGAGCAAAAAGAGAGAGGTATTGGGAGATATTCCAATTAGTAGAGATCAAAAACCCATCTAGCTTGACTTGGATCAGATGGTTTCCATTCCTTCTATTAGACCAAGTGAATTTAGTGCCTTGTAGAGGGATATCAATAAGGCCAACTGAGTTTAGGAAATCAACCAGCTCCATAATGCTATTTGAATAGTCATCCAACCCCCCTGAGTTTTTTGACGGAAGAAGGGGGGAATTTAAATTCCCTCCTAGCATCCAATGATCATTCTTTCTATTTTTAAAAGAATCATTTAAGTTCTCCGAAAGCAACAACCTGTCCCTACTCAAGTTGGGAGCATAGATATTTATTAAAATCCATTTCTCCTGGGAAGTCAGATCTTCCAGGGAAATCATCAAATTGTTCTTATTAGCAGATAACATTGTTCCTTTTAATTTAGAGGGATTCTAAATGGTAGGAATACCTCCAGAAGCCCCATCAACCTCACTAAAAAAATAATTTTCACCCGACTAGATACTCGAAATTGCGTTATCAAAAGTCTCCTTATTCATCTTGGTTTCTTGGAGGAGAAGAACATCCACTTTATTGTCCAAGATACAAGTTTTAACCAAAAACTATTTATACAGGATATTAAGGGCCCTAATATTCCAGGAGAGATACTTCATAGAGAAAAATAGGGGATAAAACCACCAAAAAAGGAACAACCAAGGCTATTTATTTTTAGACTTCCTTCCTATGATCGAATCCAAAGTTCTTTGTTTCCCAACAACCACATCCTTGACAATGTCTTTGGTTTTGGAATCCTTTTGGGATGGTCTACCAACCTCATTTCCCCCTCCAACATCTGACTTCTTTTTCTTTTTGATTCAATTGGGGCTTGTGATCAATCTTCCTCATCTTCTTTATCACTAGGTTGGGGAGGAAACCCCGAGCAGGCCAAAGAGTCATTCAAGTTACCTGCCTCCTTTTGGGATAAAAAGGACACTTCCTGTAAGGATAGATTGGTGTCAGAATGCACTAGATCCTCTTCTTCCAACTCAACACCTATTTCAAATTCAGGAACCTTCTTCTAGGACGATTGTAAATTATCCACCTTAAGGGATACCACCTTAGGTTCATCCCCAATGCCCATAATCACTTCTTTCCTTGTATTCAACATCTCATTTTTTGAGAAGCTAGGGGTTGGGAAACTAGAAATAGGGGCTTGATGTTCAAGCTACCCAAGTCATTAGAAATAGCAAGAGGTTTTACCAGAATAGTCTCCAAGCCAGAGACTGGGGTTTCCTTCCCATTGAGGATAGTAACCATAGGGGCAATAGAAATTTTAGATGGTTGAGCAACAAAAGCTACTAGAGGAACCTTAGGTAACAACTCAGAGAGAGAGTTTTCAAAAACATGGGGCCCATCGACAGGCTTTTTCTCACGAGTCAATGAGGTGACCAAACTTTTTACATAGCTAGCAAAAATGGCGGGCATTTTCATATTCCAGAGGTTGGGTCCAATTGCCAAATTTTGACTTAAGGAGGATAGAGGATGACAAGATCATATTAACAACCGCATTTACATATATACAAGCATAAAACAATCTTGACCTCTCCTGAGTGATCTTATCAATGTCCAAAAGACTACCAAAAGAGTTAGCTATTCCTTTCAGGATACCCATCTCTCGAAACTTGAGGGGTAACCCAGGCAGGTGAACCTAGGTTGGAGCCATGGCACCTAGGTCAGCTAAAGAATCAAAACCTAGTTTCCATTTGCAAAGGGATAAAAAATTCTTAACCCAAAGTCAAAGGCCCAGGGGCCACTAGTTAAAATTTTAAGCATATCTTCATAACAACAAAGGAGAAAAGGAAGATACCTCTTGGCATGGCATTTATAGTGACACTGCCTTTGAGATTCCAAGTAGAGGTATCCCATTGAAGAAAAAATTCAATATTAAGCCAATATGCCAAAATATTACCAACCAGTGCCAATTTAAGACTACTCATAGCTTTCATCATTAAAACTTTAGGGATGTCAACTTCCCATCCAGTCACATAGAAGGAAGCAGACTCCAAAAATTTTTTACTCGAACCTAGCGAGTCAGAACCCGCCAGTTCATCCATGTAGGAAACTGGTTCTTCCATAAAGAGGAAAGAGTCAAGCCCAAGAAGAGAGGATAAGGGTGATTTTCCAGAAATACCCTTAGTCCTTCCCCTAGGGGAAAGGACGGAAGTAGAAGGAGGAGAATTCACATGGGGAATAAAAAAATTGGCCGCTGCCACTACAGACAAAGTGCCAGACAAGGAGACAACATCCTTGAAATGGGGAGCCTTTTCAGGCCCCCCTCTTGACCGCCCCATGAAATAGTCAAATTAGAGCAGGGACCGAAAATTAAAAAAATTAGCCAGAGCGGGAAAATTTATAGAACAGAGCCAAGCATAGAATTTATAGCATGAAAATTATTTATCTATTTACCCATGTGACTCAATGTAGTCCATTGTTTATTCATCATTCATTTTTCATTTAATCTCTATCTCATTCATTGAAGGTGGAAACACCAACACGAGGTTTGACCAAGGCAAGCCCCTATATGGAACAACCCTTCATCTCTCTTTGAATGTGTAGGTTACATATCTAAAAAATATTGAAGGAAGATTAAAGAGCATTTTCTCATCAAACCCTACAACTTGACAAGATACAAAAACTTAATTATCTCAACATCCAATGAAGATTTGATAGTGAGATCTAGAGGGAATAATCCTTTGACCAGACACTTAAGGACTGTGAAGATAGATTGAAAATTTAGCTACTTAGGCATAGGTGCCCTGGGCAACTTAGTATTGCAAATCTAGCTCCAAATTTATATGACAAGTGCACACAAGTTTTCTTAGTCTATTTATAAATACCAAATTTGTCTATGATTTTCCAAATTTATCGTTTTTGCATTAGAATAGTGCATTTTAATTATTGGTTAGTTGCATCCTTGAATTTCATACAAAATCCATTCCAAACCATCCAATTTCAGATCCTAAGGGTTGACTGACTCACCTTTTAGGTTGTAAGTCAGTTTCATATCCTAGCCAATCTGAACCCCCCAATTCTAATGATAAGCCCCACAAAAAAACACTTGAAATCCTAAGATGAAGTCCTAGGGTTTCACTTTTCCACCTTATCATTTTGGTGAACCATATGCACTGACATTATAAACCTTTTAAAATCTAAAGTATATCATCCTAGATCTAATATTAGCATTGCATTATTTTTCATAACTCATTTAGGCATATACAAGAAAAGATGAGGAGGTGAGAAGGTAGGAGTGAAACTTTGACTACCCCTCCAATGGTGCAAAACTTGTGACCTCACTTGACAAGTGTGTGATCAAGTGGCAAGTATGCATGTAATATGTGTCTCAATCACATGATATAAAAAATCATAAATAACCTAAGTAAAGTTAAGCTAAGTGTGAACAGGTCAATCCTAGAAAGGTGATATCCTAACTAGATACGCAAAGACACTATTTACACTAAAAACTCCCTTAAGTGCAACTTAGGGAGTAATGTATGAAAAAATTATGATTCCGAGCTACTAGGTCATATTAGGTACTCATGTAAAAAATTATCATAAATGAATTAAAAAAGAAAACCTAGTGGAAAATAAAAACCCCTCCTCAAAAGAGAAATGAGACAAATGCAATGAAATGCGAAAATTAAGAAGATAGGTGATATATGGAGGATCATCATGAACCCCCAAGGACTCCTATCACATAAGTGCAAGAATTTTCCCCTCAATAACATAGAAAAGAGAGAAAGTTAATGTGACACCCATAGAAATTGAGAAGTAATTAACTATATGTGAGGAAATGCCTCCTCCCTAAATTGATACGACAAGAGAAACCATGCAGCACCCTCTGAAAATGATGCATGTAGTGTTGGTAGATGCTTTACATTGGATGGTGAAGATGATCCATGATTATTGAACAATGTTTCTTCCCTTGGGAAGAAACAACACCACAAATGTTTCGCAAAAATGACTTCCCATTCTTGATAGGAATATGCAAGAATTAAGATAAATATATCTAAATTTTGAACATGATTCAAAGCTAGAGATGATGCCCATGATATATTTGAATTATTCTCAAATATATCCAATCCAATACTAATGTGTGGAAAATATTGATATGGTGAATCAGGTACCATATAAGATTCATGAACATGAACCATGAACCATGAATATATGGTAACACTTAGATTAACTTTAACTTCGTGTAGATTCTAAAAGTGTGACTTTTTTCCATCCACTATTTTTTTATGAATATTTATAATATTATTTTATAAATTTGATAATCTAAACATCTATTCAAAAAAAAATCTTCAAAATTTTCTTTCAAAATAATACGAGTTTAAAAAATAAAATTCGAAAGAGTATAAATATAAATAGAAGTGAGGAGAAAACCAAGAAAGTAGTAGAAATTGATGCATACCAACTCGGTGCTCAACCAAAATCACTATGTGTTAGTATTTTGGAATACGTGGGAGAAGCCAGTAATATTATCATCAATTATTAGAAAAGTATCAATGCAGAGTATGGGAATACATGTTGGGGAAGTCCAAGACTAAAGGGTCTAGCTGGACAATCCTAGGGAGTAGTGGATACCCAATAAAACCTCTCGTAACACTCAAAAGCCAAAAGAGTATTGGTGGTAGGGAAAAAACTAGTAATGTAAGCTTGTCCGAAAGATCTAGACCATAGAAGAGGGGTGTGAGAGGGAAGCCATGACTATTCAAATAAGAGCTAAGGTGTTAAAGAGCTTTAGCTGTAGTAGATCATAAGGAAGAACAATATCTCAGCATTCTATCTCTATCTATACGTGAATCAATTGCTTACACCTCTAACATCAGTGACAAATTGAAAGAAGAAAACAATCAATCTAAGAAACCTAGGACCACAACGGATAGATCAATCATTGAATTTGGTAACTTCGGAAGAAAAAACTTTTGAATACAACACTAGAATACAATTGGTGGGAAAATAGTGCCCTTAAAAAACAAAAAAGAATGACAAAGCTGTTGTCAGTGACTCAGTAGAGAGTTGGGTTCTTATTTATCATTATTTTCTTTCCAGCTATGAACATATCAGCGATCTCTGCATAAAGCACGTCCCAGTTCGCCACTTCATACTATAATTTGAAAAAAACACTAGCCACCGTTCAATAAAAATAGTTTCTTTTAGAAAGATTTTAAATTTTCCTTTAGCAACTACAAAGGATACGAACAAAAAAATCTTAGTTTATAAGAGAATATCTAATAGTGGTCATCGATGAAGATTTTGGAAGAAAAATCTACCGACATATATCAATCCAGTTCTCTACCAATCGCAAAATTTTCCAAGTTGATGAAGATAGTTATCATCTTATATATATTTTTTCCTTTATATTGTCTTCTCCTGAATGATGCAATGTACCAACCCAAACAAACAAACAATTCTCCTTTGACCTCCTCCAATGCCCACTCTAATTCCCCAGCGGTCCGAAGAAAAGGAGGCATAGTGAGGCATGTGCTGCAGCAGAAAAGCAGAATCATGTTGACACGCAACACAAAGTAATGCATGCCAGTGTCTGTGTGGATCAGTAACTCCTTTTTATCCCTCAATATTATTATATCCTATTGTTTGGTGGTGAAGATTCTAAATGATCATATTCAGTGTCTTGTGATCAATCACCTCCACCCAATGCTTACTCCCTATTCATCTTCAAACATTCCCTCATTCACACTCTTTCATTCCATGTAAACATTATTGATACATATCAGATATATTTTCCATACCCTACTAACTAAAACTTGTTGCAGAAATGCTTGACTGCTACATATATTCATTTTTTTGGGACATTCATGTATGGTAAGTCAGGTCATACTTGTGCTATGATAGCCTAAAAGTAAACCACCAGTATTTTGGGCCTTGAATGCTCTAAATAACAAATAATGTGTTGCTTGTTTATAATAATAATCAGTTCAATTATGGTTATGGGTAAAAAACTTTTTTCTAAGCAATTTTTTTCCTTATAGATATATGTTTTTAAACATATATCTTAAAATAATCTTATATAAATTTTGAAAATATATGTTTTCAAGAGATTCAATTTTTTTTTCTTAATTTTTTAAAATAACAATATACAAATTAAAAATATAACTCTTATTTTGACTCTATTTTCAAGAAAAAACAATACACAACCCTCTTTTGTAAGATTCATGACACAAAGTGCAAGGTAATTTCTAATGTAAGCATTTGAACCTAATTACTTAAAAATGATCTCTTGACTTAATTATTTTTTTATGAAAAGGGAATTTATTTAGAAATATTAAAAATTTATAAAGAAAGAAGATAATACATAAAACTTAACAGACTGATTGATCTCTTATTAAGTAATTCATTGTCTTAGAGGTGCTTCATTTAAATTGTCAACTAAGAATCATAATCTGGAGATGGTGTTGGCACTGTGTATGCAACTAAGAATCCTTAAGCATCCTAATCAATTGTGTATAGAAAAGTAACACAAGAAAATCTAATTGAAGGTGACTTAACAAAAATAAATCTATCTAGAAATAGATTTATATAAATAAAAATTACTGTGGGTAACTATAATAACTTCTACAGATAACCTTTTTTAAAATAGTAACATAATGACTCAACTATGTTGTAGCTTACTACAATAACAATTCAATTTTAATTGTAACTAGGAAAGACAATTCAAAAATTCATTCTATTTATAATTAAAAATCTAAACTAATAGGAGTATTGCACTACCTCAAGTGACCCTTGCTTGAGTTTCTACAATCCCACACTATCCCTTTTCAAATCTAACTTAGATATTCATGGAAAAAATGTATCCTTCTTTATTATAGTTCAAACATGCAAAACTGAGAACAAAGTATCCGATAAAAAATACTTATATTCCAATCTATTTAACAAAAAATATCTAGCTAGCTTTGACCTCTCATAAGATTAGACATATATACAATATCTTTGAGAGTTTGATTATTCTTGGATTGAAAATAAATTGTAAACAACTATCAACTCTCCCAAAAACATTGGAAGAGGACTAAGTCTTATTTTAAATAGTAATGAAAATCTAGTGGTGGTAAGAGTATGAGAATCATATCAATAATCTACATACTTAAAGAAGATGGTTATAATTGAAGACATGTCTAATAAGGAAAAACTTACTAAGAGCCAAAACCATTATTAGTACAAGTATATTTTTCCTCTACGACCTAATAAAAAAATAAAGTAAAAATATGGAGTGATCCATGAATAAATCATGCTCACACTCTTTGATAAATTGCTTGTGTTAGCTTCAAGAAAACTGCACTTGCTGCAGGCAATCACCCTCTTTGACTGTGGCAGATAGATATCCTTTTGTTGTGGGTTGATAGATCCTTCATTGCATGGGTTGTTTATTCCAAAAACATCTTTCATCATTAATAACTCTAATCAACATAAAACCCCATTAAATTCCATATACATTCAAAGGTTCACACAATCATTTATCAATATAATATATCATCTTCAGTGCTTTAAATGCTTAATATATATATGAAAAGTTCTAGGAATATCTTTGAAACTTATCAAAAATAGAATAAAAAGCATGAAACTAAAATAAGGAAAATAGGGAAATTCTAGGACTCATAACTCCCCCAAATTTGTCTCTTTTCTTGTCCTTAAGTAGTTCAGGGTCTTCGATTATACTATAATGCAAATTCTCTACAGTCCATTATGTCAGTGACTCCTTCTCCTTGCTAAATCCCTTTTATGTAGATATCATTTCCCATTTGGCTTGATTTTCCACTCCTTGTTCTTCCTTCCTTCCTATCTAATGTGGAATTAGGTACAAGAGAAGTGGAGGATGAAATGTTAGAGGGAACCAAGTGATCTGATGTTGTAGGGAAGCTTTGATGTACTTATGTGCTCTAACGACTGTTACCAAGTAGTTGAAAATTAAATGGGGTTATTTCTTTTTCAATTCTTTTTTTAGTTCATTCCATCTATCCTAAGAGAAATTAAGTGTCTCTCTTCCTATTCCAGCTTCCAGCTCTTGAAATCTCTTGTAATTTTTTCTCTACATTCTAGGATTTTCTTTTTCACCCAATGTTTGTCCACGAGGTCAATCCATTCCTCTACTACCTCATTGAGATCTTCTGATTCTTCTTTAATATAGAGGGGAAGTGAATTCTCCCTCTCCTAATATCTCATCACAACAAACCTCTCATATATTAATCTCTAATGAATTAGGCTAATGCTTTTATTTGAACATCTCACACAAAAATTAGTGGGTTCCATGTAGTATCATATGGAATGGCTAGATTATGCAGGTAAAGTTCACATATTTGATCCTACATATCTAGTGTGGCCTCTTAATAAGATTTTAAAAATAATGTTGGTGATGATTATAAAACTCTAAGATCACTAATTAGTTGATTGAATTGGAAACTCAAAAAATATTCTTGCAAAAATAGGGTATAAAACCTAGCAAGTGGTCTACATTTTATGATCTAAATAGTTTTATCAACCAATTTTACCAATTTTTACCTTTAACATTTTAATCTATGAGTCCTTCCTTTCAATTTATCTGGTATGTGTCACTATCAACTTAAATCTTTCCTTATCCCATTTTCTTTATGACTGATAGAACTCCTGCATTTTATTCCACAATTCTATTCCAAGGGTAACCAAAATAGGGTTTTTGGTGTTAGTTGGAAATCATTTTGCTCCTCAGGTTTTGGAGTTTATTTATTTATTTCAATGATGGTCAATTGTGACAACTTATCCAAACCTTCTCCTTGTTGTTGATAGACATGTAGCTGATTTTCCAATTCTTTAGCCTTATTATTCAACCCAATCTCTCTTTGTTGGTAACCCTTTATTTGTTCTTCTAGTTCTTTAATTTTTCGTAGAGCTTCCTACAACTCATTAAATTCATCTCTTCCTATCAAGATTAATTCCCTCTCATCTTCCAAAAATAATTCTTCATCAGTCTTAGGTGGTGAAATAAATTCCTCTTTGACTGTTGGACTATTACGAGGTTTGGGTTTCTTCTTTGCTGTAAATAAATATTCTTCAAATTCAAAATCTGAGTTGGTGCTTAGATACATAACTTGGAGGCTTTTGGACTATTCTTGATCATTAGATAATTTTTTTTCCAAGTTTTTTTAAACTCTATCATAACAACCTTTTCTTGTCCAAAATTTGTCTTCCCTCTTGTAATGACCTTTTCCTTAAGGCAGTGTGACCGTCTTCTAGGATGCACAAGCTTTTTTTTTGTCTTTTTAGGTGTAGAAGAGGAAGGTGTAATTTTTCCTTTACTTTTTTGGATATATCAAAGTTTTTAGTGGAAAAAGTTTCTAACTCTACTAGTGTTGTGGGTTGTGCCCTAAAGGCTAAAGGTTGGGTTTCTTGTGTCTCTGGCTCTATTTGCATGTCATTGTAATGGGTAGGTGATGCAACATGTGGGGAAGAGGGTATAGTTCATCTTCCCTTTCTATAAATGGATCATTCACCTCCCAAGATCCATTCACTCCATCTAACCCTTGCCTCAAAGGTATGTTATTTATATTGTTGCATGCTAGAAAATTATCCCAAGAAATATCAAGTAATAAAGTGACCAAATAGTAATGAGATAGGGCATATTGGTTTCTCTTTCTTTTGTACTTGGAAAATATTTGTTTCAACAATTTATACAATTTTTTTGGGATATTTACCAACCTTTGATGGTGAAGGTGACTTAGCAGTTTAAAATGTACCATGTATAAGAGAGAATGTTTGCTATCATAGGCCAAATATTTAATTATTACATACAACAATGGATGCCCATAACCATGGTAGGGAAAGTCGTTTAGTACCTTGAGTCAAGGAATCCAATTCCTCTCTCGACTATATGAACTCATATTGAGCTCAAATTGCATCTTCTCATACAAAAAATTATTCTCCAACTATAGGAAATCTAGAGACTTCTGCAACTATTGCCTTTGAGGGGTTCACTCTCAAGCCTTTGACTATAGATTCATTAGTCTGTAATGTGCTAACAATTTTTGGTGTCAACTCATTTAATTTTGTAAGACAAAGGAAATAATCCAACCATACAACTTGTTGGAAACATGATGTTGGCCTCCTCTAATGATTCAACAACTAATCCCTTAAAGTTGTAACTCAGAGACTGAACATCTGTATTGAATAGCTATATTTCTCATCATGAAGGTTCATTTAATTGTCAACCCAGGGACATGAACTTGAAATGGGTCAACACTATGTGTGCACTAGGTTTCTATTGTAGCCATATTCATTCTATAACTAGAAAAGACATGAAGCTAAAAGTAAATTGCTTGAAAGGAAGTAACATAAATATTAAGCATAAACTAGCAACTTTACTGAACTGAAATGCATGACAAAAATAAAAATCTCAGCAAATGGACAAGAAACTATTTTGTCTGCTTTGGCTGCAGGAACAATCACAAAATGGAATTCCAGTGGTTGCAGGAATAAACGGTTGCCAGAATTGTAACTATTACTGAACATAAAATTAATGACTAAGCTAAAGGATAGAATCCTCACCAAGTGGGACCCCTTGGGTGAGTTTCCCTTGAAACTAACTCAGATGCAACAAACTTATAATATCATTTAATTCATTGAAAGTGCGATTAAAATGGAACAACATATCTATATTTCTTAAAACTAGGAATGCAAGTACAGTATTAGAACATCCAACCTTCTGAGAAGGAGCATCTGATTATTATTTATAGGAAGAAAACTAATAACTAACTAACTAAAAACTAGGAAGTCGACTCCAACAAATTAGGAGGACGCTACTTATTGAAAGTATAGAAAGAGGAAAGGAGGTTATGCATGCGCAGGATTTGGTCAAGCCAGTCTTGCCTAAACACATATTTAGCATAAGAACACCTCCTATATTCACTCAACTAACAAATATGATCATTAAAATGGTAGTTACAATTTGACTAGGAATTTCCCTCCATTGACCTTTTAATAATCATCCTTTTGACTTCTTTGGAAACCGACCAGCTAGCAGGAACTTCTTCTATGTTGTAGGCTTCATCATAACAACATCTTAATGTGAACATGCATAATAACATTAGAAAACACAAATAATTGCATATCCATAATTATCTTAAAACAACATCCATTCATCACATGTAAAATCAACATAGATTAATCCACATAGCACGCTAATATTATCAAAAATCACAAGGACAAACTTATGCCCAAGGTTCTCAAATCTAGGGAAATAACATAAGGATGCCAACAACTAGGTGCCAAAGTCTATGGTATCATCAAAAAATGTATGATAAGCCTTATCAAAATTGAGCCATTAATTGGACTCATCATTGCCCCCCAACTTAATGTTCTACTAGTCCTCCAGTAGATTAAGCTTTGTTCCTTTTCCTAGCCAAATTTTTGAAGTCAACAACTAGCAATTGTCCCACATCAGACTCTATAGTATTAGAATTGGAATCCTAGTAGAATCCATGCTTCTTTTCCAACCTATCCCACCTTGCTTTTTCTATAACTATATCATACTTATAGTATTTGTAATCTGGCTCTGGTCATAATAGCATAGGTGGTTGGAATGCCAATGGAAGCCAATAGTGCGGTTGCATTCGTCCAATCTAAATATACCTAGGAATCCTTTTACATGTTGCATCATAATTCTGCAAAGAATGGGGTTCAACATGCTGCGATTGTTCTATCGAACTATTCCATCTTTGTGATAGATACCCCAATACTATCTTTCCTATAGTATCAACCATTTATTCATACTCCTGGTATACTTCATCCCTAACAGAAATGACTCTACTTTTGTAACTTGGATGATAAAGGATTTTATGCCATGTAAAGTAAATATCAGAAGGATCATTGGATTCAACTTTGAGAGACAAAGGGTTGTGGAGTTCTCTTTCCCTGTATGTTCTAAACTGCTGCCCTAGCTAATTTCATTTTGTATCCAAGACATGAATGCCCTCAAATGAATATCTCCAATATACAGTAGTGGGTTCTATTTATGATCATTTAGCACAACATAATTATGCAAATATAGTTCACCTAGCAATTTTTTAACTTCAATGGGAGAAGATTGATAAGCTAAGAAAAAATCATGTCAAGTTTCAAGTGAAGGACTCAAACCTGAAGCAATCTTGGATAGTTTGAAAAAAATATGGTGCTCCTCCAAGTGAAATGTATAGACTCTCAGAGGATTCCTATATGCCATCATTTGTGGCACTAAAGCCACCATATTATCCACTTTATCTTTTAATGCAACAATTTTTGCATTTTTCTCCTTAATTTTTGCATCCTTCTTTTTAACTTCTTCTAGTAACTTGTGTTTTTCTCTTCTCCATTCTCTTTATTTTTCTTGCATCTCCCTCCACAAATTTAGAGCCAAAGATGCCCATGAGGAAGTAGGCTTGTGCATTCCAACTATGTTTTTTCCCTATGTTGGTTTCTCATATTCAGCTAGCTCTGTATTAGTAGGGAGCAATGATTCTTGTTGCTCATCAACCAAATATTTAGCCTACCCTACAACCTGATGTTCAACATTACCTAGTCCTACCTCTGGTTCTTGTTGTTCTACTTGTTCTGCAGCAACAACAATTTTTTCCAACCCAATATTTTACTGCTCCCTAGATGTCTCTATCAAATCTATACTTTCCTACACTCTAGGAGTCTCTGCCTTTTTCTCAGATAATTTACTGAGTCTTTGGCTCCTTCTTGGAGTCTCATCAGTAGAAGACTTGGTTAATCTTGATTTCTTGGGTGGACTTTTGTTTTTCCCTACAGTTGCAAGAACTTTAGCTTCCATGGCTGTAGGAATTTTAGCTTCCAAAACTTTTTGCTTCCTAGGACTAGGGTTTATTTTCACAAGCTCTTTCTTCTTATCCTTTCCTTTGCTACTCTCTACTTCACTCATTTTTTCTTTCTCTTTCCTAGAATCATCTCTAGTGTGGTGTATTTCTAGGAGGAATATTAATGTTAGGGCCTGAAGATGAATTCTCTTCATTTGTGTGTTTAGAGTTGGAAGAAATGGCTTCGACTGCAAAAGGGTTTGCACTAGATGCCACTCCAGAAGTTGAGGCTCCTAGAGTGGTTTCAATAATCCTCTCATCTTCACTAACCCTATGAGCTAAGGGTCGAACTCTAGGGTTTATATTTTGTAGTCTAAATTGATCTATGCTCACAAATTCTTCCCATGTCATTCCAGATACTGCTTGCAAAGATTTTTCAACTAACAACTTTATCAAATAATGGTGAGAAATAGAATTATCCCTACCTTTTTGTGTTTTGGCTGCCATAATTACAAGGAGATTGCATAACACATTAGGCATGTTCATCCTTCTCCCATGCCTCATATGATTCAGAAGTTTGAAGTGCACATAATGGAGGCATGATTGGTGGCCTTCGTAGGTGATATACTTAACAATGTGGACAACAACTTGTTTCCATGGCTTAGGTAGAGAGGTCCTCCTCATTCCTTGCTTATCAATAACCAACGAGGGATCACTAGGTTCAGTGAACTCCACCCTAATTGAATTTGCATCCCTAGAAGCAGGGTATGTTTCTCCATCGGTAGGCAATCCTATTACCTCATAAATTCTCTCCTTTGTTGCTATAACTTCTAGCCCTTTAACCATTGCTTTTTCATTAGAAAATGTCTGAGAAAATTCCAGAGCAATACCCTCATTGAAACTATCTAGTTTCAGGAAATAGTCTAACCACCCACAATTTCTGAACTCTGTCAGAGAAAGTGCATCCTGCAATAACACATCATGAAATATAGGTTCATTTCTGATTAGTTGGCCACCCATTTTTTTTTTCTACAATCAAGCAAGCATTTTTGCAAAGTTTCTTTTCCTACAATCCCTCTCTAAAAATCCAATTCCTCAGCTTCCTGCAACTCTTCTTCAGTATTAACGCCAATATCATGTGACTTTTCAATTTACCTCTGTGGTGTTATTAAAATTATGGCTAAGGCAACAAGAAAGCATAAATGAAAGGTATCATTAAGAAAAATGACGGTAGTTCAGTGTCCTACCACACATGCAATCCATCATTCAAATTCAAATTTGCTGACATGTATGACACGTGGGCATATATTCCCCCCAACCTAAATTAGAGCGTGTGTCCTCACAGGCTGGGATAGAATCATGATTTGATAGGACAAAGTATAGATATGTACTATGTGAGAAAAATTAACACTAATATACAATAATTAATATGAATGTGTTTAAAATAATTAAAAGATAACAAATTGCAATGCACACACCTAAAAATTTGGAGCACCGGTTGTAAAAAATGTGGATAGAATTACAGGTTACATGGAAAGTACCATTGAGCAATTAATTGAAGTGTTTATGGAATGAAGTGATGTGATGGAGAAGTGACAATGAAGTTATGGAAGAGAGAAAGGTAGAGATGAATGGGTGGATGAACTGGTGGAGAAGTTGGAGAAGTTGACTCCCAAAAAAGTGGAAGTATTTATTATGATGTGACACATACCTTGACTAGACAGAAGGAGGGACACTAGGTCCGCTTCCTTCAGCTGTAGGAAGTTCTGGGGCTTGGTTCGGAACAAATTGTTGTAGGAATTCTTGCTTGGAAGCTGGCTTGTGATATAACCTAAGGCGATGATTGTTGACAAGTAGCTTGAATCTAGCAGGGTTAATGGTTGTGATTTGAACAATGCCATTGGAGAAGACTTCAACAACTTCATATGGTCCCAACTACCTAGTCTGTAGCTTGTCTACATTATCTTGATACCTAGAATTATAAAGGAGTGCTTAGTCACTTGGCTGGAACTTCTTGTCCTTTATGAATTTTTCATGCCATTTGATTAATTGATTTTGCACTATCCTAGTATGATGAAGGGTTGACTTTCTCATTTCATACAAAGCATTAAACTACATGATTATGTCCTTTTGTGCTTCAGATATGTCTATCCCAAGATCAAGTGCATTTCTACGAGTTTTATGCTCAAATTCTATGGGCATCATAGTTGTCTTTCCATATAGTAATTCAAAAGGAGTGAACCTTGTGGTTGTCTTCCAACTGGTCCTATAGGCCCAAACAACTTCTGGTAGCCTATTTGCCCAATCTTTTCTATGAATAGCCACTGTTTTGGTCAAAATAACCTCTATTTCCCTATTGGTCACCTAGGCCTTCCCATTGGCTTGAGGGTGATAGGGGGTATATTTCCTATGCCTTATATTATATTCATTGACCAATGTTGTTACAAGAGTTGATGTAAATTGAGCCCCCTGATCTACCACTATTTCTCTAGGAACCCCATAATGTGTGAAGATTTCCTCATATAGGAATTTTGCAACCTTATTATATCTAGCATGTTTCATAGCTTTAATCTCAACCCACTTGGTCACGTAGTTAGTGCAAACCAAGATTTAAGATTTTCCATTTGATGGTGGATCAATTGGACCCACAAAAAAAAGTCCCCATTTATCAAATGGTGTGATGACAACCTGGGGGTACAAAGGCATCTCATCAGATTTAGTTGGCTGACCCATCCTCTGACATCTATCACACTTCCTAGTATATTTACCTCATGTTTATGAAGTGTGGGCCAATAATATCCAGTACTAAGAATCTTTATTGTTGTCCTCTTAGCTACGAAATTCCCTCCACAGGGTTCATTGTGACATGCATGTAGTATATCATATGTCTCATCCTCTCTTACACATCTCCTCATCACATGATCTGGTACAACATAGAATAAACATCATACAATCCATGAGAAAGGAAAATTTTTCTCAATAAGAACCCTTCTCTCTTTTGGAGAGAAATGAGGAGGAACTCTCCATGTAACTCTATCATGGATGTTTCACTGATGCATGGAACTTTTAGTTCATGTGGAAACAATGTATGAGACATACCAGTTGCTGCAAGAAGTTTAGGTGCAGGAAGAGTGGGCATAAGTGTCTATAGTGGACCAGTAGAACTAGTCTCAGGAACAGGTGATTCTTCATGCATTTCATAATTGTTCTGAATTATATTAGACAATATTTCATCCTCTTCCTACAATTGCATGAAAGGACTTTTCCCTATCATCATGAGTTGTACTACTTAATTAATCTCCTCAACTTCTTCACCAACATGCAGCTAGACAAGATTATCCATATCATGGGATGACTAAGCAGGAGGATAGAGAGCAAGATTTTTAGTACTTTTGCCATCAGAAATAGTCATGTCCCCTACCCAAAATACAATGTAGGCATTTGTTGTAGCCAACCATGACCTTCCCAAAATAATAGGATACCCCCTAATGTTCCTTTAGGGGAAAGGATCATGAAATCTGTTGGATATTCCCAAGAGTCTGGAATAACAACAAGGTCTTCCACTACACCATTAGATTTGATAGTGGAACTATCAACAAGTCACAAGATAGTAGGAGTAGGTCTCAGATTTGTGACATTCAGTTGTTGTAGGATCTCTCTAGTCATCACATTAATAGTTTCTCCCAAGTCTAATGGAGAATTCTTCACTTGGATCCCATTTACAATGAATTCAACTATAGGACTACCTGGGTCAGTGTATTTAGGAATAGTGAATTTCCCAAGCATGATATCTGTGAACTTCCCTCCTACATGGATAGTGGTGGGGTCTTTCTTTTTCCTCCCAGGATTTTTAAGGCATGCTTCCTTTATTGCCTTACCATATATGGGAACATCTTTTATGGCCTAGAATAGAGGTATCTTGACACATATATGTTTTAGTTGATCCAAAATATCAAAGGTTTCTTCCTCCTTTTGCTTAGCAACTTCTAACCTTTGAGGAAATGGTGGTTCAGGATCAGACTATTGAACTGGTTCAAGATTGGTTGGCACACTTGACTGAGCAGGTGCATGAGATAAATTTTGATGCTCCTCCTCTTCCATAGGAAGCTTTGTGATAATAGGAGTGGAAGGTGATAGCAAATTGGTTCCTGAATGCAGATGAATATTACTCAAACTCACAGCATAGGCATGATATTGGTTTGGATCTGCAAAATAGATTGGATGCTATTGTGGTTTGTTATTTGGGTTAGGTGTGGGTTGAGCTAGTAACTAAGTAGGTCTTGGTGTGCTAGTTTTTGGGTTAGGAAGAGGCATTATTGCAGGCTGTTGGGGCTGTGGTGGTGGCTATATATAACTAGTTGATTGGTTTGGCCATTGCTTCCCTCCTCTCCATTGGGATGTTTGCTACCAATCTCCTAGAGGTTGTTGCCAATTACCCTAGTTTTTCTACCATTGAGGTAGAGTATTTTGGTAATTAGGCCAGGTATTTTGAGGGTTGTTCCAAGGCTGCGATGGATAACCTCTAAATTTTGGTGGATATTGGGGCTGCCATTGATTACCAAATGCATAAGAATTCATGTAGGGTCCATTAAAAGATAATGGGTCTGGTGGCATACCTTGTCTTGGAGCCCATGGCCTTCTTTGTGCAACATAAAGAACTTGATCTTCATCACTCTCAATTGACTTGAATTCAAGTGGAATGTGATTTCTATCAACATTGGCCACCATTTTGCATTTGTATTCCTTCTTTCTTTGCCTACAATGAGGACAATATTCTGCCAACATTGCCTCTGCCTCCCCATGTTTCATCTTTGCTTGAAGTGTATCTAGTTGAGTTGGCATATTATTTATGATGTCCTACTTGAAGTCTGATAGTAAGTGAGTGATTTCCGTGTACACATAAAAATGGTCTGCAGCACAATTAATTAAATACTTGATATTTAATTAATAAATCTTAATTCTTCTACTAATATAAATAAATTGATAAATTTATTTATATAGTTCATCCCTTAATTCTTCTATTTCAAAAAATTGTTTTCCCTCTTAAATTTATTAAATGCACAAACTAAATAATTTTTCATTTAGTTAATTTCCCTCCATTTAAATTTGAATTTTTAATTCAAATTTGTTATATTTCTCCATAATCTCCTAACTACCTCTAACTCATCCTCCGCTTCATCACATGTCACACAATTTCATTTATTCCTAATTTTTAAATTTGGAATATTCACTCCAACCTCTCAACCTCCTAACCTCTTTGGGAACACATGGCTCTCTCTGCTAATTGATGCTCTTTGACACTTGGATGATTTTCCCTTCTAAGTGGAGCAACCTCCATGAATTCCTCTAACCTCTTTGTGCTCTACCGTTGGTCCCCCAGGATCATGATCTAGACCATCCATCCTTGCCACCTCATCCCAGGCTTAGAAAAATCTATAAAACGAGCTCATCCTACAAGTTTTCAAGAGGCAACTGAGATAAACTTATGCTGGAGAAATTGAGAGCAATTGAGAGTTTTCATTTTCATATAGCATAGTTATCATGGCAATTTTACTTTGGATCATTTTAGTATTGCATTAGATTTCATTTTTTTCATAGTATTACATTAGAATTGCATCATTAATCCTAGTATCATCATACATAGCAACACTTTTCTCTTCCATTCAACATTTAAACTTCAAAAATACAAAAATATAGTGATGTAGGCATGTAGTTTGCATTTCACATCATCTTCTCATGTCTTAGGTTGTCATCTTTGTAGATCTACACTTAACTAGATCTGAGAGCATGAATTCAAAGGTCCTTAAGACTAGAGAACCATGGAATGATTTGAAAGGATAGCAGTAGCAATTTGGTTTTGTTATTTCAACTCCTTTTATGTAAGATATTTCATGGATATGTGTGTTGTGTTTTTAATTGTTATTCCCTTCTCCACTATTTTTCACACATAAGTTCAAAAAAAGGTCCTGAAAATATCCATAAAAATCAGAAAAAGGTCCTGAAAAAAATCCATAAAAATCAGAAAAAGGTCCTGAAAAAAAAATCTATAAAAAATTAGAAAAAAGGTCCTAAAAAAAAATCCATAAAAATCAGAAAAAGTCTTGAAAAAATCCATAAAAAATTAGAAAAAGTCCTAAAGAAATCATAAAAAATTCAAAAAATGTCCTGAAAAAAAATGGTCGCCCTAATGAAAACCTGGTAAATAGGCGCTATTTTTGATGAGTCGGCTTCTCCATCTATTTGAGCATGTGTTGACCGTCCACTTTTTCTATCATTGCGCATACGTGCACATCATATAATTAGCTTCATGTGCATATCTGGCGGTTAAGGTCGTGTCCCACCTTGGCTTGGTTATCATTGTGCATATCCATAATAATCTGGTTTGTTTCTCACTGGGGGAAAAATCCTGATTTTTGCTGGAGGAAAATTGCGTTGAGTTTAAATCGACAAGAAAAAAAAACAAGGCAAACCCGACAAAAACAACAATCGATCTAACCATCAAACTGAACATCAATTAATCAAACAACGGACCATCCCAATCAAACGTCAAGACAATCAAATCAATTCTCATGGGATGATCATCTTTTGAATCATGGTTGGATTACTTCAACACAAATGTTTAATTATTGTATCTTGATTGTTGTTATCATTTCTCTGGAGTACCTCGATGATGTTGCAAACTAGAGGCACTGTGATCAAGAATGACATTTTTCTTTTTTCGTTGTTTGTGAGTTAATCATTACTCATGTGCAAATTGTTGTAGGACATGCTGTACACAGTATCATTGATTACATTTTGAATTTGCATGGGAAAATGATTAACTCTTGTCTGTTTATGCAAGTAATGCTCAGGTTATCTCGATTTGATTATACCTAGATTCTTTTGTTATCTTGCAATATCAAAACTCAACAGAAGTTGTATGGAACTTGTAATCAGGTCATCATGGTCTAATTATACCATTGATGTTTGTACTAACTTTCAACATTTTAAAACACTCAATGATGATACCAAGCACAATGAAATAGATGACAACATTGCATAGTTAGGTTTTCATGGATAAAATAGGATTGCATTCATATTAATTCTGCATTTGCATTATAGATTTTTCTAAGGCTGACAATTTTCACCGTGATGTTATCTCTCATTAAAAGGTTGAGTACACTGGACATAACAAAAAGAATCATTTCATTTACATTTTCATTTTCATATCATATCATTATAAGGGTATTATCATGCATACAACCATCACAATCGTTGCATTATAAAACATCATCCATCTATCCATGCATCTATCATACATACACATTTATCATACATTTGAATAACATTGCATAGATAAGCATTTTCATAATCCATTCACATATCATACATCCATCCATATATTTACTCATATGATTACATAAAAATTTCACAAAAATAGAGCATCATCCATAATAACATTGTAATCCATATAATCCAATTCATATATTTGCATTATCATATATCCATACATTTGCATGATCATAATCCATACATTTACATTATCATATATCCATACATTCGCATATCATATATCCATACATTTGCATTTCATATATCCATACATTCACATTATCACATATTCATACATTTGCATTATCATATCCAAAATCAATCCATTCATTTCTCATGTGTTTAAATCATAAATCATTCATACACACATATAGAATCACATATTTGCATCCCATGTAATAAATCATCTCACATCCATATCATCAATATATACCTGTGAAAAATACAAAAATACAATGCATACCATATCATTTGCATGACTACATCCATCTCATAAATAAAAGTATCATTCATCTCATACATCCATCAACACATATAATCATACATCACCATCTCATTAATGCATCCATACATAAAACATGACAATCATATAGAAAATCACATAGCATAAACAAGATAAATAAACATGCATCCATCATAACCATCCATCATAAAAGCATAAACACATCATAGACCACTAATCATCGTTGCACATCATGTATAACCTCAAAATAATAATGTCAAGTGTACAATGATATCAGGAAATGAGAAAGGATACATCATCAAAAATGGTGAGATCATAATTGATGATGTAAAAATAACCTCATCATAATGAAACCAAAAAAACCTATTTATATAAGCTCAATCCTTAGTCTCTGCCAATTAATTAAACTTTAGGAGAAATAATTGCTTATCTTTAAGGAAAATTATGCACTTTATTTCTTATGATCAATTGAGGTAATCTACCAATATGGGTTTAATGGGTTGTTTTGAGTGTTTTTGTAGGGAAATAATCAGACATCATGCAACAACTGCAAAACATTTAACCAGCACGTGCCTTAATAACGATTGAAGATAGATGCTAGGAACCTGCTCCTGAACATCAGGCTGATGAACCGAAGATATAGTTGTTGTTAATTTAATTTATGTTATGATCTTTAATCAAAAACTCCATGTCTCATCTCGACCCTTCTTAATGTGTATGTAATGGGTTTTAAAAACAAGGGAGTTAGTTATAAACTGTTATAGACTTTTTCAATGGCTATCCACACCATCTAAAATCTAGGATTTAGTTAAAAAAATTTCTATAAAAATGTAATTTCTTGAAGTTGAAGGATATATACTCAATAGTAATGTAATGTTGTTAACGTGATCTCTGAATACTTATGAAACTATCTTCTGTTAATTGTTGAGTTATGGATGACAATTACCTTTAATGGAATAATTTTAGAACTAGTAGTGTATGTAACTTGAGAATGAATGTGATAACCCATGAGCTGGCCACTCGAGGGAGGATAACTTAAATAGATAAGTACTTACTGTTATGTTGTTTTTGTTACATAGTCAACCATTCAGTAGGAAATCATTAAATTTGTCGATTGTTGAGTTTGAAGTTCTGGAGCACTCTTTGTTTTCAATTATTATGAGTTACTTGTTGCAACTGTTAGAATCTTTTATTGTTAAAAGAATGCTTCATGGTCTGTTTACTTATTTTTCCACTTCCGTAGTTTATCAGTTGTTCAGTTTATTTATTCCTATGCTTTCTAGCTTAGTTGTTATGCTTTCTAAATTAGTTATCTTGTGCTTTCTAGTTTAAATATTTCTAGTTTTATTAGAATAAATTGTTTCCTATTTAAGTAGTTAGATGGCCTTAGACTAAAATTGACTTCAGTAGTTTAAAGAAAAACAAAAAATCTAAGATGAGTTATCTAAATTGTCTTCTATTGCAAACTACCTTGGACACTGCTCGGTCGACTTATTGACATTTTATATTCTAAAGTAATGGGACCTAACGACAACCTATCACTTTTTGGCGCCATTGTCGGGGACTATAATAGCCTTCTTGCTTAAGTGTTACTAGGAGACAGTTTGAATACCTCATTTTTTAGGCCAAAATACCACCTTTGGCTTACTTTTTCTGCATGGTCAGGAAAAGAGGCCCCCACAGACGATTTATACCAAAGACCCCCCAAAATACGTACCAATCATACATAGGGAGTCCCAAGGCTCAAACGACCATACTTTTGAAGAATTATTTGAGCCTAATCCACCAGAGGCTTTCCACTATTTACCAGAAGGTCAACTGGTAGAACAACCGGTGTTAGAGCAAATTTTCTTTGAGGAACAGATTCCTCTGAACGTTATGGGAGATCGTAGGGTTGAACCTAACCTGCATAATGCCAACCACAAGGAACCTCACCCTCCTCGAACTTTTACTTATCCTATTACTTTGGATGTAGATGATGATACTGTTATGAAAAACATTTCCCTAGCTTTCCTTCCAACTTTCTGTGGCTTGTCCTTAGAAGACCCAAACCAATTTCTTTTTGAATTTAAGGTCCTATGTCAAACTTATGACTATAAAAATGATAACCAAAAGATGAAACTCTTTCCTTCTACTTTGAAGGATTCAACAATGTGCTAGTTCATGGGACTAGGTTCTGGCAGCATAACATCTTGGGGGGAAATGGAGAATGTTTTCTTGCAAAAATACCAGAGTTACTGTAGGGTGAGTGATCATAAGGAAGAGCTATTTAAAATAAGACAAAATGGGGATGAAATTTTAGAGCACTATCTTGATAGGTTCCTTTTCTTGTCTAAACAATGTGGAGAAGAGGCTATTAGTGTTGAGATTCTCAAAACTATATTTCTTAAGGGACTTGATGACGATGCTAGAAGAAGTCTTGATCTGATGGGAAAAGGTGACGTGTCTCAACTGACCCTAGAGGAAATATGTGAATTATGTCAGAATTTCTCCTATACTCGGGGAGGAATCCATAAAACTAATCTTTTTAAAGGGTCTAACGAGATAGGTAAGCTCCGCGAAGAAATATCAAATCTAAAAACAGACATTCTCGTTCAGCTGAACACTACATTAGATGGCATACAAGCTAAAACGCACAACCCTGAGACCTTGTCAATCTATTGTCCCAGGTGTCGAAACAAACACCTATTGTGCGAGTGCCCTTTAGACAAAGTCAATGTTTGTCAACTCTGTGAGAAAAACCATCCTACCAATCATTGTGAGCTTCTGACTGATCTTAAGAATACTAAGAAAAAATTATTCAAGTTGAAGAGGAGATAAACACATTAAACCAACGTCAAGGAGGTAACTTCTCTTATGGACATAATTCCAATCCTAAATAGAGACCACAAAATAACTGGGTTCATAATCAATGGACTCCATCTTGGAATCAGTCACCTCCACCGCAACCTAACTGGGGAACTCCTTACTAGGGATCCCCCGAATGGTCAAATCAAACATGGGGAACTTAGTAGTGGTCAAACCAACCACAACAACAATGGTACCCACAACATGCTACCCCCCAATGGAATCAAGGACAAAATCAATTTTATATTGGACTTAGGAGGAATCAACAACATAATTTGTTACCGCCAGCTCAAAATGCTCCTCAGAATGAGCAGGTAAATCGACCTCAGCTTCTAGTGCAACCACTTCCCAATCCTAAGAAAAATTGCTAGAATACGCCAGTCTACTCTATTGAACATGATAACATTACAAGACTTAATGCAATACATTATAGAAATGCTCATTTGCGCTATGGTAGAACTCTTCAACCCCCAACTATTGAAGAAATAGTGGAGGAACCCGAGCCTAAAAGTCCTATAAAAGGCATGCCACCTAATCTTGCCACTCCCACAAAAAATTAAAAGCCTTTTCCAGCAGCAGGAGCTGTTGATTTATCCCAGGGGGAGGAAGGTCAGTCTTTGACTGAACATAGGGAGGATTCTACTCCAAAAAATAAAATGATGGCACCATATCCGGAACGTCTAAAATCAGTGACTCCGAAAAGTACTTAGAAAATACCTATGGCTTCTGAAACCGCGTTAATTCAGGAAATCAAGCAACTGCAAATTGAGGTTCCTCTATTGCAGACAATAAAGGAAATTCCTGAGTTAAACTAGTTAATCAAACAACTATGTATTAAATCACTAGGGAGGAAGCCAAAGAAGATAAATATTGTTCATATTGATGGCTATTTAGCTGATTTTTTTGTCTGGGAAGACTATTGCTCCAAAATACGATGATCATGGGAGTCCATTTATAACCATTACAATTAACGAAGTAGCGATACCAAATGCACTGGTGGATTTAGGAGCAACTATTAATGTGATGACTGTGGATGTAATGGACAAATTAGGTATGACTGATTTATGTCCCACAACCACAATCTTACAAATGAAAAATCAATCTATAGCCATCCCAAAGGGCGTTATTAAAAAAAATTCTCATCAAAGTTGATGGATGGGAATACCCAATCGACTTCCAAGTAATCCAGTCGCTTACACCCAAAGATAGCTATCCAATAATTCTTGGAAGACCATGGTTGGCCACTGTTGCCGCTAAGATTGATTGTAGAGAAGGGGGAATGACCATTTCGCATGGTCTAGATAGTAAATTTTTATTCTTATATCCCCCTGCTAAACCTACCGAGCATAAAAAGGTCTGGGTTGATGAACCAAAAGAATCTAATGGTCAAGACAGTTTGGCCTAGCTAGCCATGGTAGTAATTAAACAACATGGATAAGAACTCAAAGATGAGTTAGTAAACAACGTGGCACGCCTTGCTATAAGCCTGAGTGAAGAAGAAACGATGGAAGCTCCAAGAATTTTTGGACAAGCAATTGATATAAGCGGGATGGAACAAAGCTATGCTACAATGGGAATGCCTTGTCCCTTAGCTAATATGATCCCCATAACAAGTCATTTCTTTGAGGATATCACGAGGTTTCACTGACTTATGCCTCATAGTTTTCCTCTTAACACCTTGTTGCGACCAATACAAACTGTCACTTCGGCCCATCCTGGAACAAAATCGATTATGCTACTGCCAGGAAAAACTCTAAATGTCAATAGTTGGCTAACAAAAACACAAGAAGATAAATTGTTCGATGTGTTGGTAATAAGGTCTAAAGATTTTGCTTGGGACTACACAGACATGAGGGGAATTCACCCGGGTGTTTGTACTCATCACATTTATATTGATCCTAGTATAAGGCATGTACACCAGCCTCAAAAGAGACTCAACCCTGCATTAAAGGATCTTGTCAAAATTGAAATTGAGAAACTCCTCTGTGCAAGATTTATTTATCCTATCTCTGATAGTAAGTGGGTGTCACCTATGGTGGTTGTGCCAAAGAAAAATGGGAAATGGAGAATCTATGTAGACTATAGAGAACTCAACAAAGCCACTCATCGAGATTATTTTCCCCTACCATTTGTTGATCAGGTTCTGGATAACTTCGGTGGAAGGAAATAGTTCTCCTTTGTGGATGGATTTAGTGGTTACAACTAGATTCAGGTTGCTCCAGAAGACCAAGATAAAACCATGTTTACCTACCCTTGGGGCACATTTGCATACAGGGTACTTCCCTTTGGACTTTGTAACACTCCGACGACTTTTCAAAGAGTTGTTCTTGCTATATTTGTTGCACTTGTCAATGACTGTGTAGAGGTCTATATGGACAACTTTACAATCTATGGGTCAACGTATGATGAAGCCCTTCAAAACCTAAACCAATTTTTACAAGTTTGTGAGGAAAATAGACCATCCCTTAGTCACGAAAAATGTTTAATAATGGTAGAACAAGGAATAGTATTAGGTCATCATATTTCCTTTGAGGGAATAAAGGTTGATCCCAAGAAAATTGAAGTCATCCAATAGTTGACTATTCCGCAAACACAAAAAGATGTTCAAAGTTTTCTTGGACGTGATGGTTACTACAAAAGGTTCATTGAAGGCTTCAGTAAATAGTTGCTCCTATGTTCTTTCTTTTATAGAAAGAAGTAGAGTTCGCTTCGATAGTAGAGTGTCAACTATCATTTGAAACAATTAAGGAAAAGCTTGTCTCTGCTCCCGTACTATGAGGCCCAAATTGGAGTCTTCCCTTCCATATTAATGCAGATGCTTCAGATGATGCTATTGGTGCAATACTAGGATAAGAAGATGAGAATGGGGTAAATATGCCATATACTTTATTAGTAATAATCTTACATTTGCAGAGAGAAACTATACGACAACAAAAAAATAATTCCTAGTTGTTGTTCACGCCATTAAAAAATTCCGCCACTATATTATAGGATATAAGGTTATAGTTTATATAGACCATTCAGCTATAAAATACCTAATGAACAAACCTATAGTTAATGGTCAAATTATGATGTGGTTATTACTCCTTCAAGAATTTAATGCCACAATCCTTGACAAGACATGGAAATATAACGTAGTAGCAGACTTCTTGTCACAAATCAAACAAGAAGAGGGTGACTGTACACCTATATAGGATGAGTTTCCAGATGAGAATCTGTTTGCTATTTCTATAAAGTCACCCTAGTTTGCTAACATTGCTAACTATTTAGCTACCTCTGAAGTACCCCCGGGGTTCATATCGAAGCAAAGGAAGAGGCTTATTAGGGAAAGTGCCCCATTTAAATGTATTAATGGAATTTTATTTCATTGTGGACCTGATATGGTCTTGAGAAGATGTGTCAGAGCTCATGAAACTTACAGTATTCTAAGAGCCTATCACGATGATCCTTTTGGAGGGCACTACTCTGCAAAAAGAACTTCCCATAAGATCTTAGGTGTCGGATATTATTGGCCTTCAATGCATAAGGATGTTAAGAACTATGTTCATCATTGTGATGAATGCCAGAAAGTAGGAAGACCAACTACTTCTACTAAGATGCCTTTACTACCACAGGTAGTCCTCAAATCATTTGAAAAATAGGGTTTAGATTTTATCGAACACATAGATCCTTCCTCTCAAGGGAAATAATACATATTGGTTTGCACTAATTACTTGACGAAATGGGCAGAAGTTCAAGCCTTACGAGTAGCTAGGGAAGAGAAAGTCATGGACTTCCTCTATAATAAAATATTCCTTAGATCAGAGCCCCTCAAACTATCATCACTGACCAGGGACCTCAATTCATGTCCAAAGTACTCTTAGCATTCACCAACCATTTTCAAGTAAGCCATAGAAAATCATCCCCTTATCATTCTCAAGCAAACGGCCAGGTGGAAGTGACTAATAAAGAGATTGAGAACATATTAACGAAAATGGTTTCTTCAAGAAAAAAATATTGGGCCAAGAAATTGCCTGAAGCTATTTTGGTGTACAACACAGCATGGAAATCCACAACTGGATTTAGCCCCTATGAGATTGTCTTTGGGAAGAAACCTCTTCTTCCCATTGATTTTGAACTTCAAACTCTATGAAGAACTATGGAACTAGGTCTGGATTTGAAATGAGCCCAAGTTAAATGAGTTCTACAATTAAACAAATTGGATGAGCTTCTCTTAGACGCTGTCCATCAAACTAAACTAATTCAACATCAACAAAAAATATGGCATGACAAACATATTAAAGAGAGAGTTCCATAACGGGGACTGGGCCTTGCTATTCGATTCCAGATATAAAGATCATAAAGGAAAGATCAAGACTCATTGGTTGGGGCCTTATGAGATTTCTGAGGTCTTTTCGAATGGCACGATTCAGTTGAAACCAATTGATGGTGATACACAAACTCTCTTAGTCAATGGTCATCGCTTACATATCTACCATAAGTTGGTCAATAGGGAAGAATTTTCAAAACTGGTAGAAATGCAGGGAGAGATCCAATGCATTGACTCTGCCAAAGCAGAGTCCAACTAGTTGTAAAAAATAGATATATATATATTTTGAAAATTTGTAATAAAAAGACATGTATACCAAGATATTTTTCTTTCATCAACTCTTCTTCTTTTGGACTTAGCTAATTTTTGTTCCATTTTGCAGGATTTCTTATAAAGAGGAAAATAACTTCTGGAGCACCTTCCTACGATGCTCCAGAACTTTATGGTCCTAATGCCAAGTGCTCCAAAACTTGATGGTCCTGATACCCGATGCTCCAGAACTTGTACAACAACTCATTACGTTAAAAAGTCATTTCTGCAAAGTGATTCCAAGCTCCTGAAGTTCAAATTCATGGCCTTGCCACTTAACCTTCATTTCATTGCTGCTCTGGAACCTTCATTTCATTGTTGCTTCAGCTGCATCTTTCGGTGATGCTCTGAAACCTTCATTATGTTGCTGCTCTAGCTGCATATTTTGATGATGCTGCAAAACCTTCATTCCATTGCTACTCTGGCTACATCTTTCGGTGATGCTCCAGTATTTCCATTTCCCAGCCGCCATGGCTGCATCTTTTGGTGATGCTCCAGAACTTATCCGCCTTCTTTGTCATGAATGCATGCCTCTCGCGTGCTCTAGAAATTTTTCACTAGTTTCAAGCGCATTTTCATTTGCATGCTCTAAAACTTATTCATCTACATTCCGCCACCTTTTTCATTTTCATAAATTCAAAATTTTGTGATATTTTCATCATCACATCTTAGTACACATGCCTTCTTATCTATTTTCTTAATCTTTCTCATCATAAATAAAGCTTCCATTACATCATGTCCTCATTGATGGCTCTGTCATTCATAAACTTTGACATCCATGCCATAATAAATCCGCCATCACCTCAACCGATACCATCACGTCATCCTGTCAAATATGTAAAGGTATGAGATCTTCAAATGAACATAGAATTTAAGTAAGTACTAATTTTTTGCTTTAAGTAAGTAGTTATTTTCGAATAAAGAATAATTAATTGGCATGAAATTCCCTCCTAATTTATCAATTTGTGCCACTCAGCGATCAACTACTTGTACGAAAAGCTTTTTGCATGCCTCCATGTAGATTTGTATCATTGTATAGTAAGCTCCGAGCAAGACAAATAAATAATCTCAGTAGCTTGTATTTTTAAAAATAGTTGTGTACAAGTTTTTGGCATTGTTAAAAAAAAATTTAGCAGAGTGAAAAATAAGAGAATGGGGGGTGGTAAAAAGAAGTCAAACCCAATTTCCGCAGAAAAATTATTGGGGCTAAGCAATATCTCTGGTTTGTTCAAGGAGGCAGGGTGGTTGGACTTTATTAGAAAGTTCGAAGGTTATAATGAAAAGTTGGTGAATGCATTTGCAGAAAACTACTCAAATGGTCAGGTGATACTCCATGGAAAGTGCTTTAAGGTGAGTCTGAAAATTATCTCTCATTTATCAGGGTTAGACAATTTAGGCATAAAATTGAAAGAGACCTCTCAAATAACATATCAAAAATTGTCTAAATTATTTGTTAGAGAGGGAGACCCTCATCCCATGGTAGTCATTAGTACTAGAGGGAAAAATAAGGGATTTAAAAGAACCTCTATACTAGAACCTTGGGGAACTAATGTAGCCTAGATTATAAAATATTTCACCTGTGAAGGACAACTCACTGTTGTAGTAGGTCCTGCATTTTGCATGCTAATCCATTTGTGCCATGGAAAGGAAAACCCTACTCTTAGGGTTAATTTGCCAAAAAATTTAGGCGATTCTATAAATTCTTCTATAGAAAGATATAAGATGGAGTTAGGGCCACTTAAACACCATGGGTTAATACAATTAATTGGAAAATATCATTTTTCGTAAGAAATCTGAGGGTAAGTGGGAGAATTTTTTGTGGAAAATTGAAAAGTCTTCAGTTAAAAGAAAATAAGAACCAGGGGAAACATCTAACCAAGTTGCTTCGCCATCCAGAGCAATTTACCCTGAGGGATCTCAAGCTCTGGAAGCTCCAATTCCCATAACCTCTGGTGAAGAAGTGTCAGAATCTTTGAATGATGAATTCAAAACCCCTGATCAGCCAGAGCATGTTGAACTCATCTATTCTGATGTGAGCAGTCTTAGGAGAAAAAGGAAAGGAAAAAGAAAGAAGCCTGTCACCCTCCAAAATATTCCTCCCTTAAGGAGAAGGAAACGTCTAGCCTCTAAATTCGTAGAAACCCCAATATAGGGTATGGAAGGTAGTATAAAGAAAAAGAAGCCCAAATGACTGTCAAAACCCATTGAGAATTTTGAGCCTATCAATGAAGAGGAAATGCCTTTAGAAAGAGAGAATTTGGTTGAGGAAATTCCTTCCCACTCAGAATATGTGGAGGAAGTCCTCGTCAAAGAAATTCGAGAAAAAGAACAGGATGGGGGAGATAATATTTTAAGTGATTTATCTCCCATTGTTGATAGAATTGTAGAGACTGTTGAAATAGGAGATACTAATGCAAAGATAGATAAATTTAGGATAGAAATTGATGATTTAAGGAAACAATTGTACATAAACAATGAATAGATTGAATTAAAAAAAGAGGAGCTAACAGTGCATGTTGCTGTAATAAATAAAAGAGATCAAGAAATTTAGGGTTTGAAACTGCAACTACAGGAAAAAGATACATTGATTTATAAGTTAAAAGAACAAATTCAAGAATTAAGTCAAGGAAATAGAACTTATAATGCTGATATTGCTAAAAAAAATAAAGAAATTGAAATGTTAAAGAAGAATTTTATGTTTATGTTCTCAGCATTTGAGGAAGAAAAGAAGAAATAAATTCTTCCCTTAGCAAAATTGTAGAGCCGGAACAGGACTTACAAGAAAGCAATGCTAAACCAAGAATGAAATCAAAGGAAATCCAAACTGAGCCAATTATAACTAAATGGTTCCAAGTTCGCATTCCCCCATTACTTAGGAAATGGATGGAAAAATTCTATTTCTTGAGAAATGTTGAAACTGAGAACTATAGGTTGAAAAAGGAATTGGTACTTTTGAAAGAATAATTTCACAGGACTTATAAAGGGAAGCAAGATGCATGTTAGCTAGTAGAGTGTCTATTATCCTATAGAAGGCCATCCAGATTGTACTCAATGTTTCTAAATGAACAATGGATAAGGTGGAAACTGTTCAGAATCTACAATGATCAGCCTAATGAGCCTAATGATAAAGAATTTGTGGAATAAACCCTTGAGGATACACATTTGCTTTGTTAATTCTTTTTACATGATCTTTTATTAGAAAACCATACTGATTTCTTCATCAATATGTTTGTTAGTGAAGTACAATTGAGAGCTTTGTTGTCTAGTATGCGAAATCAGGTTCATTGGCAAGAACGCACCAAAGAATATGCACAAGCAAAAAGAAGTATGGGTCTTCAAATAAGATGACCTAATGCTAGGCCTGTAGGTTTTGAAGACACCTTTTTGTTTCTCCTGGTAAATGATAAAATGAAAGAAAGATATGATGACAATCAGACTCTGTTACAATAATTTCATGGAGCATGGGAAAAAGCTAATTGGAAAATCCTAGCACGCTTGTGAAGAGAGATTTACTCCATTGCCAGCTCATCTCAAGAAAAGAGAGGTCATCTCTCCTCTTAATATCAGATGGTCTTTCAGAAGGGCAGATGCTTTAGTTAAAATTCTAAGAGATCTCAAGACAAACTGGATAGGGATGAGGTATAGACCTCCCTTATTTCTTAATCCACCTCTTGCTTTCCATATTTCAACATATCAGAATGATAGAGTTTTCAATGAATGGAGAGAAGGTGTTTTCTTTCATAGAGGGTTCATCCATGACCCTATAACTTTCAATTCAACAACAAAAGATGAGTATGACCTTAGTGCCAGATATGAAGAATGGAATAAAAGTTAAAGTTACAACTATGGAGCAGGAGGACATGCTAGAAACTAGGAGGGGAAGGAAATGATGAGGTAAAAATAACCTCATCATAATGAAACCAAAAAATCCTATTTATATAAGTTCAATCCTCAGTCTCTGCCAATTAATTAAACTTTAGGAGAAATAATTGCTTATCTTTAAGGAAAATTATGCAAACTTTATTTCTTATAATCAATTGAGGTATTCTACCAATATGGGTGATGAGCCTAAAATATGCTCATTATTTGAATATCATGATGTAATTTTAAATACCTTTTACTCTTTCTAATGGTTGTTTTAAACTCTGTGATTATAAACTTTTATCTTAAATTGGGTAGTATCCTATGACAATGCATTCCTATATTCCTGCAACTTAATATCTCCATATGTCTATATTCATGGCCCTATTTGACCTCCCAATTGACTGATATGATACGTGTGGTTTTTGGATAAATGAGATGAATTTAATGCGTGTGATTAATGATAAGTATCATGCTATTATATGTATGATTTCTTTCACCTTTGTTGCCATGTGTTCCACAGGTTGTTAAAGATAGTATGAACAAGTCAAGTGCAGCAAACCTCGGTTCTGAGTGAAGACCATTTCCACCATGACACCAAGGATATTGTTCCTACGAAGATGCTCTGTCCAGGTCATCGGGAGGAGATCTAAATGGTCATCAATCTAGGAAGAGTGGAGCACTGGATTCTCTCCGAATCATTTCGATAAATATACTTTCATTTATGGAAATTTGTTCCTCAGAATTAGGAAGCATCTATGTCCACATCTTTCTCTGTAAAGTTAGTTAGTTATTTGTTTTTCTATAAATAAATGTCCATCCTGCGTGAGTGAACAAGATTAGAGGATTAGAAAGGTTAAAAGAGATAAGACTGGAGAGTAGAAACATTACAGAGTATATAAGAGCAGTGCTATAATGATGAATAGATTTTTGTGTTAGTTTTCTTACAAGCAAAACAACCATGTATGTGATTTTGAGTTATGAATAAAAGGCTGATGAATTTTTGAGTTCAATTCTTGCATAGTTTGTTGATGCTTGCTAAGGGGGGCCACTTAGTAAGTATCTTTAGTTAGTAGTTTATTTCCTGTTGATTATCAGTTAGAATTTCATTTCAAGAAGTTTAGTGCAAACTCAGTCTTGTATTGTTCCTGTAGCATAAGGAATCCATCCATGTGTCTGTTCCTGCAGCATAAGACCAGTTCATGGTTTGTTCCTTAGAAATAGTTGTTATGATTTCTGTTTTAACTAAGTTATGCTTAAGTTGATAAGGCTTTGTTTTACATTCCTGCACCAGAAATAGAATTCCTTTTACACATTCATTTCTAGTAGGTTGTAGCTAAAATCGGTTTTTAGTGCACATACAATGCCGCTCCATTTCAAGTATACGTTCCCTAGTTTGACAAAGTAAATGAACGACCATGAGAAAATGTTAGTCACCTGCTGGAATGTCCAATTCCCAGGTTAGGATTTTTCACGACTTTTATATCTTTTTGTGGGCGACAACCATTTTTGGCACCGTTGCTGGGGATGGTGTCAAGCTAAGAACCTGTCATAGTCATTGTTAGCAGTAGCTTAGTGTGTTTATTCATAAATTTTCAAATCCTTCAATTTTTAGTTAAATTTGTTACATACATAGAAGAAGAGACGCTCTATCACTGATAACGATTTTGAACCAACTTATAATCTATTTGAGGAAGAAGGAAACTAAGATATCAATCCATTTGCTGAAGACCCACTCACTGAATTTCCCTTTGACCTTGCTGACGAAGAACCCCAGGAAAATCCATTTGCTCTGATACCTCATCAAGTAGATATGGCACAAAATCCACCTAATCGACCTCCTGCTTTTGAATTCCCTATTATTGCCCAGCAAGATAATGATAACCTCAAAAATATTCCTTCTTCATTACTTCCCAAGTTCTATGAACTAGTTACAGAGGACCCATATAGTTTCTTGTTTGAGTTTGACATCCTCTGTCAAAGTTATGATTATACCACAAATGCTCACAAGCTGAAGTTGTTTCCTGCTACTTTGAAGCAGGGAGCTCTAAGATGGTTCATGAGTCTGGGGAGGAATGCTGTTGATAGTTGGGCACTCATGCAAACAAAGTTTTTTGAGAAATATAAGGAATATTGCAAGAGTGGTAGTAAGGTTGATGATATATTCCGAATTCAGAAAAAGGAGGATGAAAGCTTGGAAGATTATGTCTCAAGGTTTTTGTTTTCCTTGAAGAAGAATTCAAACCATACTCTCAATGAAGAATCTTAGAAATTACTTTTTCTGAGGGGAATCAATGATTTATGTATTGATGCTTTGGATCTAATGGGAGGAGGAGATATAACCCAAGTGCCTTGGGATGATATTAAGAACATTTGTTGCAAATATTCTCGAGCAAGTGTCAAGAAGGGAAGAGGTCATCAGGCCAAAATGGGAAAGGCTTCTAATAATGGAGTTTCACGGATGGAGATTTCAAATTTGCTGTCTGATTTCAAGCAAAATATCATAAATAATATGGCTACACAGTTGGATACTATGCAAGCTCGAAAGAAACATGAGGAAGCTAAAGCAATCTTGGCCGAGTTCTGTCCACATTGTCGGCAAAAGAAGCATGACTACAGATGTAAGATGGTGGCTAACATGGAGGCTAAGAAATTACCTACTGACTTTAAAGTAGTAGAGGGTGATGATGACCAAGTATTCTACATTGCACAAAGGTGACCATGGGCTCAAAGACAAGGTATGCCTCAAGACCCTCTAACTTTTGATAATCCTTACTCTAATTACAGTAACCAATGGCAACCTACATATGGCCCATCACCACCATGGAATACCTCTCAACCACAATGGTCTAACTATCCAAATTCACAATGGCAATCTCCTTAAGGAGGTTGGCAGCACCCACAAGGACAATGGGCTCCACCCCAAGGTAACTAGCAGCAGAATTCTCAATGGAGAGGTTCTCAATAATGGCCGAACCAATCTCTTAGCTTTTTGCAGCTTTAGCAACCACAAACTCAGGCCCTCATGCCTCCCCCTGTAGCACCTACAAAAAATACTGGTCCTCCAAAACAAACGCCTATGCCTGCTCAACCATTGCCAAATCCTAATAATAAGCAGTAGCAACAACAGCCTATGTATTTTGCAGAAGCCAACCAGTATCTAGCCTATGCCCTGAATATTAATGATATCCATCTCAGGTCTGGAACCACCCTACCTGCTCCACAACCACCAGTAATTACTGAAATTCAAGATCCTCCCTCTGCTGAACAACTGACTGGTCCTGCAGAACATATACCTACATCAGATAATGCCTTTAAGGAGCCCGTCCTGCAACATCCAATAAAACCACCTTTTCCTCAGAGATTGCAAATCAATACACCTAAGTCTATAGAAGAGCCTACCTTTGATATTTTGGATCAGCTAAAAAATGTACACATTCAAATCCCTCTTTTTCAAGCCATTAAAGATGTTCCAATCTATGGGAAAGCCATTAAGGAGGCTTGTTTGAAGAAACCTGGAAGAAAGAAAAAGGATCCCCAAACTATCCATGTTCTAGGACATTTGGAAAATATTATGTTAGGAAAGGTAGTCATGCCAAAATATGCCGACCCTGGAAGTCTTGTGGTACAAGTCAATATTAATGGTCAGATGGTAAAAAATATTTTAGTTGACTTTGGTGCAGCCATTAATGTAATGACCAAGCATACTATGGAATATTTGAATATCCTAACCATTAGGTCTACACCTACCATCCTGTAGCTCACTAATAGTTCCATTGTAACACCTGATGGTATGGTAGAAGATATAATTGTCAACCTTGAGTCTTGGGAATACCCAGCAGATTTCACCATATTATCCACGAAAGCAACCTTGGGAGGATATCCTATCATTCTAGGTAGACCATGGTTAGCCACAGCTGATGCTTTTATAGGATGTCATTCAGGAAACATGACAATCTCTGATGGTCAATCAACAAAGAAATTGGCTTTATACCCACCTGCTCAACCTCAGCCAGATTTGTCTCACCCAATTTGGCCAGATTTGGGTGAGGAAACTAAAGAATTCAGTTCATTGGCTTACTTAATGATGCTGCAAACTAATCCGTTCTCC
>CM021101.1:613270572-613442957 GCA_007115665.2 Sequoiadendron giganteum
TAAAATGCTGCAAGATCAACACAAAGCTTTTGCATGAGAATATGGGGATATGAAGGGAATAGATCCTCAACTATGTACTCATAGGATCTACATTAAAGAAGATTGTTCTCTTGTTAAGCAACCTCAATGAAGGATAAACCCAACACTTAGGGAAATAGTTAAAAATGAACTCCAAAAGTTGCTTGATGCTAGTTTCATCTACCCTATCTCAAACAGTCAATGGGTATCTCCATTGGTGATTGTTCCTAAAAAAGGTGGGAAATGGCGAGTTTGTGTAGATTACATGGAGCTGAATACTACAACTAAAAAGGATCACTTTCCACTGCCATTTGTTGATCAAGTATTGGATTCATTGTCTGGTAAAAAGTATTTCTCATTTTTAGATGGATATAGTGGGTATAATCAAATTAAAATTGCCCCTAGGGATCAGGAAAAAACAACCTTTACTTGTCCATGGGGGACTTTTGCTTACTCTGTCCTACCTTTTGGCCTATGTAATGCCCCTACAACATTTCAAAGCACAGTAATTAGTATTTTTGCTGAAATTTCTCATGATTCTATGGAGATCTATATGGATGAATTCACCACTTATGGAGTAACTTATGAAGAAGCATTGTCAAATTTGGAGAAAGTGTTGAAAAGATGTAAGGAGCATAATTTATCTTTAAATAGTGAAAAGTGTTTTATAATGATGCAAGAGGGAATTGTTTTAGGCCATCACATCTCTCCAATAGGAATTCAGGTTGATCCTACAAAAATAGAAGTTATTCTAACTTTGCAAACACCTATGAAACAAAACGATGTTAGAAGCTTCTTAGGGCATGCTGGATACTATAGAAGATTCATTAAGGATTTCAGCAAAATAGTCAGTCCTCTGTATGATTTATTGACTAAGGATTGTGAATTCAATTGGACTGAGGCTTGTGACAAATCTTTTCTGCAACTTATGGACTTACTTACTAAAGCTCCTGTTCTTCAATGATTAAAGTGGAGTCTGCCCTTTCATACACACACAGATGCTTCTGATTATGCCATAAGAGCAGTGTTAGAACAGAAGGAGAATTCCATTGAGCATGCCATCTATTTCATCAGCAAAAATCTTCAAGGCCCATAATTAACCTATACTGACAGAAAAAGAATTGCAAACAGTTGTCTATGCTCTGAACAAGTTTTGGCATTATGTCACTGGTTATCAAATATTTATTCATACAGACCATGCAACAATAAGATACCTTATGAATAAGCCTGCCATATCTGGTAGATTAACAAGGTGGCTACTATTGTTGTAGGAATTCAATATCACAGTTATTGACAAGCCAGGCAAGGCAAATGTGGTGGCTGATTTCTTGTCAAGACTTCAAATAGCTACACCTGCCACATCTGAGGTAATTGATGATAGTTTTCTTGATGAACATCTATTTTTTATTGTTGCTCAAACACCATGGTATGCGGATATTTCAAATTACTTAGTAGCCAGTAAAATACCAACTCACTTCTCACCAAAGGACAGGAAGTTGTTGATTGAGAAAAGTTTTAACTTTTCATGGATTGCAGACTGTTTGTTTTACACAGGGCCTAGCCAAGTCATGCAAAGGTTTGTCAGAGAAGATGAGACATATGACATTCTGCATGCTTGTCATGATGAGCCATGTGGTGGGCACTTTGCATCTAAAAAAACATCAATGAAAGTGCTTAATACAAGGTATTATTGGCCCACACTACACAAGGATGCTATAGCCTTCACCAAAAAATGTGACAGATGTCAAAGAATGGGAAGACCAATGAAGTCTGATGAAATTCCCCTGTATCCACAAGTGGTGGTTACTCCCTTTGATAAGTGGGGAATGGATTTTGTTGGGCCAATTGATCCTCCATCCAATGGAAAATCCTACATTTTAATTTGCATTGATTATGTGACAAAATGGGTGGAAGTAAAAGCAATGACACATGCAAGTGACAATAAGGTTGCTGAGTTCCTTTATGAACAAATTTTTACCAGATTTGGAGTCCCTAGAGAACTTGTTACTAATCAGGGAGCTCAATTTACTTCAAACCTAATCACTACATTGATGAATGACTACAATATTAGGCACATAAAATCAAGCCCCTATCACCCTCAATCCAATGGTCAGGTAGAGGTAACTAATAGAGAATTGGAGACAATCCTTACAAAAATAGTCCAGTTACACAAGAAAGATTGGAGCAGTCATTTTCCAGAAGCAGTCTGGGCCTATAGGACAACATGGAAAACAACTACAGGGTTTACCCCTTTTGAGTTACTTTATGGTAAAACTGCCATGTTGCCAATAGAATTTGAGCATAAGACTATACTGACTGCACTTCAGCTTCAAATTGATCTTTCAGAAGCACAAAAGGAACACCTACTATAGTTAAATGCATTGGATGAGATGAGGAAGGCTTCCCTCCAACACATTGAAGCAATACAACAACAAAGAAAGAAATGGCATGACCACAATATCCGCACAAAGCATTTCTCCATTGGTGATTGGGCCCTACTCTATGACTCCAGGTATAAAGAGAATCATGGTAAGCTTACAACAAGATGGCTTGGTCTGTATGAAATTGAAAATGTATTTGAAAATGGTTTGGTTCAGTTGGCAACAATCTATCCTGTCTGCTTCAAACTGTTGGTTAATGGACACCGTCTTCGGTTGTACCATAAGCCTGCATCAAAAGACCAATTTATAAAATAGTTTATTTTAGATGCAACCACTGATCCTCATGCAGCGAAAGGCTTCGATCTTCTTCCTATAGCATCTCTTTGAACACTATGTTGTACGTCCATAATAAAGGTTTTCTTTTCACGAAAACCACTTTTTCCATCACCATCTATCATTTCACCTTTCTTGTCTACATCACCCATCCATGTCATCAATCTTACCTTACCACCACCATTCATGATCTCTTTCTCAAGTAGTCGTTTTCGGCTGTGCTGTGATATCTTCCAACATCTGCGAGCATTTAATACAAGGTACGCGATACTCTTTTCGTTTGTCACATAATTCATTTATTTTATTTGTTCATTTATTACAACTGTTTATCAGTCATTACTACTCATTCTTCACCTATCTTTTCGCACATGTGAGGACACATGTCAAATCTTAAGTAGGGGGCGGGGATTGTTTGTTTCAAACCTTTTTCTTTTGTCAATGCCACGTTTGATAAAAATAATTTTTAAATTGTACTTCCCAAGAATGAATGCAAGTGAATGCATGTTTTTTCCTTATCAGCAAGTTAACTGCTTAATTAAGTAGTTTTTAAAAGTCATTGCATGCAATTGTCTTTTATATCATTTTGGGAGAAAAGAAAGAAAAGAAACAGAGCAAGAAAAAGGTGTTTTTCAAATTTTCAGAAGAGGTTAAGTTTCGGGGATTTTTAGCAGAGTCAGTTTTTTGAAAATGGGTGGTCAGCTGGTAAGACATGAGCCAACAGCTCATGAGGCCTTAACACAAGATCCTCAGGTGGTTCAAGCATTCAGTATTTGTGGATTGTTGAACTATTTCTTGAGGATAGATTCTTTCGATGAAGAAGCTGCAAGTGAATTTTTGAGAACTCTTTCGGAAGGAGAGGCTACAGTATGGGGTTTAACAGTTGTTGTAACATAGGAAAGAATTGCTGAAGTAACAAGACTTCCAGCAGTAGGAGAAAATTTCCCTTCAAGAAGGGATGTTGTCTCTTCCAAGGCGGAATTCACATTGCCAACGGATGGACCCTTGGAGGTTTCAAAGAAAGGATGCAAACGGGTTTCATTGCCTTATCCATATTCAAAATACGCTTCTTTCATAATTTTAAACTATTAAGTCATATGAGGCATGAGTTAGTTGTCAACGTCCCAAATTTCTTGTTAAATCTTTTGGAGCGTAGTGCCTGTGAAACTCAAAAGGGTAAAGATAATTCCATCACCCACCATGCCCTAATCAAATTGTTGATTGAGTGTTCTTTGAGAGATGTATCATCCCTTTCTTGGCAATAATTTGCTGCCTAGAAAGGACTGCAACCTCCTGAACCTCCTGGAACACTCCCTGCTCAACCCAAAAAAAAGAGAAAGAAAGTAGAGTCTACAAGTAGGGAAGCAGAGCATGAATTATCTGTTCCTGTAGTACCTAGTCCTATAGCCTCTACACTTGAGCCCTCTATCCAAATAAAAACCAGGTCTGCTACAAGGAAAGAAAAGGGGAAAACAAAAATAGGTAAACCATCTAGTGCTGAGCATACCCTTGAAGCAAACCCTCAAACAACAAAGCGAAAACATGCTACCCAGCTTTTTCCTACAGCAACACCTATAGTCACCACAATTTCATCATCACCCTCTTCTACTGAGTCTGAACCTCCTAGGCAAGTTAAAAAGAGAAAAGCCGCAAAAGAACCTCTTGCACCTACTACATTGCCTAGAAGAGTTTCAACAAGGAAACAAAGTAAAACTACCTCAACACCCGTCCAACCTGAAATTATAATTATTTCAAAGGAATCTAAGGGATTTGATCATGAGGATTCTCAGAGTGTATCTAAGAATGTTAATAATAGTCCCTCTGTCATTCCTGAAGAGTTACAAATAGAAAATGAGGAAGTTGATGAAATGTAGCAGGGTTGCAGTGATGAAAAGAGGATGCCAAGCCTTAATGATTTGGCAAAGGCAGTTGAGATAGTTTCAGGAGAAGCACAATCCCCTCCTGAGCAACGAGAAAGAGAACCTAAAAAAACTAAGTTATTCAATGAAACACCAATGCCCACAGAACCTTGTCGTGCATTAGTTGTGTATAAGAGAACATTACTGATTGAGTACTTAAAATATCTCAAAATTCCCTGGAGGCCTATGACACTTCAAACCTTGAGTTTCCATCATCTTGCCAAAACTCAGATGCAACAAAGTCTGTGGGAAGAGGAGAAAAATAAATTGAAGAAGGAAAGTGAAAATCAAAAGCAAGAAATCCAAGAAATCAAGGGGAAAATGAATGACATGATGAGAGTAGCTAGGAAAATCATAGAATGTAGACCACCATCCAGGGTGTATGCAATGTGTCTAAAAGAGCAGTTTTTATGGTTTCAATTAATAAGAATTTTCAGAAATCTGGATCCTGTCATTCATTCTGCTAAAGAATTCTATGATGCCTATCAAGCAACACCTAATTGGTTAAGGAATTCTATGTGTGAATTTTATTTGCATGATTTATTAATACCTTTTGAAATAGAGTGGAATCCACTCCTTTACATTGGTGACATTCATTTGAGGTCACTTATGTCTTGGGCGGCTAATGAGATCAATTATGGGAAACAATTAGAAGATTATGAGGAAGCTGAAAGGAAAGAACCAGTTCCCCTGAGGCCAGAAAACTCCAATCCTCAAACAGTTCTTAGAACTTGGTTTTCTGTTACATATGCATTTTATGATCCTGCAGCAAGAATAAGGATATTTGATCTCAAAAAATAGGTATATGATGAATTTAAAGGTCAACCATACTTATTTTGGAAACACTCATCTTCTAGAATCATAACTAGATGGGAAAAATTAACAGTTGGCCTAAGAAAGTCTGAGCCTCATAGTCCTTTGAATTTCAGAGCAGCCATCAGAAGATCAGAGAGATACATACAACTGGGTCTCCAAGAGAGGTTTGAACTATGGTTTCCATTGACATTTCACCCCCCTGTTTTGATGTGGCCACTATACCCATATTTGGCCACAAATATTAATGAAACCAATGAAGCTTGCAGGTATGAAAGGTGGCAGAATTATAGAGGCTTCTACTACAAGTTTGGGACTGCAATGCAAGGACATGCTACTTCTACCGACTTCAGGGAAACAACTAGGAAGGTTAATGTTGGAGGACCAACATTAGCATAAGTAGGGGGAAAATGACGAGCCTAAAATATGCTCATTATTTGAATATCATGATGTACTTTTAAATACCTTTTACTCTTTCTAATGGTTGTTTTAAACTCTGTGATTATAAACTTTTATCTTAAATTGGGTAGTATCCTATGACAATGCATTCCTATATTCCTGCAGCTTAATATCTCCATATGTCTATATTCATGGCCCTATTTGACCTCCCAATTGACTGATATGATACATGTGGTTTTTGGATAAATGAGATGAATTTAATGTGTGTGATTAATGATAAGTATCATGCTATTATATGTATGCTTTCTTTTGCCTTTGTTGCCATGTGTTCCATAGGTTGTTAAAGATAGTATGAACAAGTCAAGTGCAGCAAACCTCGATTCTGAAGTGAATACCATTTCCACCATGGCACCAACGATATTGTTCCTGCGAAGACGCTCTGTCTGGGTCATCGGGAGGAGATCTAAATGGTCATCAATCTAGGAAGAGTGAAGCGTTGGATTCTCTTTGAATCAGTTGGATAGATATACTTTCATTTATGGAAATTTTTTCCCTAGAATTAGGAAGCATCTACATCTGCATCTTTCTCTGTCAAGTTAGTTAGTTATTTGTTTTTCTATAAATAAATGTTCCTCCTGCCCAAGTGAACAAGATTAGAGGATTAGAAAGGTTAAAAGAGATTAGGCTGGAGAGTAGAAACATTACAGAGTATGTAAGAGAAGTGCTATAATGATGAATAGATTTTTGTGTTAGTTTTCTTACAAGCAAAACAACCATGTATGTGATTCTGAGTTATACATAAAAGGCTGATGAAGTTTTGAGTTCAATTCTTGCATAGTTTGTTGATGCTTGCTAAGGGGGGCCACTTAGTAAGTATCTTTAGTTAGTAGTTTATTTCCTATTGATTATCAGTTAGAATTTCATTTTAGGAAGTTTAGCGCAAACTCAGTCTTGTATTGTTCTTGCAGCATAAGGAATCCATCCCTGTGTTTGTTCTTGTAGCATAAGACTAGTTCATGGTTTGTTCCTCAGAAATAGTTGTTATGATTTCTGCTTTAACTAAGTTATGCTTAAGTTGATAAGGCTTTGTTTTACGTTCCTACACCAGAAATAGAATTCCTTTTACGCATTCATTTCTAGTAGGTTGTGGATAAATTCGGTTCTTAGTGCACATACAGTGCCACTCCATTTCAAGTATACGTTCCCTGGTTTGACAAAGTAAATGAATGACCATGAGAAGATGTTAGTCACCTGCTGGAATGTCCAATTCCCAGGTTAGGATTTTCCCTGACTTTTATATCCTTTTGTGGGCGACAACCAATGGGTTTAATGGGTTGTTTTGAGTGTTTTTGTAGGGAAATAATCAGACATCATGCAACAACTGCAAAAAGTTTAACCAACATGTGCCTTAATAATGATTGAAGATAGATGTTGGGAACCTACTCCTAAACATCAGGTTGATGAACCGAAGATATAGTTGTTAATTTAATTTATGTTATGATATTTAATCAAAAAATTCATGGCTCGTCTCGAGCCTTCTTAATGTTTATGTAATGGGTTTTAAAGACAAGGGAGTTAGTTATAAACTGTTATAGACTTTTTCAATGGCTATCCACACCATCTGAAATCTAGGATTTAGTTAAAAGTTTTTCTATAAAAATGTAATTTCCTGAAGTCGAAGGATATATACTCAATAGTAATGTAATGTTGTTAACATGATCTCTGAATACTTATGAAACTATCTTCTGTTAATTGTTGAGCTGTTGAGCTATGGATGACAATTGTCTTTAATGGAAGAATTTCAGAACCAGTAGTGTATGTAACTTGAGAATGAATATAATAACCCGCGAGCTAGCCACTCAAGGGAGGATAACTTAAATAGATAAGTACTTACTGTTATGTTGTTTTTGTTACATAGTCCACCATTCAGTAGGAAATCATTAAGTGTGTCAATTGTTGAGTCTGAAGTTCCAAAGCACTCTTTGTTTTCAATTATTATGAGTTACTTGTTGCAACTATTAGAATCTTTTACTGTTAAAAGAATGTTTCATGGTCTATTTACTCATTTTTCCACTTCCATAGTTTATCAGCTGTTCAATTTATTTATTCCTATGCTTTCTATCTTAGTTGTTATGCTTTCTAAATTAGTTATCTTGTGCTTTCTAGTTTAAATATTTCCAATTTTCTTAGAATAAATTGTTTCCTAGTTAAGTAGTTAGATGGCCTTAGACTAAAATTGACTTCAGTAGTTTAAAGAAAAACAAAAAATCTAAGATGAGTTATCTAAATTATCTTCTATTTCAAACTACCTTGGACACTGCCCGGTCAACTTATTGACATTTTATATTCTAAAGTAATGGGACCTAACGACAGCCTAACAATAATCTGATCTCAGAATAAATCAGTGTATACATCAAGGTGTCAATATGTCCATCATCAAATACATCAAAATGTAGCATCAAAGGCACTATGTACTGCTACCCTCGGATGTCATGGGCCTCGTTGGTAAACCTCCTGCAGCCCCTTATGGACCTACACTTGGTGCACCAATACCTAGGTCTAGACTGGGATCTTAGAGTGGTGGTTGAGTAACACCCATACTAGTGGTCCTGGAGTGGCTACGACCTGATCATGGCTATGCATAGCTGACCCAACACTCTGCAGACATTTTCTCATAGTATCACCCTTTGTAGTACTCTACCTCCTTAGCAGACTGGCAAAGCTCTCTCACTAAATCTCCTATACTGACCCCATCAACCATGCTCTATAGTCTATCATCCACAACCTCTGCCTGTATATACCGCTATCTCACGGTATCCCTCTCAACAGTCAAGGTAGCAACCTATGCCTATGCTTGTGTTGCCTATGCGTGTGCCTAGGTTAGTGCCAGTGCATGTGTCTGCAGCTATGTCTAGGCCTAGGCTAGCTATCCCTACAAAGTTTGTACCTATCCCTAGGCTTGTTCTAGTTGTGCTTGTAGTTCTTGAACCTGACCCTATAATGTCTAGACCTGTGCCTATAACCCAACAATTTGTGTCTACTACCACTGTGAGGACAACCAAAGAATTATTGGCCACTGTCCATTGGGTGTTGTTGACCTCCTCTTGGGTACTACCTAAAAATACAACACCTCTCTATCTCCCCGTCCACCTCCACCATCTCCATCACCATCTCCCTTGTCATCACCCCCATCATCCCCCTCCTCCTCTACCTCCTCCTCCTCATCTCCTTTGTCCCTCCTCCTCTACACTACCTACCCTACCCTCCTACCAACCTCTAAAATAGGTGTTGGCTCATCTGGACTCGAGATCCCTAGGAAGGGATGAGTATGAAAGTACTCTACATAATCAACCATCATCGACGCATCAAAAATCTCAGGATGATAAGCTCAGGCAATGGGTTGTAAACCATAATACTGAACACACGCAACATCATAATCCAATGTAGGCCCCCACTCTAGAATATCCACTCTCCGTCGAGTATAATGGGCTACTCCCTATGGCATACCCCGCACCCTACCAAACTGTCGGAGCACCCTCAAAGCCAAGAATATGCTCTCGATCAAATACCTAGTGTTACAAACAAATGGAATCTTGATCTGATCCTCTTGCTAGGCCTCGTAGTCCACATAAGGCCACCATATAATTGAGTCATGATCATCTAGAACTCTTTGTCAGTACTCTGACTTGCCCAACTTATGCTAGAAAAGTGGCCCTGTATATCTAAAAACATATGATCTCCCTGCAATTTGAGCCCTCCCTACCACTAGTCGTGTCACTGAAATGTGTTCCCAGGCCTAGAGATGTAACAAAGTGCACCCTACCACGAGACTGCTAGTACCTTGATACACAACCTAATGTAGATCATGATATAAATATGCAAGCATACACAAACCCCATGTATATCTAGTCTCGTGTGCAATAATGCCCTCCAACACCCAACCCCAACCAACTGAGAAGTCCTTCGACCTATGGTCAGGGTAGAGAAAACCACCAATGAACCCTGCTAAGACACATGGCAACGATTATCGTGTAGCAATCAGTTCCCGCTAGGAAATCTCATACCTGTCGAGCCGATCATCTTGAAAGATCTTCTACATAGAATCAGTCCTGCCCTACTCCTCATGGTCATATCACTGGATCACCCATGACTAGTATCCTCAAAATCTAATAAACATCATTTGGGGTCACTGTGATCTCACTAGTCGCCAAGTGGAAGGTGTTGTGATCACTATGACACAACTTTGCAAGTGTCGTCAAAATCCCCTTGTTAATCTGGTATTGGGGCATAATGAAGTCAACCCGCATTGGGAAATGATACCTAGGTCTGGCTGGGTCAACTATGGGATCATGTCCCATGTCCATGGAAAGCACTCTCAAACCTATAGAAATCCTAAGCCATCCTCCTATGATCATAACACATGAGAATTCAACACATCAATTGAATCAACCTATCAATCAACATATCAATCAATCAAATCAACTGACATGAGATTTTGATCAAATCTTGAGGAGCACCTATCCTTTCATCAAGTCTCATTTATCATGAGATCGATCATCATCAATCATCCTATCTCTGACTCTCATTTTTCATGATGTCAAATAATCATCATTATCTATCCTATTATCGATCGTCGCCTATCATGAGGATGATCATCAACCTATCAATCAACATCAACATATCATCAGCTAACGTGATCATCAACCATTGAAAACTAGGAGGAAACGTTCAAAAATCATTTTTCTCAACGCACTAAAACAAAGTTTCTATGCACTAATTTATTAGATGCGCTAGAAAATTTGCCATATGCGCTATAACAATATTTTTATGCACTAATTCAAGATGCACTAGGAAATTGACCTAATGCACCGGAACAGAGCCGTGAAGCGCTATTTCCCACATGCGCTAAAAGACTTATCCTATGCGCTAGACCTCCTATGTGCTAAAATAGTTGTTCTATGTGCTATATCGGCACCCACATGCACTAAACCTATTTAAGTCATTTCTTGCAACCCTATGTGCTAAATCCCCTGTTCTATGAATTGTATCAGGTGTTGTATGTGCTAAAACACTAATCCTATGCGCTAAAACATGTGAAAATCCAAATTTTTAAAAATGCAAACAAGAGGGAAAATTAAGTGCAAAAATAAAAAAGTAGGGTTTCTCAAGGTATGTACCGAAGGTCTGTATGCATCTGGCCGCTGGTGGCATCAGACTTGCTCAAATCTATGGGTGTGCCACATAACTCTATCCATCCTGGCTCTCTTTAGTCTCTCAATTTTTCACAATGCAAGGTTACAAATGAACTTTTTTTTACTCATTTTAACCTTTTAAGAGATAATTAAAGGGGTAATTTGGTGGCATTTATTTGATTATTTTTTAAGGGCCTTTTTAATCAATTAATTGACAATGTGGCAGGACTATTATCATTTTTTGAGAGACAAATCAGGTTACCATTATAAAATTTGAAGCTCGTCAGATTATTATAAGAAAATCATAAAACCATCAAAATCTTTCAAAAATCTAAAATTCATAATAAAAATTCAAAAATCTTCGATTTATCTCCCGAGGGGGCATCCATTCATCGCCTGAAAAATCAACATTTGGGGCATGTCAAAAAATTTATCATCACAGTCTGACAATTTTCTCTTTGAAGCAATGTGTCTACATACATCACTTCAAAGAGGGGCAAAATGTGTACACATAAAAATGGTCTGGAGCACAATTAATTAAATACTTGATATTTAATTAATAAATCCTAATTCTTCTACTAATATAAATAAATAAATAAATTTATTTATATAGTTCATCCCTTAATTCTTCTATTTCAAAAATCATTTTCCCTCTTAAATTAATTAAATGTACAAATTAAATAATTTGTCATTTAATTAATTTCCCTCCATTTAAATTTGAATTTTTAATTCAAATTTGTCACTTTTCTCCATAATCTCCTAACTATCTCTAACTCATCCTCCACCTCATCACATGTCACACAATTTCATTTATTCCTAATTTTTAAATTTGGAATATTCACTCCAACCTCTCAACCTCCTAACCTCTTTGGAAACACATGGCTCTCTCTTCTAATTGATGCTCTTTGACACTTGGATGATTTTCCCTTCTAAGTGGAGCAACCTCCATGAATTCCTCTAACCTCTTTCTGATCTACCATTGATCCCCTAGGATCATGATCCAGACCATCCATCCTTGCCACCTCATCCCAAGCTTGGAAAAATCTATAAAAAGGAGCTCATCATACAGCTTTTCAAGAGGCAACTGAGATGAACTTATGCTAGAGAAATTGATAGCAATTGAGAGCAATTGAGAGTTTGCATTTTCATATAGCATAGTTATCATGGCACTTTTAATTTGGATTATTTTAGTATTGCATTAGATTTCATTTTTTTTCATAGAATTACATCATTAATCCTAGTATCATCATACATAGCAACACTTTTCTCTTCCATTCAACATTTAAACTTCAAAAATACAAAAATAGTGATGTAGGCATGTAGTTTGCATTGCACAACATCTTCTCATTTCTTAGGTTGTCATCTTTGTAGATTCATGTGCAACACTTAACTAGATCTGAGAGCATGAATTCAAAGGTCCTCAAGACTAGAGAACCATGGAATGATTTGAAAGGATAGCAATAGCAATTTGGTTTTGTTATTTCAATTCCTTTTATGTAAGACATTTCATGGATATGTGTGTTGGGTTTTAAATTGTTATTCCCTTCTCCACTATTTTTCACACATAATTTCTATCCTTGAAACTCCATTAGAGGAAGATGTACCCATAGAATACTAGTAACCTCTTCCTTTATTTATAGCTGCTCTGGAATGATTTTGACATATCTTCTTAATAGCATCCCAGGGAACTTGGGTGATATCTCCTTCTCCTATCAAATCCAGAGCATCAACACAAGCCTCACTAATTCCTCTAAAGAAGAACAACTTTTGAGATTCTTCATTGAGTGCATGGTGTGGAGACTTCTTCAAACTAAACTGGAACCTTGAAAAATAGTCCTCCAAACTTTCATCCTCCTTTTGCTACATCCTAAAGATATCACTTCCTCTCATATCACTACCTCCACAATATTCTTTGTACTTTTCAAGAAAATTTTCCTTCATCTTTTCCCAACTATTTATAGTATTCCTTCCTAAGCTCATAAACCACCTTAATGCATCTTCTTTCAAAGTAGTAGGAAACAACTTAATCCTATGAGCATCAATAGTGTAATAATAGCTTCTATAGAGGATATCAAGTTCAAATAGGAAAGTGTATGGGTCCTCTGTTACCAGCCCATAGAATTTAGGAAGAACTGAAGTAGGAATGTTCTTGAGGTTATTAGCATCATTTTATGGAGGGATAGGGGAATGAAAGGTTGGATGGTTAGGCCGAGTTGGGTCAGCCATATTTTCTTGATGGACTATTAGAGAAAATGGGTTCTTTATCAGGTTTTGGACAACTTGTTCTCCAAAAGAAGTTTCAGAACTGGCCAAATCTGGAAATGCATTAGCAAAAGGGTTTACTTCTTCTTCTGGAGAATTTTGAAACTCAACTAGCTAGTTATCGGGGTTAGGGTCATTAGGAAGGAATATCCCTAAAGCATCTCTTCTCCTACCCCTATGCATGCAGTATTACTTAGTATTAGCCAACTCACACCAAAAATTTGGTGAAATAATAATGGGTCATTACTTATTCTAATGAAGGGTATGCTAAAAACAAACTTCAAAAATAGGAAAGAAACTAAAAATTTTCCTAGTTTGACACCATCCCCGACAACAGTTCCAAAAATGTTGGCCTCCTCTAATGATTCAACAACTAAGACCTTAAAGCTATAATTGAGAGATTGGACATATGTACTGAATAGGTATCTTTCTCATCATGAAGGTTCATTTAATTGTCAATCAAGGGACGTGAAATTGAAATGGGTTCAACTATATGTGCACTAGGTTTCTATTGTATCCATATTCATTCTATAACTAGAAAAGACATGATGTTGAAAGTAAATTGCTTGAAATGAAGCAAGATAAACATTAAGCGTAAACCATAAACTTTACTGAACTGAAATACATGACAAAAATAGAAATCTCAGCAAATGGACAAGAAACTACTTTGTCTGCTTTGGCTATAGGAACAGTCATAGAATGGAATTCTAGTGGTTGCAGGAACAAACAGTTGCTAGAATTGTAACTATTACTGAACATAAAAGTAATGACTGAGCTAAAGGATGGAGTACTCACCAAGTGGGTCCCCTTGGGTGAGTTTCGCTTGAAACTAAGTTAGATGCAACAAAATTATAATATCATTTTATTCATTGAAAGTGTGATTACAATGGAACAACAACATATCTATAATATTTCTTAAAACTAGGAATGCAAGTAAACCATTAGAACATCCAACCTTCTGAGAAGGAGCATCTGATTATTATTTATAGGAAGAAAACTCCTAACTAACTAAAAAACTAGGCAGTCAACTCCAACAAATTAGGGCACCACTTATTGAAATCATAGAAAGAGGAAAGGAGGTTATGCATGTGCAGGATTTGGTCAAGCCAATCTTTCCTGAACGTAGATTTAGCATAACAACACCTCCTATATTCACTCAACTAACAAATATGATCATTAAAATGGTAGTTACAATTTGACTAGTAATTTCCCTCCATTGACCTTTTAATAATCATCCTTTTGACTTCTTTGGCAACCGACCAACTGGCAATAACTTCTTCTATTTTGTAGGCTTCATTCATAACAACATCTTAATGTGAACCTGCAAAATAATATTAGCACGCACAAACAATTGCATGTCCATAATTATCTTAAAACAACATCCATTCATCACATGTAAAATCAACATAGATTAATCCATATAGCACGTTAATATTATCAAAAATCACAAGGATAAACTTATGCCCAAGGTTCTCAAATCTAGGGAAATAACATAAAGGATGCCAACAACCAAGTGCCAAAGTCTATGGTATCATCAACAAATGTATGATAAGCCTCATCAAACTTGAGCCATTAATTGGACTCATCACATGCAAATAATTTTTTTCTTCTAATCATAAATTATGGTCCAATGGTTCTCATCTTATGATGTCTCCCTCCATTTTTAAGTTCTAGAATCTTTGTTAGACGAATTCTGCTTCACTCTATTTATTGTTTATGCCTTAATCCCTACTTTTTTGAATACTATAACCTTTTCATTTTTGAATTTTTAAAAAAATTAAGTTGGTGTATGCAACTCTTTCGAATTTGATAATGACAACCAAACCGGTCCCCCAACTTAAAGGCGTAATTTGTCCTCAAATTGTAAGGTATGAAAATTATGGAGGGGATAATTTTTTAAAGCATTATAGATATAGATATAATCTAAAGTAAATTTGGTATGAATGTGAATTCCATGTAAAATTAATAGAATTAATGTAATCATAGTTTATAATGTGAAAAATACCTAAAATAGGTGTAGTGATGGGAAATGTGTTGTAGGTGATGTGATTTGGATTCTACCAAGTAGCAATGTGTTGAGAGAAATAACATGATGGAAGTTGATGGTGGTATTGTGGGAAGCTTTCCATATAGATAACTATTAGAATGATTGGACACATCTAGAAGAGGCTCAATATGAAAAAAGAAAGCTATTAAATTTGAGGAATTGATTTATTATGATGTGACATGTTGCATGTACATGATAGATAATAAGAGTGGATATGTGTAGAGATGATGAAAATTATGTAAAACTGAGAGTGATAGTTGTGTGTGAACTGGTAGTGGGTTGGAGGTAGTTATTGTGAGTTGTGGTAGAACAAGTCCCTTGTGTAATTGCATCGAGGTTGTTGCTACAAGTCCCATGAGAAGAAGTGCTCGTTACTCGCTGCTAGTAGTTGGGAATAGCTTTTGCTGGTGGTACAAGTTATTGGTGATATAGTGCATGTGTGTGCATTTGTTTTAGTTTATTATTTAGTGAGAATCATGCATATTTCATACTAGTAGGTGAGCTTATTGGCTCATCTATAGGCGTATCAATGGTTGACTCGACTATGTACGCATGGTTTAAAATTAATGCTAAATTTTTTAAGTGGTGTAAACTATTATAGCAAGTCCTATAGGAACTCTTCTTTGTTCAATGGCTTTTTATAAAGCTTGAGTCGATGTCCATTGACCATCAAAGAGAACATGTGTGAATCAATTGTATTTAACTGTATTGCTCCATTTTAAATAATTATTTTATTTCATAAGGACCTAGCCACCGTCTGTAATTTACCCTTGTGGTCCTTAAACCTTGAATTATAGAGAAATACCTAGACCCCTTCATGAAATGCCTTAGTTTTGATAAACTAGTCATGCCATTTAATTAATCATTTTTGCACAATATCTATATGGTGGATTTCTTCCATCCTTATTTCATCTAGAGCATTTAGATTATGTAATCTATCCTTCTAAGCTTTAGAGAGATTCATTCTAAGTTGCACCATTGTTTTGAGTGTTTTCTGTTCAAATTTAATGGAAAGGATAACCTTTTTCCCATATACTAATTCATATGGCATAAATCTTGTAGTTGTTTTCCAATTCGTCTTATACACCCAGACAACTTCTAGTAACCTTGTTTCCAAGTACTTTCAATGCAGTTGGATCGTCTTTACTAGAATGTCTTCAATTTCCCTATTTATGACCACAACTTTCCCATTTTCTTGTGGGTGGTAGGAAGTTGAATTTTTATGTCTAATTTCATATTCTTTGACTGGATGGGCTATAAAATTTAAATTAAATTATGGTCCTTGATTTGTGACTCCCTAGGCACTCCATACCTTATGAAAATGTCTTCATAGAGGAATGTTGCAACTTTTCTATCTCTAGTAAACTGTAATGCTTTAACCTCCACCCATTTTGTTAGATAATTAGTATAGACTAGTATGTACTCATTATTGGAGGTGAGAGCTATTGGTACAATGAAATCCAATCCCCATTTATTAATGGTGTAATAACCAATTATGGCTACATGTTCATTTCATCACTTATTATAGGTCTACCCATCCTCTGGCATCTATCACACCTCCTTATATACTTGACTACATCTTTATGGAGTGTTGGATAGTATTAGCCAATGTTTAGAATCTTTAGAGTTGTTCTCTTGGCTATAAAATTTCCTCCACAAGGCTCATCATGATAAGCCTCAAGGATATCATATATTTTATCTTCCCTTGTGTACCTTCTCATTATATTATTGTTTCCTATATATAATAGATAGCTAGCCACCCGTGAATATGAAAAGCTACACTCAACTAATTGGAAGTTTTCTCTAGGTGAGAGATGTGGGAGTGCCCTGCCTGTAACCAAGTAGTTAGCTATGTATGCATACCAAGGTTTTTACACTATCAAGGTAAACAAGTTTTCATTTGAAAAAGAATCATCCATAATTTCTTCTTTTGTTCTCACTTGCAATCGAGAAAGAAAGTTAGCTACCATGTTTGCTTTACCTAGTTTATCCATAATAGCTATATCAAACTTGTAAAAATAATAACCACCTAAAAATTCGGCCACCAACCATTAGTTTGTTCATCAAATATCAAATTGATATCATTAGTATGAACAAAAAAAAGGTAACCAATGATATAGTATCTGAATTTATTAATTAAATAGACTACTGATAATATTTCCTTCTTTGTGATAGTGTGATTGAGCTCAACAACTTGAAGATTTTTATTGATGTAATAAATAACATACTCCAAATTACCTTCCTTCTATCCTAAAACAACACCTATAAAAAAATTAGAAGCATCTATATATGGATGTGGAAAGGAAATCTTTAGTTAGGGCCTCTCAAAATAGGTGTCCTTGTGAGAGATGTTTTGAGAACTTCAAAAGCTTCCTGGAAATCAATGGTACATTCAAATTCAATGTCCTTATATAAGAGGGCAAACAGGAAAGCTACTATTTATTGAAATCTTTAATAAATCTTCTATAGTATCTTGCATGTCCAAGGAAAATCCTCACATCTTTTTCCTTCTAGGGGGTAGGTAGAGTAGGGATCACTTCTATTTTTTAGGATCCACCTGAATCTCCCTAATTGATATAAAGTGTTTGAAAACCATTCCTTCAGTCATCATCATGAAACATTTCTCATTAATTAAAGAGAGATTATGATCTTGACACCTTTGAAGGAACTTCTCCAAGTTTTCTAATGCTTCTTTATAAGAATTTCTATAAGTGGTGAAGCAATCCATGTATATTTCCATAAAGACATGGGAAAAATATGAAAATATGCGTAGGATGACTCTTTTTTTTGGTCATTATAGTTTACGAATATCATCAAAATTACATGTGTTTCAATTCACAATTTAAAAAAAATAAAATTGACCACGCAGGGTCTCAAAATATGAACATTATAAATGACCTCGTAGGGTCTCAAAATATGCACAATATATATGTCCTATAGTATTTTTATGCTATATATTTAACTATTTACAATAAACCAACTTCAAAAAAGATCCGCTTTAGCTATGTCTCCATTTGGTCTTATTGTTGGTGTGTTATGTTTATATATAATTAACACTCTCATAGTAATCTTCCATCTCATTCCATCTAATCAACGTATCCATCTCAAAAATGTTAATCATTTTATCTTACTTCTACAATAAAGTCCTCTCCTTGGTTCACAAAAAATCTTGGACCAGCCCTAAGTCCTAGATTTGTTTGTATTGTTTCTTTTGTGTATTTTTTGTTATGTTTCACTTGGAATTCCATATAACTCTTCAAGCATGGAATGTTATCTTCTTTACAAAATGGGAAATGTCTTGCATATTTTATTTCTTCCTTGTTTACTTCTATTTTTCCTTTTTTAGTAGCTTAGCAAATTTTTCTTTGGACACCTCCATTATGATTGTTACCTACAGAAAAATATTATCAAATATGAGTCTTATATTATAATAAGTAAGATCTCTCCTAATGCCTTGGTACCTTTCCTCATTTCTAGTATTTCGTAAAAACCATAAAATTTCCATATTTAGTAAAAGCCAATACAAATTAAGAGGTTTTTCCATTCCTTCAATAAAACCACATAGAATTTCTTGATTTTTTCTTTAACCAATTTCCCCAACCCTCTAATCCTACAAAAAAGATATTCCATATTACTTTAGCAAAGAAACAGTCAATGTATATATATAATTGATTTAGGATTTTTACATATTTCACTCATATTTACATTGTCTTTCAAGAAGAAACAAGGAAATTTTTACAATAACAACATCCATTTGTAACAAGCTTTCTTTGGCTCTAACATATTGGTCCACATGTGTTTAAATATTTTATTCCACTATTTAAGATTTAATTCTAGATTCCAACATTGATTCAAGTGGCTGGTCAAATCTAGGTTTTCTTCAATAGCATTGTAAAAAAAATGGCCTTTATAAAAAATATCATTACCTTCAATCCAATTAAAGTATTCCAAGTTGTATTTATTTATTTATTCATTGTAATGACCTTCAAGTCTTTGAATTTATCTTTAATCATAGAGTATGTTCTCCATTGAGTTGGAGGTAGATTATATTCGATATTGAGTGAAGCCCAAGACTTTAATTTCTTGTTACATAATATGTCTTTGAACTCGTTGATACCTTTCTTGTACCATGATTTTTCTTAGCATCCTTGTAGTAATGCAAGGGGATTATTTTTCTGATAGAAATTCCACCATATTGATCTCATTGGATAAACATTATTTATATATGTTTCCAATGAAAGTTTGTTTATTATCCAATTTCTACTTAGTTTCCAAGCTTTCCATAGACTTTTGAAGACATTGGATTTAGCTGGGGACACAAGGAATTTACCAAAATATTAGGTCACGGAGAGGGATAAAATTCCAAGATTTAGCTTGTCTTGGTACATATCTTTGGATGTTAATCCTTATTAGTAGTTTCCAATGCTCATTTCATTTCAGGGCTTTGCAAATCCACTTTATTGTAAGGGAGATTCCTTTCCTTTTAAAGTCTTTTAGACCTAGACCACCTTCACACTTCTCTAAACAACACCATTCCCACCTAACTACATGTTTTTTCTTGTTTCCTTTGCCACTAGACCATAGGAAATGTCTATTTTTTGTATCTCATTTATTTGGGAACTACTAAATAATTGCACCGAAGAGTAATACTTGAATCCTACCTGCTAACGATAAGAATTGTTTATTCCAGCTTCATAAATTTTTTCCAATCTTCTTCTTTATCTAATCCCACATGTCTTTTAAACTGGGATTTACCACAAAATTTATTTCCAAATATCTTACTTGTTTATTTGGTCCACCCCCTTGAAATTCATGTTTTCAAAGCCACTTTGATGGGGAGGCTTCCCAACTTAACATTATGGATTTCCCTTTTGAAATTTTTGCTCCACCTACCATACAAAATACTTTTTTTCTGTATTAGATTTTTGAAGTTCTCTTCAAGATTTAGAAATAGTACATTATCATCTGCAAATTAAATGTTTATGCGCTCTTCCTTATTTGGTAGAGTTAATCCATTGACTCTTGGGATTATTGTTGAACCCCTTCGTATAAATAAAATTACACTTGAGACAATTACAAATAGGGAAGGGGCAAGTGAGAACCCTAACCTATTGATCTTTGTAGATGGAATTATTTTGTTAACGATCCATTTTCATTGACTTGAGCTACTACATCTCATCAAGGTGTTTATCATTTGATAAAATTTCTCAGGGAAACCAAATGCCTCTAGAGTCATCATTATAAAATGGCCACTCAATCCTGTCATATGCTTTCTCAAAGTCAGAGAGTCACATGCCTATATTATGATTGGAATGTTTTTCCCAATCCATTTCTTCATAGCTAGCCAGTGTTGGAAAAATGTGTCTCAACCTTGAAATTACATAAGGTACTATTTATACGTACGCGATTCCTCTGAAAGCTAAATTTCATGTATATTTTATTATTGTAAATCTGGACCATTCATCATTAGGTCTTAGATCAAACGCTCAATATTTTGTTGGCTTGACTTGCCTTATAAGGAAACCCTATTTTATGAGGGAATGATATTATGGTTGTGTATTGTGATGTATTTTGAGAGTCTAATAGCAGTTGTGTTGTGTATGGATCTTTGGTTGGTGATACTCTTGTGAGAATCTTTCTCTGCAAGTATATTATAATCTTTGTGATTTCTGAATAATATATTAGGTGGCTTTTGGAGTGTGGAGTTTTCCTCCTAAAAGGATTTCCCCATGTAAATCATTGTGTTGTGGTATGCATGATATTTATGTTTTTTTTTTAAAAAGTTTTTGTAACTTTTGTAAATATTTGTAAAGTTTTGCATTATCCTCCTGTCAAGATTAGTGTAGGAATTTGTTCCGCTACCTTAGCTTCCTTACAATGAGAAGGTTTTATAGAATATATCTACCTTTTATAAATCTTGTTTGTGTATTGTTGATGAACTTGGGGAGGATTTCAACCAACCTAAGGCTATGATCTTTTACAAAATTTTGTAGGATACACTAAGTATCATTATTGGCCACCAATTATTTATTAAGGCTTTATCTCCATCTTTAGGTATTATTTTAATAAAACCCTTGTTTATGGTCCTTAGTGATCCTCTATTACTAGCTTCAGTGTATGCGTGAAGGAGATAATCACTTACCCATTCTTTATTTCTTTTGTAAAACTAGATTGGTAGACCATATTCCCCTAACAATTTATCATTGTTTAATGTTTGTATGGATTTTATTATTTCCTCCTTAAATATCTCTTTGCTTAGCATTTTTTCACAGTCTTTAGAGATTTTTTTTGGTATTAACCTCTTGTATTCATTCCTTACATTACTCTCACATTTTATCACCTTCAAAGGTGAACAAATATTTGTAGAACTAGTAAAAAAAATTCTTTACTTCTTTAGGGTCATTTATCATGTAGTTCTTATCCCATGTATATTTCACTTTTTCTTTTACTTCTTTTTCTTTTAAATATTTAATGAAAAAATTGGACCCTTTGTCCCCTTGACTTATCCAATTCATTTTTTCCCTTCTTTTTAATCTTTGGTCTCTATAGTTTTTTAGTTTCCTCAGGGAGCCTTTAGTGGATACTAGTTCTTCATTCACTGTTATATTCTTAGGATCATGCTGAAGACATTTTTCAAGATTTAGAAGTTTTTCTTGTAAGGAAATCTCAACATTTTTGTTATCCTTTGCTCTTTGCTCTCCTAGAGTTTGGAAAATAATTTCCCATCCTTTCACAAATTACTATTCCATCTCTTTATGGTTGAATTATTTTTTAACATCCATTTATTGATTTCTCCAAGTGTAAAAAATAGCCTCATTATAGTCCCTTTAGTAAGTCTGTATTTAAGATAAAAAATTATCTTACAGACTTTAGGTCTTTTGTTGTCTACCATTATCTTGACATTGACATGATGATGATTTGATAGAGACCAAGGGTACACTTTTACCCTATTATTTTCATCGGTTTGATCAAAGTTGAAACAATCTTTATTGGCATAGAATCTATCTAGCTTGCTATAAATTCTCTTATTTCCTCTCTATAAATTGCACCATACAAACCAAATATTTTTACTTTCTTTTCCCATTCCTTCAACAGGATCAAACAATTTGAGTCTATTCTTCATTTTATACCAGAAAAAAATAATTATTCCCTTTCCAACCCATGTCTATACTACTTGATTTGTCTTCATTATTTTCAATCATGTTAAAATCCCCCCCACAATCCAAGGCACATTCTATAGATTATACATCTATTTCCATAATTCACACCTATTTTTGTAATCATTAGGCACATATATGAAGCAAAGGCCAAATCTTCTATTTTCATTTTCAATAATTACATAAACTTCCATATTATAGGGAGAAGTTCCATGTTCTTTTACAAATTTGGACAATAAGTTCTATGTTCTTTTTCAGTGTAAAATTTATTGCATTAACTTCTTGTAGTAGGACAATGTCTTTATATTTTCTTGGTTTAAGTATCTTCTAACATTGTATTTCCTATCTAGGGATTCAAGTCCTCCCATGTTCCATGTAATGCAATTAAACATCATCAACTTCTATTACTTGTGTTTCCTCTTCCATGCTCCTAAATTTATTGAAGGATTAAATTGGAAGTTTTCTTTTTTGACATTTTTCCTTAGGGAGTCATTTCCTCTTTATAACTTTTCCTTTTTTTTTTTTTTCCTTTAACCATCCATTGAGAAATTAGTTATTCTTTACTTTCTTCTGAGTGAATTCTTCACTAGATAAATTGGAAATAATAGTTTTTGAAAGCATATGCCTCTCTGTGACCCTTTCTTTTGTTAAATTCCCCATCTTCCTTGCTAGATTTTGTAAATTAGGTGCACTTTGATTATCATCATTTTGTATTTTATTGTCTCGGACTAGTTCATGAATAATCTTATTTTGTTCAAAATTAGAGATAGGCAAGTGGGGTCTCTTTTGACTATTTATAGAGTTTGACCTTTCTTGCTCTTCTATTTTCTTTATTTATCCCTTGATTATGCTTGTCTAAGGCTAATCCAATGGTATCCTTTGTTTGCCCAAGGTTAGTCTTAGACAGATGGAACGTCTCAAATTTTTCAAGGTCCTTATTAAATTGATTGAACTTGGAACAAACATTCCCTCCTTTTTTATATTTGTGGGAGTCTTTTTTTAATCATAACGTTATTTAACTCTTGAACATAATTCAAAATTTTATGTTCTGAGCTTAAGTTCATTGATTTCAAGCTTTTAGTACTTTATTTTCTTGTTTCTTTTCCTACCTTATTTTTTCCTCTTTGTTTGGGACTTCTATATTATGAGTAGTCTCTTTGAGAATTCTTTGGATTCCTTTATTATTCTAATTATTGGTTTTTACCCTATTGTTAACAATAATTTGTTTTTTGAGTTTTTTCATCACTAATTCTTGAGCATTCTTTTTATGCCCTGGAAGATTATTTGTTCTATTTTTTAGAAAGAAGTGTATTTCCTCTAGGAAATTGTTTTCCTTTGGAGGTAGAGAAGCATCCTTAGATTCAGAGCTTGTTATCCCTGTACCTTGTTCTTCAATTTTAGAATTATTGACTTTTAACCCCAAATGTTTTTTGCATCTTTGACATATTTATCTACCCCTTCTAGGACAACCTGAATTATTTCAATAATGTTTGTTCTGGGATCAAACTAAAAAAATTAGTTTAGGGTTTAACTCAACTATTTATGAAGATTCTAATAAGTTTAAAAAATTTGCTGGTTCTACAACATCTAATACAATATTTTGACCTCTTCCACCATTCTAATTTTATTTTGTTACAATTGTTAGATTAGAGTTTATAGACTTGGAATAAACTCTTTGGTCTTTCTCTTTACCTCTAAGAATTAGGCAATTCTTTCTCACATGCCCTTCTTTTTTGTATATGAATAAAGAATTTAGTCTTCCTAATAGTTCTATTTTATAATTCAATATTTGTATTTCTCTCTATTTCTTTTGGTAAGTCTATTCCTATTAATATGGAGACCAACACTCTTGCGTTCATATGTATGAGGGTGATTTTTGTTTCCTCTATCCTCATTACTTTCCCAAATTGGGATATCAATTGTGACAAGAATGCCTACAACTAAGGAGGGCCACTTTTTATTGTGACCCACCTAGGGCATGAGAGGACTGAGACCTCTTCATTTAGCACATTTGGAGACCATACAATTACCCTAAAAATTGAATTTATTATAGTCCAAAAAAATTTCAAGATATTTTTTGCTTGTATAGCATTATTTTGAAGAATACCATGAATAATCCCTTTTGAACCATCCTACAAAAAGTGTATTGTATGCCTAATTTCTTGTTCTAGACATTATAAAACCATTCATTTAAATATTTTCTAGCAAGGACCTTGTTGCAATCTAGGGTAACAAGGAAGATTGCTATGTTCTTAAGTTGGTTTTCCTCTCTTTCCATGGTGTTAACCGTTTCAAAATTCAGAAATACAATAACTTTTTAAGGCTATTAGGAGAGCACTTACTATTTTTTATTCCTATTTGTTGTGCCCCACAGTCAAATCCATCTCCTTTCACCTCAAATTTAGTAGAAACTAAGACATCTCCCCCCTTCTATCTTTTGTAACTATGTTCCTTAAAGATTTGATATTTCCTTTATTACCTTCGTAAGTGTTATATGCCTTAATTTTATCATCTAAGGGATCACCTATTGCCAAGTTTACCCCTTCCATTAATTATCCATATGCTTTGGAGGCCATTGTACCTTAGGGATAAACACACACTGTCGAGGGTAAGGTAACTTTCAGAGTGTGCTAAAAGTTTTAAAAATTAAGAGAGGCCAGAAGAAGGAATGGAACCATAAAATAAAATGCTCTATGAACAAGAAACAAATGCAATGACTATTGAGGAAAGGACCCAAGAAACATTAGGAGAGTGTCATGCCCAATTTCCTCATAACATTTACCTGGAATGTAGAAAGTTGCCAATGAACTCTACAGGGTCACACAATCTACAATGTTAGTGTGGGTTTACAATATTACAATTTTCAGATATGTGAATATGTCTTTTCTATTTTAGAGATTGAAAATATGTTTTTTTTGTTTGTTTTTATTTATTTTTTAGACCAACAGATCTGTAGAATAACACTGACAAGGATATAAGGATTGGCATACCAGAAACCCCTTTGTTTATGTCTTCCACTTATTTACTTATGCTACTTATTAATTAGTATATTGTTGTTTTACTTGGGTTCTGAAGGCACTCAAAGAGGGGAGCAACCCTCTTCAACAAGTCGCACCCTCTACGTATGAGGCAGTTAACAAGTTAAGCTATGATATTTTTTTATGAGACATTTGTTTGCAGATTACAGAAGCTTCAAGACTACACCAGCCTGTGCTTACATTTCTGTATTTATTTATTTATTTATTTTATTTACTCTATAGGTCTCACATATTTGCAACAACATAAAAGGCTACGTAAGGAAAGAATGATGTTATTCATAGTAATTTTTTTCCTCAATATTTATACAAATATATTTTCTTTGATTTCAAATTTGTTCTCAGAGTAGTATACGGGTACACATATGAATATATATGCTTGTGTTATTTCAGTTAAATCATATTTTATTTTACACATTAACTGTATTTATTTATTTGTTTGTTTATTTACAGCAAATTCACTATTTTATTCAACAAATTATTAACAAGGTTGTTGCTTTTGTTTTTATACAATTTTATCTCATTGTTAACAGTTGCATGTGTTTATATCTCTATATATAAAAGAAAAGGTTTATTTAAAAATATTTGATAGTATTGGGGGGATTGGGTAGCATCTCCCATATGGGGGCACAGACTGCTGCAGCTGGGATAAAAGGGCACGCCCCCTTATTCCCATTCTCTCTTTTTTTGTTCAAATTTTATTTATGGTTTTTTATATAATATTCAATGTCTCCCCTTTTTTTAATATATAAAACTTAGCAATATTTATTTATATATAATATAAATATATATAGATAATATATATTATATTATATATATATACAATATAAAATATTGATTCTTTAAACTAAGTGAAATATATTTTAATATATGCAACAAAAATATAATATATATGTATAATGCAATATATTTCATAGTGTGACACTCACACACATGTATACGTTTGTGAATCTAATGATGAAATAATATCTTTTAAATCAAAATACTTGAAAGTAATATATTTATGAATCACTTCAAATTGATTACTCATCCTTTTTAATAAATTGCATGCAAATGAACAACTATAACTTGTGAAGGTTCGATATTATACTTTATAGACCTATTCATTTATTTATGACAAATTACATTAAGCATGAAATTTTAATTTAAATGTTTAGTTACAATAACGTTCTATTTTATCAACTTTCTTTTTGCAAAAAATACCATTCTTTTTTCATTAATGCAAAAGAGAGAATCACTCCTCAAATCTTAATTACTTTTATTTTCTTACAAAATTCATACCAATATTTACGATATTCAACTAAATTTATTCAAGAGAATTTATGATGCTCATTCAATATCAAAAAAAAAAATCATAATTAAATTTACATGATATTTCCTTCAAATGTCAAATGAAACACGTTTTTTTTCATACATTTATCTAAATACATGTTTATAAAGTGCGTTCTTCCCTTTTTACAATAAGATGAAATTTTTTCATATATTATTTCCATATTACAACTTATACATAAAAAATAAAATGACACAAATAGCATGGCAATGAATAAAACTTGTTTCTTTCATTCTTTCATTTTATAATGGAATATTAACCTTCAATATTACAAACATTATGTAGGCATACAATGAAAAATACACAAATGAAAAAGACTTTATCTCCACCCTACCTTAATGGCATCATGAAGCCTCATGGGCTCTCGCCATATCCCCAAGCAAGAACATTCATTTAGACCCAAATAAAGGGGTCTCCACATACACCTCAAGAGATTTAAAATATTACACAACAAAGTCACTCCTATCAACATATGCATTCTACTTCAAGGAAATGATCTCCTATATCCTATTTTCTCACTCAAACACAAGGAAATACATAAACAACATCACACAATCAAATAACCAAGTATTTGCAAGGAGAATAAGACTTATCTTTTTACATTGCTTGTAGTGATGAGTCTCATTTCCTCCAACATGAGACCAATCTTGAATCCTTCAACTCTAATATGCAAGACTTTCTTCATTTTCTTTTTTTTCTTAACTCCCTTTCTCTCTTTTTCTCAATACTTAACTAAAAATTCTCCAAAAGGAGAAGTGGGTAACAATCCTATTTTTCTTTTCTCAACAAAATATAAAGGGATTCATCTTAAATCCTCTTGAATGAGGGAGTGACACTTGTCATTCTCATTCAATCCTCAAGCGCAATCTCCCACAAGTGCTCACACATATGTGAGAAAAATCGGGGAGATGGGAAAGGAAGGAGTGTATTCCATTCCATCCCAAAAGTCTTCATCCTCATTAAGAGGAGGGTGGAGTACTTTTCCACCCATCCCTAATGTCTCATCTCACAAATGAGTTTGAGATCCAAGACACTCTTCCCTTACCCCAAGGTCTCCCAAATCTGTTACTCCCCAAAAGAGACAATAAATGAGGGTCATATCTTGGATACAACCCAAAATATAGCCATAAATAGACACCTAGCCCATAGGTACTTACCTTAGGGTATTAGAAAAGGTGAAAATACGCAAAACAAGCCTTTTTATGACCTCTTAAAAGTTCATGAAAAGAGGAATTCGAATTTTAACTTAACTAAGGGTGTTCAACCTTAATTCCCCACTTACACTTTTAACCACATGATATAACATTTAGTTATCCCAACAACTCATCTCGCAGCTAAACCCCACATAAATCACCATTACACATAGGCTTTAATCTTCAAAAATATTTTCTAGATTCTAAGGCTCTATCTAGATATTCAAAATAACTAAACCAAAACCACAATACTCACTTGACCTTTAATGTTAAGCCCACATCGACTCACTTAATTTATTGCACAACATAATTAAGCACAGTTAGACCATAATAATAAACCACATTAATTTCAAATTGAATCCTTGTAACTTTATTCATGAATCATTTACATAGCTAATTACTCATTCAATGTAATACAACACAACAATTATCTTATTTCAAACTCATCTTATAATTTTAAATCTTATTCAATAATTCACATGCACATACATCTTCATTAAGTAAAATAATGATGATATAACATAAAGTAAAAATAACTACAAGATTACTGTTAGATGATATGTAATGCCATGCCTCATAACCCTAGAGGAAGTTGCAACAACTAGAAAATCGTATAAATTTTTTCTTAAAAAGTGCAATGTTAACATGAAAGCTGCACTACACTATCAAAACATCCTCTAAGGCACGTGACAAAGGTTAAATCTAAATCCCATAACATATGCATTACTCCTATATAGAAATTAATTAAATACTAAACATGAATTAAAGTACATACATTCAAACATAGAAATTACATCACATAGATAAGATATACATCAAGATTCCAATAATACATTAACTCATCAATAAAGTTTACATCACTCATTCCCAGAATGAGGTATATCATACATATGAGTTACAGAATACATGAGACCACCTCGAATACAACTGAGGGGTAATAAAAGTACAACAACCATCTGTAACAATAAACAATGCAAGAAATAAACAAGCTGGACTCCACGAGCTCTCCACTGGAAAACCTCGCCATCACGATCTGAAGAAAAGGGACCCAACAGAGTAAGGTGCACATTCCACCCAACCAAGTGGTACCCGAAGGCCCACCCCCTGTGCTAGGAGATAGTAACAAGGTTCCCTAGGCAATACCATCTACCACTAGACACATGCTAACACATAACTAATCTTAGCATAAACTAGTACAACACTAACTCATAGATTCAATGCTTCTAGTGATAAATAATAAGATACAACAGTGAACTAACCATACTGCTGACATAGGAGGAGTGTCTCCACAAAGATATATGGGTTACTTCGGCAGATCTTCCCAAACCTTGGCCCCCATCAAGAATCACTCTTCTACTGTCAACACAGAGAACAAAACCACTCCAAAACTAGGATGCAATACAAGATAAATTTCTACTCCAAACCTAGGAGGCAAAACATTCCTGTTCTAGGAAATCGAGTAATCACTGACAGTGGAAAATGCACTAACCAAGAGAACAAACTGGGCTGACATTAAAATGATTCACAACCCCCAAATCTAAAACACAATTGGAAGACTTAAATCATTTCTAAACCATTTCCCCAAAAAGTAAATAGGGGAAATAACATGCAAAGACAATAATACAAGAAATAAACTACTTTCGGATATATTAAATCCAATTTCCCCCTTTCAGTTAATTTACATCAAGATATTGCCCAAGTAAATAAAATAAAATAAAAATAACATTAAAACCCCTTAACAACTAGAGAAGGGAAATTCTAAGTTATATGTAATTCAATTCCTCGAAAACTTTTAATAAATAATAATTTCTACTTCAAAATTATTTCTTCCAATTCTTCTATTTGTGCACCTAATGCATGCATCCATTTTAAAACAAATATTTTTATAATCATTAATTATATGTTTATATATATATATATATTGAGTATATACATATTCATATATATATGCCAATATATATATATTTAATATATAATAAAATATATTACAATATAATCCATTATTTAACAAAAACCATAATAAATTATATATATATATAATATACATATATACTATATATTATAACATTAATACATAAAAAAAAATCGCAATGAACAAATTAAAAGGCTAACAAACTTATTTAAATAAGGTTCAAAGAAATTTTAGAGAGGGTCAGACTGTATTTAATACAGTCGACAACCCTCACCATTGGAGGTTGCACTTCCAATGGCAACGCTTCCTCGACATTAATGTGGAGGGCACTGCCATGGCAGGCGCTTCCCCCCACAATGGACAGCTGTGGGTATTTCCCCCAGTTGTACCACTATAAAATACTTTTAAAAAAAACCAACGGTTTTTAAAAAAAAAGAATTCCAAACTCCCAAAAATTATATTCGTCGTACGGATGGAAACCATGGTCTTTTACAGTCAATTCAACATTGAATAATAATAAATATATATATATACATTGTATATATGTGTATGTATATATTTAGATAAATATATATACACATATATGTATATATATAATATATATATTTAAGGAATTCAACACACCAGTTTAATTGGGGAATTTTTTTTCAAAAATGCCATCTACAGGAAAATTTTAGAAACACCACAAAAAGCCAAATTTTACAGAGAAAGATCTAAACTAAAAATATTTTCAATATATAATAAACAAAAATTAAAGAAGAAACCTGTAGTCCAACACCTGTGAATTTGTAAATTTGAAGCAGCGCCTCCTCCACAAATCCAAGTATCTTCTCCCAAATAAACAATATCTTTCTTAGGAACAATACAATTTCTCGAACACATAAACCTCTCCCAAAAGTAACTTTTCTAAAAAATTCAAGAACATAGAACTTTTCTCGAGAGTAATTCTTCAAATATTCCCAGAACACATGCAAAATCACAAAAAAGATTTCCTTTCTTAATCTTTTCCCAACACCCAAAATATCCTATGTGCTTCTCCATGAAGAAGCTTCTCACTTCTTTCGTTAAATCCACAATTTCCTCCCCATGAAAAAAAAATTCAACAACCTCATAATTTCTTCTAACACATGTTAAAACCCAAAATATCTTTAACAACCAAATTGCATAAAATCCTCTAGATATTTTAAAACTAAAAATATTTACCATTTCAAATTTAACTTAATTAAACTAATTTAATTAATTAATAAATAATATAATCCTAAGATTAGACTATTTACCAATTAAAATTAATTAATTAATTAATTCACCACTTCTAACATTAAAATAAGATTAATTTAATAATCATCTTAAATAATTAAATCCATTAAATTACCTTTTACAAACTTTGCAACATAATAACTTCAAAGCAAAATTATATAACTTTTAACAAACAAAACCGGCTACACCCGATGACACACTGTGACTAGGGTAAAGGCTTGACACGGGAATCTTAGCTTCTATCTCCCAATCAACATTATCGTTGGGTAATGGACACGCTCAAACCTATGAACCCAGGTGGAGCCGATGTCTTGTACCTGCAAACCTATAAACATGCATATATAGAACATGCATATACACATCATAATAGAACACATCATAAAGAGAAAATCATGAAATCGCAGGGCACTCTCAAGCGAGTGATGCAATTTTGTCCCCTTCACCAATACACTATCACAAAACTGACAATTCTAACATATATAATCTACTCATGTGCAAATAACAATGTTATTCCAAATAATCATTATACTAATCAAAGGCATGTCAAAATGATAACATCAAAATAGAGTAACATCACATCATAACATATAATCCACATTGCTCTAAGGTTAGCGATCAAAAATGACAAAGCATCATAGTCTAAACATAAGAGAAAAACAGAGGGGTGTTACACGATCACCTTCTTTATCACTCGTAATATATCTAACCATCTTTTTAGGAGAAATATATAACAATTTAAGGTTGTATTAGTCAATGCAAGGCGAGGTCTTACATCCCCCTCCCCTTAGCTTAGACTTCTTCTTGGAAGTCATTAAGGTATGGAAACATAATCTTACAATAGCAACACATATAAATCTATTAACATACTAATTACTTTACTTTTTAAATAATCAAAACATTCAACTTTAAGAACACATTGGAGACATTCCTTCTATTAATCAAACATCTAAATACCTAAGATTTTTCACCATAGAATATTTATCCAATATACTCACATATTACAAAAGTTAGTAGTCGTCCATGTAATTAACACCCTTGATTAAAAATTAAACTAACATATATCCAAACACATAAACAATATTTGATACCCTTTAGGCTTCCCTTTTGCATCATAAACATCACTTATGATGTTAAAAACAATATATATTTTTTTTGTTTCAGTATCAATTTATGTTTCAAAATTATTAGCTTCACATTTTGCCCAAATATGTCCTTAAGAGGAAATTTTACCTTATAATCATGACACTCATACCATGTCTTGAGGAATATTAACTTTGCATCATTTGTTACTATCTTTCTCACATAGTTCACAGGTATGTCACATCACATTTACTTGCAAATTTACATGTAAACACAACAATAACAAGGATACTCTTCCTAATTGGGTGCACCTGTCCTCATACAAAGGATGCTCTTCACAATTGGGTGCACCTGTCCTCATACAAAGGATGCTCTTCACAATTGGGTGCACCTGTCCTCACACAAAGGATGATCTTCCCATTTAGGTGTGCATGTCCTCATACAAACACATAATTTATAACACAAGGCTCACACAATGGGGTTTACGAGGATGAATATTCTTGGATACCATAGCCATTAGGAAAGATGATATCGAGGCCCTTCTCTAAGGACCCCTCCATACATTTCCTAGTACCTTCCCCTTGTTTGTTTAAGGGGGTTATCCTCCAAGAGGAAGGTACAACAAGAACAATCATAGAACTAGGGGAAGAATGGATTTATGACTGTCCCATTTTGGTCCCATTTATAATCCCTTCCAAAAAATAATTCCCCAACACATCTACTACCCTATAAAACCTATCAAGGAACCCCTCAAGATATGGTGTTTTACAAATGTCACATTACACCACACATGCCAACAATTTTTAAACAAGGAGAAAGCCTCAAACCGAGTAGCATAAAATCATAAACCAAAGTTTCAATAAAAATCCCAAAGAAGAAACTATAAATTCAAGAGAGAAACAAAACAAAGATCAATTGTAGCTACATTGCAAAATTCCAATCTTAGTTAAAAAATGAAATTAAACAAGTCCTTGAGGCAATTCAGACTATAACAACCTTCAAATGGCTAAATAGCCTAATAAAATAAATGTAAAATTCCATATTGTTGGCACAAAATAAACTAAAACATCAATTAAGAATTACCAATAATTCATATTTCAACAATAAAATTTACACATTACGAGCACCATGTGAATTTGATAAGCCACCTAAGGGGAGGAGGGGAATGGTGGTTCTCTAACCACACAAGTATAATAGCATGCAATAACAAGTGGTCCCTAACCACATAAATATGAATAATTGGTGGTCCCTAACCACATAATTATGAATAATTGGTGGTCCCTAACCACATAAATATGATAGTGAGCAATATCATGGTGAAATTTTCCATATAGTGTCAATACCCTATATTGCTAAAGTAACCAAAATCTATAATCAATATGGCCCAAATAATTCCATCACTTACACATGGGTTACAAATGTCAACGAGTAGGTTTGCACTATGAACATAGAAGTGTGGTTCTAATATGTGGGAGGAGTAGGTTAGGGACTACATCCTAGGAAACCATATATCTTCCATTGGAGTTCCTCTTCTCTCTCAACCCTTATTTACACTAGTTGGCATCTCACTTTCGTAAGGAGGGAACCATACACTATGGGTACACATTTAATAGACAAAAAAGACTAGCACAAGGGAGTACATCACATTACATTCAATAGGCATACAACCACACACATAATGTTTACATCATCACATAACTAGCTAACTTTCACAAAGGTCATCACAAAGGGTACACATAGGGGATCTTACTTAACATCCACCACTCTTATCCCAAGTCGGATACCCCGTATCTCATACTTGGGGCACACCAAATATACTAGTTTCCATATTTCATAACATGATATAATTCACCATATTATATAACAAAATCAATTTACTTAAATACACTCCATTTATTTAGACAAAATTCATCTATCCACTTTGAATATGTAAAAGGATTTTCTAGATGATGCAAACTATAGCTTGGGTATATTACTCTATTCTCCAAAAATTAATAAATACATGGTACACCACACTTTTCATCTTACTAAGTTAGTGTTTGACATCGCATATATTATCAAGATTCATTCTCTATATTCATCCATACCATTTTTTCTTTCATTCAACTATGTTTGTTATTCTCACTAACATATCAATAAGGATAATTCCACTATAATTTTCACAACATGCTAAAGAAGGTTTCCTACTTAATGAGAAAGATAGTTAGTTGTTTTTGTTTGAAACATTGCAATATGAGAAAAGAAGGCACGCTTCAAGACATAAAACACATAATAAATCTTGGAATAGAAATTCTCACTTGGCTTAGTAATATCTTTTTAAAAGTCTTGTATTTCGCTATCTAGGGTTGAACCATTTAATAACATGTTATAACCACCCCCACTTTTTTTTTGCAATCACGGTTCCATCTAACCTCATAAAGATGCACAATGAGAAAAAGTCTTGAAATCTTTATCTTCCTTTAAGTTTTCGCCTTTACATTTGTGTGTAAATGTTCTTCCCTCAAAGAGTAAGTATGGTCAATAGTATAGAAGCCACCACATTATTTGAAAGTTTTACATGTCTAATTTGGTGTCTCTTATCTATATAGTTTAACTTTTCCATCACTTAGCACACAATGAATCAAAAAAAATCATTACTCCACTTATAAATTCAATGATTGATTATTCAATTCTTGTGACATCCACAACATTTAGGTCAACAACTAACTAAATACGTTATTACTTCCTATATGACATGTATCCTTTCTTAATTTGGTACCCCTAAGCCTTTAATCCTTATCTATAAGGAAATTAGTAATAACATGCATCTTAGATAGTGTTTTAACTCCAATTTAATATTTTGACAAGGTCTCTTCACAAAGGTTTTATGTTTAATTACTATAAGGGGATCATTTATACACCACATCTATCGATCTTCACAATCATATCTTAATTGACTCCTATGCATTCACCTTTGTCTGAAATATTAACAATCATGTTGCTTCACTACTATTTAATCTTTAAACAATAGAGCACAAGGGTTTGGTAGTTGTTATAGTTCTATTAAATTTCTTAGGTCATTGTTTATTTGCAGAAGTGCTTAAATAACTTAAAGTTTCACCATTCAATTCAAGGTAAAATCCAATTTTGACCTTTTTCCTAAATTGTGTTTTCTATACCATGCAAGGTCTTGATTATAAGTTTATGTAATCATACATGAAATTTATCCTACCATCCATAAGGTGTTTCCTTCATTGCTTCACAAGATCATGAACTATGTCCTTATACACTATGTGTAAATTAACAATTTTTGAGTAATAGGGAAGGCTTAGAAATACCATGGTCTAAGGCATACAAAGTATTATTCCATGATTATTTTGAGTCTATTTTCAAATCATGAACAGTTCCTTGGGCTTAATTCCAACAATCTACACCCTAAGGGTTTAATTTTATTCTTTGACAATATTTTAAATCCAAAATGTATGGGGTGCTCAAATTACACATAATACAAAGTCAAGAGGTTTTCTATTGTTTCACTCTTGTTGTTAATTTGATTTAATTCATTTAAGGGTTAACACATTAATCCCTTATGTGGATCATATAATTTTATTTTCTTTTGACTAGTTACTAGTTTCTAAAATATAGTTATGGTGTTCCATCCTTTATTTGTACTAAGGTTTCTAAAAATAAATAGGCTAATCCCAAAATAACCATAATTTTAAGAAGTCACATTATTATTGTATTTAAGAATTATGATCATAAGAAATCAACAAAATAATTTTTCCTTAATAATACACATCGTGATGTCCTATTACACTATCCATGCATGTTATATAAAGATCGTGCTTCGAAACACAAGTTATTTTTATTTTACCCCCCCTTTTTTTAAAATGCCCTAAATTATGAAGGGATAAGAGGTGATCTTGAGTAGTTTATCATTGCTTAAATGTTTCATGCTTCAATTAGCCAAATCTCCATGTTTAATTTATTGCATAAATCTTGTGATTAAAGCATCTACTTAAGGAATTCAGTAGGGTCAATTTGATCCTTCCCACAAAAAAATTAAACTAGTTTAGCACAATTAATTTTGCTGAAACTCATTCATTAATATTATTTTCACAAGTTTACCTAACTATCACAAAGTGTCTCATACATCTTCATCACTCATACAATTAAGGCTTGAATAGTTCCTAGAGTCCCTAGTTAGCAACTTGAGGCTCTGATACCAAGTGTCATGCCCAATTTCCTCCTTACAGGTCTAGTGTCGCTATCACAACATTTATCTGGAATGTAGAATGCTACCAATGAACTCTACAGGGTTACATGATCTGTAATGATAGTGTGGGTTTACAATTTTATAGTTTTTTAGATTTGTGAATATCTCTTTTTTGTTCTAGAGATTGAAAAGATTCTTTTTTTTTTGTTTATTTTATTTTTTAGACTAGCTGATCTAGAGAATAACACTAAGAAGGATATAAGGACTGACATACTAGAAACCCATTTGTTTATGCCTTCCACTTGTTTACTTATGTTGCTTATTACTTGGTATATTGTTGTGTTACTTGGGTTTTGAAGGCACTCAAAGAGGGGAGCAACCCTCGTCAACAAGCTGCGACCTCTGAGTATGAGGCAGTTAACAAGTTAAGTTGTGCTATTTTTTTGAGACATTTGTTTGTAGATTACAGAAGCTTCAAGACTACCCCAGCATGTGCATATTTTTTTGTATTTATTTATTTTATTTACTCTACAGGTCTCACATATTTCAGCAACACAAAAGTTGCATGAGGAAATGATGATGTTATTCATAGTAAATTTTTTCCTCAAATATCCGTATATTTATACAAATATATTTTCTTTGATTTCAGATCTCTTCACAGAGTAGTATATTGGTGCACATATGAATATATATGCTTGTGTTATTTCAATTAAATCCTATTTTATTTTCAACATTAATTGTATTTATTTATTTATTTACAACAGATTCACTATTTTATTCAGCAAATTATTGACAACAAGGTTGTTGCTTTTGTTTTTATACAATTTTATCTCATTTTTAACAATTGTCTGTCTTTATCTCTCTATATATAAAAGAAAAGGTTTATTTAAAAATATTTGATAGTAGTGGGTGCACTAGGTAAAACCTCCCATATGGCAGCGTAGATTGTCGCAGTTGGGATAAAAGGGCTCACCCCCTTATTACCATTCTTTTTTTTGGTTTAAAATTTATTTATGATAATATTTTAATATTCAACTCCCCTTTTTTTTAATATATAAAACTTAGCAATATTTATTTATGTATAATATAAATGTATATAAATAATATATATTATATTATATATACAATATAAAATATTGGTTCTTTAAAATAAGTGAAATATATTTTAATATATGCAACCGAAAAATAATATATGTGTATTATGAAATATATTTCATAGTGTGACACTTACACACACGTATATGTTTGTGAATCTAATGATGAAATAATCTATTTTAAATCAAAATACTTGAAAGTAATGTATTTATGAATCACTTAAAATTGATTCCTCATCCTTTTTAATAAATTGCATGTAAATGAACAATTATAACTTGCAAAGGTTTGATATTATACTTTATAGACCTATTCATTTATTTATGACAAATTACATTAAGCATGAAATTTCAATTTAAATATTTAGTTACAATAACCTCCTATCTTATCAACTTTCTTTTCCTATGACCTTAAAATACAAAAACACCATTTTCTCTTTTCCATCGATGCAAAACAGAGAATCACTCCTCAAATCTTAATTACTTTTATTTTCTTACAAAACTCACACCAATATTTATGATATTCAACTAAATTTCTTCAAGATAATTTATAATGCTCATTCAATATCAAAATAAAGAATCATAATTAAATTTGCATGATATTTCCTTTAAATGTCAAATGAAACACTCTTTGTTTTCATACATTTCTCTAAATGCATGTTTATAAAGTACTTTCTTCCCTTTTTACAGTAAGATGCAAATTTTTCATATATTATTTCCATATTACAACGTATACATAAAAATAATGACACAAATAGCATGTCAATGAATAAAACTTGCTTCTTCCATTCTTTCATTTTATAATGGAATATTAGCCTTCAATATTACAAACATTATGTAGAAATACAATAAAAAATAAACAAATGAAAAAGATTTTCTCTCCACCTTACCTTAATGGCATCATGAAGCTTCATAGGCTCTAGCCATACCCTCAAGCAAGAACATTCATTTAGATGGGCCAAATTGAAGGGGTCTCCACATACACCTCGAGATTTAAAATATTATACAACAAAATCACTCCTATCAACATATGCATTCTACTTCCAGAAAATGATCTCCCATATCCTATTTTCTCACTCAAACACAAGAAAACACATAAACAACATCACACAATGAAATAACCAAGTATTTGCAAGGAAAATAAGACTTATTTTTCTACATTGCTTGTAGGAATGAGTCTCATTTCCTCCAACATGAGACCAAGCTTGAATCCTTCAACTCCAATATGCAAGACTTTCCTCGTTTTCTTCTTTTTCTTAACTCTCTTTCTCTTTTTTTCTCAATACTTAACCAAAAATTCTCCAAAAAGAGAAGTGGGTAACAACCCTATTTTTCTTTTCTCAACAATATATAAAAAGATTCATTTTGAATCCTCTTGAATGAGGGAGTGAAACTTGTCATTCTCTCATTCAATTCTCAAACACAATCTCCCACAAGTGCTCACACATGTGTGAGCAAATTTGGGGAGATGAGAAAGGAAGGAGTGTATTCCACTCCATCCCAAAAGTCTTCATCCTCATTAAGAGGAGGGTGGAGTACTTTTCCAGCCATCCCTAATGTCCCATCTCATAAATGAGTTTGGGAAACAAGACACTCTTCCCTTACCCAAAGGTCTCCCAAATTCGTCACTCCCCAAAAGAGACAATAAATGAGGGCCATATCTTGGATACGACCCAAGATATAGCCATAAATAGACACCTAACCCTAGGTACTTACCTTTGGGTATTAGAAAATGTGAAAAAACACAAAATAAACCTTTTTATGACCTCTTAAAAGCTCATGAAAAGAGGAATTCGAATTTTAACTTAACTAAAGGTGTCCAACCTTAATTACCCACTTACACTTTTAACCACATGATATAACATTTAGTTATCCCCACAACTCATCTAACACCTAAACTCCACATAAATCACCATTAAGCATAAGCTTTAATCTTCAAAATATTTTCTAGATTCTAAGGTTCTATCTAGATATTCAAAATAACTAAACCAAAACCACAATACTTACTCAAACTTTAATATTAATCCCACATCGACTCAATTTCTTGCACAACACAATTAAGCACAATTAGACCATAATAATAAACCACTATAATTATAAATCGAGTCCTTGTAACTTTATTCTTCAATAATTTACATAGCTAATTACTCATTCAATTTAATATGACACAACAATTATTTTATTTCAAATTCATCTTATAATTTCAAATCTTATTCAATAATTCACATGCACATACATCTTCATTAAGTAAAATAATGATGATATAACATAAAGTAAAAATAACTACAAGGTTACTGTCAGACAATCACCTTATTTATCACTCACAATTTACCTAACCATCTATTTAGGAGAAATATATAACAATTTAAGGTTGTATTAGTCACATGCAAGGCAAGGTCTTACATAGAGAAAATGAGAGTTAGGAAATAAAACTCTCAATGGCTTACAACCATTTCATTGTTGGCACCCTACATGCCAAAATTCATCCCCCTCAAAATAGCTCTTTGGAATGTTGCAGGTGCATTACATAGCCCAATTGGAAAAAGTGAGTAGGCTTGTGTACCCCATGGACATGTAAAGGTTTTTTTATCTTATTATTTTGGAGCTATTTTTATTTGATTGTAGCCACTAAAACCATCTAAGAAAGAAAATTATTTCTTTCATGTTATTGAATCTAACACTTGATCAATAAATAAAGAGGGAAGTGATCCTTACTTGTGGTTATATTTAGTTCTCTGTAATCCACACATACTCTCCACTTACCTCCCTTCTTAGGTACTATCACCAATATAAAAACCCATGAACTATATGAGATTGGATATTATAAACCCTGCATCTAACAATGTATGCAACTTTATTTTCACTATATCTCACACAACTTGGTCCATCTTTCTTTATGGCCTCCTGACTAGTTTTTACCCCTCATTGATGTAGATTTTGTACACACATAGACTAGGATTTATTCCCCTCATGACATGGAATTCTCAAGAAAATGTTATTATGTGAGCTTGCAGCATTGTAAGTAATTTATATTGTTGGGAGACTATCAATTGATTATTGACATTGAGTGTTATGCATGGTGTTATTTGTATTGGTATAGAAGAAGTCATGATAGAAGCAACATCCAACCTTGATAGATTAAGATTACAATGGTGTAAGATTAGTTTTTGGAATAATTGAGCAATGGATTTAGAGGTTGTTGTAGGTATAATATTATGTAATGGGAAATGCAAACATGCTAAATAATAGTGTTGATGTCGGTCCATTCCATAAGATTTTTGCATGATATTGGCAAGAATTTTATCTTCATCCTGAATATTAAACATTGGGATTTGTTTTATGGTCATAAGTGTTTGTAGGGAATATTGGTCATCTTCTTCCAAGTTTGGCCAGACCAACTATTCTAATTTTGTATGAGATTGTGTATGTGGGTAGAGGACCATTTTTCGTCACATTCCCATTGGAAATGATCATGTTATGATATATACATCCAATAAATGTGTCTATTGTGGCTAACCATGGTCTACCTAATATTAAGGGGTATCATCCTAGATTGGCCTTAGGCTACAAAACAATAAAGTTTGTGAGATATTCCCATGAATCTAGTGTGATTACCAAATCCTCAATAATACCCTTTGGCTTGATTTTTCACCTATTTGCTAATTATAGAATTATGGGTGTAGGTCTCAAATTCATTAGTTAAAGTTATTGCATTGTTTCTCTTGTCATTAAATTAATTTTTGATCTTAGGTCAATCAAATTATTCTTGATGAGAGTACCATTAATTTGCACATTTATAATACGACAACCAAGGTTTACATACTTTTGGACAAATAAGTTGCCCAACATAATGTCAACCAATTGTCTTATAACATGGAAAATCTATGGATCTTTCTATTTACTCCTTGGATTTTTGAGGTATAGTTTCCTCTCAATATTTATGTAGATGGGTACTTCCTTAATGGATTGGATCAAAGGTATTTTGACACAAAGATTCTTAATTTGGCTCAAAAAATCAAATTCAGGTTCAAAATAAAATTTGTGGGTGGTCAATCTCTTTGAAAATGGTGGTTCCTTATATGTGATTGTTGGCAAAACAAGAATAGACAACTGAGAGAGGGGGGTGAATTAGTTGTCACAAAATTTCAAACTTATTCAACCTTATTAACCTTTAATCTCGGATCTGATAAATAACAGTGAAAGCATGAATCAACAACACATCATAACACCAAGATTTTTGCGTGGAAACTTTGTTAGGGGGAAAACCATAGTGGAGGTTGATCCACAAGTTATACCCTGTTAAAAGTACAAAGAAAATGAATAAGGAATGCACATGCATTCAAACACACTTCCTAGAGCTCACTGCTCAAAGAAGGCACACTGTCTTACATAAAAATTTTAGATTAAATCCATCTGAAGTGATTGAACTGATAGATTAGCTTCTTCAAAAGCTTGATGACAATTTTGGTAGGCACATAAACACTTCTTCACACTTTTCTCAAAATTCTTCACGCTTTTCTCTACAATCAAATCTTTGATCTCTATTCACACATTTCGCATTCACACTTCTCACACATCCATCACACACACTTCAAAATGAAGAAACAATTGCTCTTATATATTCACTTCATGGAATTACATCAAATTTTCCGGCCAAAGATAAATGAATACAAACTGTCAGCCCAATTCATGAAAAAATCTTAATGCGCACCAACCAAAGTCGGTCACAACATAATGAAGACCTAAAACAACTTCCTCAAACATGCCAAATATTAAAATATTGATCCACGAGGATCTACAACACACTACAACCACCATGTTGGCCAAGAACATGAAAACCCGAACACACAAAGGAAAAATATCTAATCATGATCGCATCAATCAACGTAGACGTACAACAAGGATAGAGCACGATCTAGAAACATCAACGAACATCGCAGGAGCATACACAACAACTTAAATTACCATAATTACATTCTCTTCTTCTAGAAACATCAGCTATAATAACAAAATAAATACAGGAACACATAAACTCAAAACTTGCTCCAATCTTGATGCGCACCTCTGAAACTTCCAAAGTATAAACTAGATAGGCTTAGTAACAAACCCTTTAAAGTGAAACTTTTGAATACCAACATACTGAATTTTCCACCACACTGAACTTCACAACCTCAAATACAATCTTCAACATATTTAATATTATTTTCTCAATATTCTCGACGTATACAGCCTTCAAAACATCAATGCTAATATTATGTCCCCAAGAAGAAGGCACCACCACTAGTACTTTTCTTGTCATCCACATCTCCTACCCAATTTGCATCAGTAAAGGTGCTTAAGGTAAGATCATCATCTTTAGGATACCAAAGACCAATTCAATTGTCCCTTTCAAGTATCTAAAAATTCTCTTCATAGCAGTCACATGAGATTCCTTCAGATCAGCTTGATATCTAGCAACCATAAATACAACAGTCATGATGTTTAGTCTGGTTTGAGTCAAATAAAGTAATCCATCAATCATTGACCTGTATCTTGTTTGATTTTCCTTAGGAGAATTATCATTTTTTGTTAACTTGCATCTAGTTACCATGGGTGTACCAACTGGCTTTGAGTCTTCCATGCCAAAATTTTCCAATAACTCTCTTACATTTTTGGACTAAGATATAAAGATTCCATTATCTAATTGAGTTATTTGCAATCCCAAAAATAATTTCAGCTCTCCAATCATTGACATCTCAAAATCACATTTCATTTCATCAACAAACTTCATACATAAGTCATCATCACCTTCAAAAATGATGTCATCAACAAAGACTTCAATAATCAACTCTTTATCCTGATCCATCTTAAAATACAGATTATTGTCAACAGTACCTTTATTGAATCCAATCTTCAACAATTATTTAGCTAGTCTAATATACCAGGCTCTAGGGGCTTGCTTGAGTCCATACAGTGCTTTCTTCAATTGGCAAACCATATCTCCTTTGTCATTCAATTGAAATCCATCCAGTTGCTCAACATATACTTCATCTTCTAGCTCACCATTTAGAAATGTTGACTTTACATCCATTTGATAGACTTTTTAGTTCTTAAAAGCAGCATAAGCAAGAAATAATCTTACAACTTCAATTCTAGCAATAGGGGCAAAGGTTTCTTCAAAATCAATACCTTCCATCTATGAGTACCCTTTACATACCAGTCTTTCTTTATTCCTCACCACTTCACCTTGTTCATTCAACTTATTCTGAAAGACCCATTTGGTTCCAATCACATTTTTATCCTGAGGTCTGGGAACAAGAATCCATGTATCATTTTTCTCTATCTTCATCAGTTCTTCCTTCATTGCTTCCATCCAATATTCATCTTTACTTGCTTCATTGACATTGTTGGGCTCAATCTTGGAAATCAGACAATACTCTTTTGCAATTTTTCGTCTAGTCTGCACACCTTTGTTCTTATCTCCTATAATCTGATTTTTAGAATGATTTAGCTTTACATACCTCAGAACTTTAGGATTCTCTTGAACTTTTGTTTCTTTTGTTCTTTATTTTGCACTTCCACTAGCTTCTCCTTCTTGATTCTCTTGATTCATCAGAACAATTTGAACTTGATTCTATGTCTGAGAATTATTTCCATTATCAGTATTGTCATGTTGGTCATCTAAATCATATCCATAGTATCTAGATGATCTAGCAGTGTCCTCATCAACTCTAAAATTTGCACTTTCAACCATTTTCCTTAATCTTCTACTATAGCACTGGTAGGCCTTGCTCTTAGTAGAGTAACCCAGAAAGATTCCTTCATCACTCCTAGCATCAAACTTGCCTATATCTTCATCTCTCTTGATATAACATATACTTCCAAAAAAATTGAAATATTTAACAATAGGCTTATAACCGAACCACAGTTCAAAAGGAGTCTTACTAGAATTACCATTGACATTTACCCGGTTAATAGTATATACAGAAGTGCTTATAGCTTCTCTCCAATAGATATGAGGTACATTACCTTCCAACATCATAATTCTAGAAACATCTAGAATTGTTATGTTCTTTCTCTCAACAACTCTGTTATGTTGAGGGGTCTGGGGAGAAGATAACTGTCTTTTAATTCCATGCTCTTCATAGAAAGAATTGAACTCTCGGGAAGTGAATTCACCACCTCTATCTAACCTTAAGCATTTAATCTTCAAACCTGTCTCATTCTCGGCCATAACTTTGAAACTTTGAAACTTTTCTAATGCTTCATGTTTTTCTCTCAAGAAAGCAACCCATATCATCCTAGAGTAATCATCAATAAGAAACATAAAGTACCTTACTCCTTGTAGACTTATGATTCTGGAGGGACCACATAGATCAGTATGCACCAACTCCAGTACTCCATTAGAATGTCGTTGTTTTCTCTGAAAATAAATTCTAGTCTGATTTCCCATCTGGCATTCCTTGCATATGGTGTTAGTAGGCTTCATTAGCTTAGGAAGATCTCTAACTGCTTGAGTGGAGCTTACTTTGACAATGTTATCAAATTTCACATGACACGACCTCCTATTCCATAACTAGCTTACATCAACTTGAGCAATTAAACAACTTTCACTAGCAGCACTCAGGTGAAAAATATTACCTCTTGTCTTTGTACCTGAAGCAATTACATTTACCATTTTTGAACTGAAGATTGTATCTCTTGTTGATCATATTTCCAACACTCAATAGATTATACTTCAATACTTCAACATAAAGGACATCATCAGTATTATATTTACCACCAAGAGAAATAGTGCCTCTGCCACAAATTACACCAGCATTGTTATCTCCAAATCTTACAATACTACCATCTTATTTCTCCAAGCTTATAAACTTGCTTTTTTCACCAATCATATGATGTTAGCATCCGCTATCAATCACCCACTCATCCTTTTCTTCAATTCTGGTTGCAAGAGCTTTCTCAATATTCTTATCACTAGCAGATTCAGTGGACACTAGACCAGTTTCCTTGATAGCAATGAATATCCATCCATCTTCATTTCCATATTCTTTATCAAATTCATCATCAGTAACACCTTCTTCAGCATAATAATATTTCTTTTGAAATCTTGGCTTATTAGGTTTGAACCTAGGAACTCTTTCAGGACACCTTGATGCAAAATGACCTATCTTATTGCAAGAGAATTATTTAATAGGAAACTTTCCTTTATACTTACCTTGTCCTATGGCTTCTCTTTTCACAATCAATGCTTCCAGTTCTTCTAACTCTCTTTTTTCATCTTCAATCTGTTTCATCTCATCTTCATACTTGAATTTCTTTCTAGAACTTTCTCCTGATCATATCTTTGTTGGTTTCTTTTGGATACAGTAGCTTTAAATGCAGATTATGTCTTAGGAGTAGAATCACCAAATTCACTTAATTAAAAGGCAACAAGCTTACCAATCAACATATCTCTTGTCACATTTGTTATTGTCCAGAGTTCTTGAATAACATGAGCTTTCATTTTGTAAGAAGTAGGAAATGATCTGAGTACTTTAGCCACAATCTCTTCTTCATCCAAGATTCCACCGACACATATAATACCCATCACTAGTTCATTTACTTTTTGCATGAAAGAAATAATGTTTTCATCTTCGCTCATTTTGAAGTTTTCCCACTTGCCTTTCAAACTTTGTAGCTTAGCAATTTTCACTTGTGCATCTCCTTCATACAATGTATCCAACTTCTTCTAGATCTCATATGTTGTTTTCAGACCCATTACATTTGTCATCTCTGAATTAGTCAAAGAACTCAATAATGCTTCTATAGCCCTGATATTTGTTTCAACTTCTTTGATCTCATCAGGAGTAGAGGAACCATTATGAGGAATAACATATTTTTTCTTTGTAATCTTCCAGAAGGGGTCACCAATGCACTTCAAATGACACTCCATTCTAGCCTTCCACAGAGAGTAGTTTGTTCCATCAAGTCTAGGACTATCCTTCTTGTATGATGCCATCTCAGATCACCTCAAGCTATTAAACTTCTTCAGAGGAACCTGCTTTGATACCAATTGTTGGCAAAACAAGAATAGACAACTGAGAGAGTGAGGTGAATCAATTGTCACAAAATTTTAAACTTATTTAACCTTATTAACCTTTAATCTTAGATATGATAAATAATAGTGAAATCATGAATCAACAACACATCATAACACCAAGATTTTTGCGTAGAAACCATGTTAGGGGAAAAACCATGGTGGAGGTTAATCCACAAGTTATACCCTGTTAAAAGTATAAAGAAAATGAATAAGGAATGCACATGCATTCATGCATTCTTCCTAGATCTCACTGCTCAAATAAGACACACTATCTTACATAAAAAATTTAGATTAAATCCATCTGAAGTGATTGAACTGAGAAATTAGCTTCTTCAAAAGCCTGATGACAGTTTCGGTTAGGCACAAAAACACTTCTTCACACTTCATTCAAACTTCTTCACACTTTGCTCTGCAATCAAATGATCTTATCTATATTCACACATTTTGCATTCATACTTCTCACACATCCATACACACACTTCAAAATGAAGAAATAATCGCTCTTATATATCCACTTCATGGAATTACATCAACTTTATCGGCCAAAGATAAATAAATACAAACTATCGGCCCAATTCATGAAAAAATGTCAATGCGCACCAACCAAAGTTGGTCACAACATAATGAAGACCTAAAACAACTTCCTTGAACATTCCAAACATTAAAAGATTAATCCACGAGAATCTACAACATGCTACAACCACCATGTTGGCCAAGAACATGAAAACCCGAACAGACAAAGGATAAATCTCCGATCAGAATCACACTGATCAATGTGGATGTGCAACAAGGATAGAGCACGATCTAGAAACATCAACAAACATCGTAGGAGCATACACAACAACTAAAATTACTAGAATTACATTCTCTTCTTCCAAAAATGTTAGCTACAATAACAGAATAACTATAGGAACACATAAACTCACAAATTTCTCCAATCTTGATGCGCACCTCTGAAACTTCCGAAGTATAAACTAGATAGGCTTAGCAACAAACCCTTTAAAGCACAACTTCTGAATACCAACATACTGAATTTTCCACCACACTAAACTTCACAGCTTCACAGATAGTCTTCAACATATTTATTATAATTTTCTCAATATCCTTGACATATACAACCTTCCAAACATCAATGCTAATAGTGTTGACATCAATGACAACCACGTATCAGCAACACAACCACAACATCCAATAGTGATGTCTAGATGTAGCTTTTTTTATTTAAGTTATTTAATTGAATGGTCATTAGTTTTAATTGTTGTTTTATCATTAGAAAGTTCTATAATATAAGGGGATAATGGTCCAACAAGAATTTTTCTTGAACATAGTTGAACATCACTAACCACATAGGTTGGGTATTGCATAGGCTCATTAGTATAAGCATGTTGAACAAGATTATTGTTAGGGTTTTTAATAGGTTGAGTAGGCAGTTGTGGCTCTGTTGGTTCTGTTGGGGTATATGTGGTTGGATTTGTAATTATGGATTTTTTTTGTTGAAAATATTGATGTGGTTGGGGGTAGCTTAAATTTGGGTTTTTCCACGGGTTATTTCCATGTCATTTTAGAGACCATAGGTTTTGAGAGGACTTCCACTATGGGTTGTAATTTTGGGTTTGTTATGGTTATTATTACCACATCCCCTGTTGTAGAGTCTAGATAGATGATTAACATTTGGCCATGGTTGATTTGGCATGTTATTCTGAGGTGGATTATTCTAGCTAGAGAAGTTTGGATTGACCCTAGGAAAGGATACATTATAAGACAAAGGGTCTTGAGGCATACCTTGTATTTTATACCATGGTTTACATTAGGAAATATAGAATACTTGGCCTTCTTTATCTTCTAAGGTACAAAATTTAGGTTTCTCTTGCTTCTCCTCAAAGATGCTGACAATCTTTTTGCATTTATAGTTTACCCTTTTATGGCAGTAGTGTGGACAATATTTTGTGAGAGCATCATTTTCTCCTTCTTGCTTCTTTTTGATGTGCAAAGTGTCCAAATAAGATGCTAAATGGTTGATGATGTATTCCTTCATGTTTGATAGAAGGTTGTTGAGTTTCACCTTGGAAACGCCTATAGATATTTTGGTGGAAGAAATACCAATTTTAGGGACTCAAGGGAGAGTCTATTCTGATGTGAATTTTTAAGGTAGAATTGAAACCTCTCCACATATTCTTCACGGGGTTCTTCTTCCTTTTTTGAGATTTTGAAGATATCATATCTTTTCGTGTCTCCTCTCCAACAATAATCTTTGTATTTTTCCAATAATTTATTCTTCATCATTTCCCACTTTGGTATTGAATTTCTTCATAGCCCCATGAACCATCACAAGACAACATAGTTCAATGCGTATGGAAAGAGTTTCAACCTATGAGTGTTTGTGGTATAGTTATAGCTTCTGCATAGAACATCAAACTTGAATAAAAATGTATTAGGGTATCTTGTGATTAAATCATAGAAATTGGGCAAGGCTAAAGTGGGTATGTTCTTTAGGGTAGCCACCTGCTAGCTTCCTACTCTTGATTTGTGATTGGGAATTTGAATGTAATAGGATCAACCAAAATTTCCACTGCCTCTTTTTCCATGATGTCAAGATATCGTATGGGGATTCTCTCAAGGTTTAAAATAGCTACAATACAAGTGTGAGGGGTAATTATATGGCATTGGTTTCCTCAATCAGTTCCTCTAATTGTGTTAAGTCATCTCTTGTTGCAAGATCTTCAAATTCCTCTTGGTTCGAAGGGAGAAATCTTCCCAAAGCATCTCTTACCTTCAGGTGCAATAGTAACTTGATCTTAATAGATTTTCCTACACACTATTAGTGAGTAGTTTGGGTTGATTTATAAATTCTACTAGTCCTAATTACTCTAAATAAAAATTCCTAAATTAAGAAAGCAATATAAATGAACTAAAACATGATTTAAGAATTATGAACTTAGAACCATCCTTGAAAATGGTGACAAATGTAGGGCTCTTTCTATGTTTGATCAATTGATTTAGATAATGCATACATACAACTTAATAGACCAAAATATCCCTTATTAAGCAATTCATTGTCTTAGAGGCACTTTATTTAAGTTATCAACTCAAGAGTTGTAATCTTGAGATGTTGTTGGCACTGTATATGTAGCTAATAATCCTTAGGCATCCTAATGAATTATGTATAGAAAAGTAACATAAAAAAATCTAATTGAAAGTGAATTAGCTGAAATAACTCTATCTAGAAACATATTTAGATATATAACAATTTTTGCGAGTAACTATAATAATTGCTATAAATAGCTACTCTTATGGAAACAATAAATTAACAAATTATCTATGCTACAACTTACTATAATAAAAATTCAATTAACTGTAACTAGGAAAGACAATTCAAAAATTCATTCTATTTATAATTAAAAAGCTAAACTACTAGGAGTATTGCAATACCTCAAGTGGTCTTTGCTTGAGTTTTTGTAATCCCATAATTTCCTTTTTCAAATATTAACTCAAAGATTCATAGAAAAAATGTATTCTTCTTTATTATAGTTCGAACATACAAAAACTAAGAACAAAGTATTTGATCAACAATACTTATATTCCAATCTATTTAACATAGAATATCGAGCTAGCTTTAATCTCTCACAAGATCATACATATATACAAAATCTTTGAGAGTTCGATTATTCTTGGACTGAAAACAAACTATAATAAACTATTGACTCTCCTAGAAATATAGGAAGAGGACTACGTCTTATTTTAAGCAATAATAAAAAGCTAGTGGAGGTAAGAGTGTCAAATTCATATCAAGACTCTACATGCTTAAAGAAGATGTTTATAACTAAAGACATGTCTAGTGGGGGAAAATCACTGTGAGCCATAACCATTATTAATACAAGTATCTTTCTTCCTCCACGACCTAATACAATATAAAGTAAAAAGATGGAGTGATCCATAAATAAATCATGTTCATTCTCTTCGACCATTGTTTGCATCAGCTTTGAAAAACTATACTTATTGTAGGTGATCACCCTCTTTGACTACGACAGACAAACATTCTTTTGTTGTAGGTTAACAAATCTTTCACTATAGGGGTTAATTTATTACAAAGACATCTTTCATCATTAATAATGATAATCAACATAAAACCCATTAAATTCCATAGACATTAAAAGTTTCACACAATCATTTATCAATATAATATATCATCTTTAATTCTTTAAATTCTTAATATATGTGAAAAGGTATAGGAATATCTTTGAAATTTATCAAAAATAAGATAAAAATTATGAAACTAAAACAAGGAAAATAGGGAAATTTTGTTGGGATAATGTGTCTCAACCTTGCAATTATATACAGTTTATTGTTGATAGGTGATGACTAATAATGCAAATACTATACACTTAGCAAGACATGGGGTTCGGTTGACACGTCAAGGTTTTTTCCCATTGACACGTCAAGGTTTTTTCTCACTGACACGTCAATGTTTTTTCCCACTGACACATCAATGTTTTTTCCCGTTGACTCATCAAAGCTTTTCCATTAATATGTCAAATGAAAAATGACCTTGTAAACCCTAATTCTAGGATGTTTCAAAAAACTTGTTATAAGCGGGTGGGATGTATGTAGACGGTGTGTATTTTTGAGAGTCTGATAGTGGTTAGGTTTTCTCTTGATCTCTGGTGGTGATACTCTTGTGAGAAGCTTGTTCTGCAAGTATATTATAATCTTTTTATTTTTGAATAATATATTGGGAAGCTTTTGGAGTGTGGGGTTTTTTCTCTCGAAAGGGTGTTCCCCACGTAAATCATTTTGTTGTGGTATGCATGATATTTGTGTTTATTTCTATTTAAGTTTTTGTAACTATTAAAGATTTGTAAAGTTTTGCATTTTTCTCCTCTCAAGATTAGTGTAGGAAGTTGTTCTGCAACCTTAAATTCCTTACAAATTCTAGAACTCATCACCGATGTGATTTTTGTACTACTATAGAGGATATCAATATAGCTTATGATTGTGTTGGATATGTCAAATCATGAATATATGCATAATTTTTCATTGATACAGGAGCATCTAGTGGTGTAGGGGCAATTTTGCATCACCCAAAAAATGTTTTTTTCTTATTTTCTTTAGTTGTTTTTTTTCCCATGATGGCACTTAAGGGGGCGTAAGATACTCAAAAGTCAGAAAAGGTGAAAAATGGTTGCTTACTATTTTTAGTAAGTTAGCCTAAACAAGCTCATATGGACCTGAAAATTTACCCCAAGAAGTGGAACTAAAAAATATTTTTGGTGGTAGAAGAATCATTTCAATACCCTATACGGTTCGGGAGATATTAAATTTTCCATCCTAAGAAATTTCTCCAATGTAGCTTCAAATTCAAATTTGAAAACCTTAGAAGCCCCAAAAAATATCGAAAAGGGGATGAAATGATCTCCAATGGTTTCAACGTTGTAGATATATTTGAGAGCTTTCCAATGATATATTATAATAGAAAATCAGACTCCTGAGTCAAAATTTATGGTTCCAAGAAGCTGCCCCACTAAAAAGTGAATTTCATTAAAATATCTTCCTAGGCAAGAAACCAAGCGGTGAGACTTTTGGCACCAAAACAAAAGGGAAATTTACACTTTCAAAAACATTCTAGGGTGATTATTGGGTAAAATAAAAGGGTTAAGTGGGGGTTGTAGAAGGCGGCTTCATTAGTGTATATTGTGGCTCTGATTAATAGATTTTCTTTCAGAGTTGATTTTGTTGTAATGAACAAGCCCATGAGGCTGTAGCATTGTAATTTCTGAATCTATAATTTTATTTTCTAAAAAATAATTGAAAGTGAGTTATTTTCTATCTCACATCTTCTGTGTTGGTATCTATTGTTGTTTTTGTGTGGGTTTTGATGGTGTAGCCTTCATCAAGTGGTATCAAAGCAAGTTTTCCTGAGTGTCTAAATAGATCACCGAATGTGAGGCAGTTTGCACTAGGACTTGTGGTTGTGGGTTTTGAGAAAAGAGATCAAAATTCCTCCGCAAAGAAATTATGGTGGTGGAAGAAATGTTGTAGTAGAAGAGGGTTTTAGAGCACTACAGAGACAAGCTCAATAATTTCAAGAGGAGTTATATTGAGGGTTTGAGCCAAGAAGAGGAGATGAAAGTGAAGATGAAGTTGAAAATGAGGAACAGTTCAAAGAAGAACAAGATGTAGTAGATCCAGAGCAAGTAAAAATATTTAATGCCATCTCTAAGATTGGGAAAAGGCCAAAGATTGATGTTTCTATATTTTTTAGAAATCTTAACCCACAAGAGTTGATTGATTGGATCAACGATATGGAGTACTTTTAGTATGAAGAGGTGGAAGATCCTAAGAGAGTCAAATTTACAAATACCAAGCTAAAGGGTCATGCAACTATTTGGTGGAAAGAGGTACAAATAGAAAGAAATCAAAGAGGAAAATAGAAAATAACCAAATGGGACCAGATGGTGGACAAATTAAAAATACAGTTCATTCATATGGACTATGAGCTAGATTTTTTGAAGAAGATGCAAGGGTTAAAACAAGTGGGAAAATCTTTCAAGGAGAATACAAAAGAATTCTACTGTGTCCTGATTAGAACAAACAATTCTGAGGCCAACAAGGAAAAAGTTTCTCATTACATAAATGGGTTGAAGCTGAGTATTCAAGAAGAGTTGGTTCTTGTAAGAATTTCTACCATTGAAGATGCATATCGGTTTTCTTTGAAGGTAGAAGAAAATTTGAATAGAAGATTTGAAAGCAAGCAAAGAGGTGGGTGTCATGGTGAAAGATTAGTGGATGGTCATATGGAAGTCAAAATAAAGATTGAAAGAAGGGTGAAGGATCCAGTAGCATCCAAAATCATAAAGGAGATAACACTTATTATCCTTGTGATCAAAATAATGGAGACCAAAGAGGAAGAGGAAGATTTGGACGAGGACCAGGAAGAGGAGGATTCCATGGAACCTATTTTTAATATAAAGAAGAAGGAAATAGAGCCTATGAGTGTCCTCAACATCAAGGAAGGACAAGTAGAAGACCTGAAGGTAATGCCCAACTTTCCCATGTGGATGAAGATGCTCATTCTTCACATTTTGAAGATGCTGAAAGAGGAGAGGCCCTTGTTGCCAGAAGAGCCTTGTTGAATGAGGAGAAGGAACAAGATCAAAGAAAGAACTTATTCCACACTTGATGTAAGTGTGAAGGTAAAGTTTGTAATGTTATCATTGATGGAGGTAGCACTAATAATATTGTTTCAAAAGAAATGATCACTAAATTGTAGTTGGAGAGGAGAAAGCATCCAAAACCATACTGGATAGCATGGTTGCAAAATGACCATAGGGCATTGGTCAATAAGCAATGTTTGGTAAAGTTTAAGATTGGTAACTATAAATATAATGTTTTTTGTGATATTATACCTATGGATGCTTGTCACATGTTTTTAGGTAGACCGTGGTAGTTTGATCAGTGAGCAGTGCATGATGGACATGCTAACACCTATTCCTTGAAAAAGGATGGCATTCATCATAAGTTGAAACCCTTGAGGGAGGTAGAAGAAAAGGTATGCAATAATGAAAGTATTTGTTTGGTTGATGGAAGAAAGTTCCTAGAAGGTATGAGGCATGAGCATATGTGTTTTGCATTGATCCCTAGAGTTGATAAAGAAGATACTAATGAGGTACCGATAGATGTTTCAGATTTGTTGAATGAGTTTCAGGATATTATTTTTGATAACGTACATAAAGTTTTTCCTTTAGTAAGGAATATTAGCCATCGGATGGATTTAGAGAATGAGATGAATGGAAGGCAACCTTCAAGACCAAAGAGGGCATGTATGAGTGGTTAGTCATTCCTTTTGGGCTAACCAATGCACCTAGCACATTCATGTGGCTCATGAACAAGGTATTGAAAGAGTTTTTGGGTAAATTTTTCATTGTTTATTTGGATGACATTTTAATTTTTAGCAAGACACTAGAGGAGCATTTTATGCATATTAGAAAAGTTTTTGAGATGCTGAGAGAGGAGAAATTTTTGATCAATTTGAAGAAGTGCAATTTTTTGAAGAGAGAGTTGGTGTACTTTGGATTTGTTATCTTAGTAGAGGGTCTTAAGATGGATCCAAAGAAGTTGAAAACTATTATCAAATGGCTTACACCAAGGAGTGCTACAGTGGTGAGATCTTTTCATGGTTTGGCAAGATTTTATAGAAAGTTTATCAAAGGTTTCAGTAGTATTTGTGCACCTCTAACTAAAACAATGAGAGGGGATAGAAAAGAGTTTAAGTGGACTACAGGAGCATAAATGTTTTTTGATATGTTGAAGAAGAAATTTATATAGCAACTTGTTTTGGCACTTCCAGATTTCAACAAGGTTTTTTAGGTAGATTGTCATGCTAGCGGTAATGTTGTTGGAGCTATTTTGAGTTGAGAAGGTAAACCCATTGCCTATTTTAGTGAAAATTTAAATGATGAAAAGAATTATTCTATTTATGATCAAGAGTTTTATCCTATAGTCCAATCTTTGAAGAAATGGAGACACTATTTTTTTCCAAAATAGTGTTTTATTTACTAATCATCAAGCTTTACAATATTTGAATATTCAAGGGAAGTTGAATCAAATACATTTGAAATGGGTTGAATTTTTAAAAAGTTATACATTTTTTTTGAAGCATAGGAGTGGAAGATCTTATAGAGTTGCAGATGCCTTAAGTAGGAGGCAAAATTTGTTAACAAAAATGTAGATTGAAGTTGCATTCAATGAACTCAAGAGCTTGTATCTTGAGGATCCAAATTTTGCAAAGGCTTGAAGAGCTTGTAAAGAGACTATCACTTTGGATAGGACAATATGGTTGGATTTTACCATCCAAGATGGTATGTTGTTTCGAGCGAATAAATTGTGCATTCCAAGGAGTTCCATGAGAGAGAACCTGATCAAGGAGAAACACAATGGAGGATTAGCTAGACACTTTGGTCAAGATATGACCATTGCTATTATTTGTGAGTGTTACTACTGGCCACAGTTACAACAAGATGTGAAGAAGTTTGTGTAGAGTTGCAGAGTATGTTAGATGGCAAAAGGAACAAGTCATAATATTAGATTGTATTATCCATTACTCGTACCTAAGAGGCTATGGGAGGACATTAGTATGGATTTTGTTCTTGGATTTCCAAGGACATAGAGAGGGCATGATTCCATATTTGTGGTGGTGGAAAGATTTTTGAATATGGCATACTTCATTTTGTGCCATAAGAACACTGATGTTGTTCATGTTGCAAAATTCTTTTTCAGGGAGGTGGTGAGACTACATGGTCTACCGAAGTGTATAGTCTTAGACATATATACCAAATTTGTTGGTTATTTCTAGAGGACATTATGGAAGAAGTTGAAGACAGATTTGAAGTTTAGTTTTACACACCATCTGCAAACAGATGGAAAAACAGAGGTGGTGAATAAGAGTTTGGGTAACCTATTGAGATGCTTAGTAGGAGACAAACCCAAGGGGTGGGATTTGATTTTACCACATGCAAATTTTTCTTATAAAAATTTTGTCAACAGGATCACTAGTAAACCACCATTCCAGATTGTGTATGGGAGTAGTCCAAGAATTGATATTGAACTGAGAAAGATGGATAAGGTGGAGAAGATTAGTGTTGAGGATAAATATTCTGTTGAGCACTTGAAGAATTTGCATGAAGAGGTGAAGAAAAATATCAATAAGATGAACTTGCAATATAAGGCTAAGGTAGATCAGAAAATGAGGTATAAGGAGTTCCAAGTAGGAGATGAAGTCATGGTTCATTTGTGAAAGGAGAGGTTTCCAATTGTTACATACAACAAGTTAAAGATGAAGAAGTTTGGACCATGCAAGATCCTGAATAAGCATGATTCAAGAAATGCATATGAGGTAGAGATGTCTGATGAAATTCATATTTCACCTATTTTTAACATTTCAAATTTAATAGAATATCATGAAGGAGGAATTTATGAAGAAATAATAGAAGCATAGTGGAATATTCTAGCACCTACTTCACAAAAGGAGGAGAGATGAAATTTTGGATAGTTGTGTGGGTAGAAGCACAAGAAACACACATTATGTAGAGTACTTGGTGAAATGGAGAGGAAGGTATGTTGAAGATTCATCATGGTTGTCTAAGGTTAAGGTTAATCATCTTGGTTTCCCTCTAACTCCTGAGAAGTGATAGGGTCACTTTTCAAATTACCATGGGTGTCTAGTGCAGGAGCATCCAGTGGTGTAGGGGCAATCTCGCATTGCCCAAAAAGAGTTTTTTTTCTTATTTTATTTAGTTGTTTTGAGTCCCATGATGGCACTTAAGGGGTGTAAGGAAATCAGAAGTTAGAAAAGGTAAAAAATAGTCACTTACTATTTTTAGTAATTCAGCCTAGATGGGCTCGTATGGACCTAAAAATTTATCCCAAGGAGCGGAACTAAAAAATATTTCTAGTGAAAAAAGAATCATCTCAATACCCTGTATGGTTTGGGAGATATTAAAGTTTTTGTCTTGAGAAATTTCTCCAATGCAGCTTCAAATTCAAATTTGAAAACCTTAGAAGCCCCGAAAAAGCTCAAAAAGTGGAAGAAATGATCATTGATGGTCTTGGGGTTTTATATCTCTTCAAGAGCTTTCCAATGATATATTATAATAGAAAATCGAACACCTGAGTCAAAAGTTAAGGCCCTGAGAAGCTGCCCCACTAAAAAGTGAATTTCATTAAAATATCTCCCTAGGCAAGGAATCAAACGGCGAGACTTTTGGAGCCAAAATAAAAGGGAAAGTTACACTTTCTAGAACATTCTAGGGTGGTTATTGGGTAAAATAAAAGGGTTAAGTGAGGGTTGTAGAAGGCTGCTCCATTGGTGCAGATTATGGCTCTAAATAATAGATTTACTTTCAGAGTTGATTTTGTTGTAATGAATCAAGCCCATGAGGCTATAGCATTGTAATTTCTGAAGCTGTAATTCATTTTCTAAAAAATAACTGAAAGTGATTTATTTTTTATTTTGCATCTTTTGTGTTGGTATATATTGTTGTGTTTTGTGTAGGTTTTGGGAAATGTAGTCCTCACCAGTCATGATAGAAGATGATGGAGGCAAGGTGAGAGAAATATCCAAAGATGGAAATGGTCATGCAACTTCATCAAAGCTCACATCAAAGAGAAGAAAAATGTCCTCAACAATGTTTTCTAAATATGCATGGTGGGATTCTACAAACAAAGATGGTATGTATGGTATAAATGCATCCCAATGTGGCAGATTTGGAAAAACTATGTTGTTATCTTGGTCTAAAGAATCATTAGAAGCCATGGATATATCATCATTGGATTTATATTTAGCATCAGGTGATTTGGGAGATGATATTTTATACAATCCATTTGACTAGATTGTTCATTCCCAAATGATGGTGTCTCACAAAATATCTTAGTGAGACCATTTTTGGTGAGCTCCAATAGGAATTGTATGAGTTGATTTGAGATACAAGGATAAAATTCATCCTCGTGTTGATTGATCCTACAATATTTGGACTTCTATTTTAATTTTATAGAAATGGTCTAATTATTAGTAAAACATCAATGTGAAATGCAAGATTACCCCCTCGAATGATTAGTGCTAAAATATAGCCCCCCAAAGAAATATATGCAAGAAAATTTGACAATTTTTTGAAGATTGGATGCCAAATTTTATGTTTATAACTCGCGAAGATTTTTAGAATTTTAAAATTGAAAATATGGATCTTAATTTTACAAGGAAATTCAAATTTCTTGTAAAATTTTGATAGGAATAATTTTTTTTCAAAATTTCAATAATCAGGGTGAAGTTATGCCTCACTGAATTTTTCTTACAATGATAACTTTGGAGGCTTAAATATACTTTAAAACAACACAATTCCAAATCATCTTGATGCCAAATTCTCCATCATAGAAAGAGATTTATGTTGACTATTCATCCTTAAAAAATAACCCCCATTTACAATTTATGCAAAATTGAAAAAAAAGCCCTTTGCAAACACTAAATAGTTTATCCAAACCATAACTTTAAATTTGATACCTTTGGTATAAGACCAAGTTAAAAAAGGAATCCAAGGTGTTGGGGTTGTGGTGGTGAGTATTTAAAAATAAACTTATCCAAATAAAGTTTTGGAATACAATTATACAACATTTATTTCTCAAACCACCAATATGAATGTCAAGTGGAGGTTTGATTGGGTCATTGGAGATCAATTCAACAAAAAATATATGAGTCAAAGGGAGATCCCTTGAGAAGAGCCATTGGGATTCATTAGAAATCATGTGGAGGGGTCATAGATGTTGATATCTCCAAGGCACCACCTACACACTACTTTTCTATTCAAAAAATGAGGAATGACGGTAAGCACAAACTCTAGTTCAAGTGATTGGTTGATAGAGGAGAGGCCACATTGGCTGGAAAGAATACAGTGAAGAACTCCACCAAGAATGGGGTGTTGGTTTGGTGTGGAAGGAAATAGAAGGGCCTTGAAATTCTTCATACCAAGTTCAATCTTCAAAAACATGAGAAATCACATCTTACACATCATATGGCATGCATAGGGCATAAAATTGTGTATGCACAAAAGTTCTTCACTTTCCATAAATACTCTTTAATTTTGTGTTTACAAAGAGAGCCATTATACAATTAAATGAACCCCAAAATTGAAACTAAATGAATGGGACTTGATGCTAAAAGTTTACTAATGATATTTACACTGTGGACTTTTTAAGACCATGGGTAGTAATAATAGTGTAGAAACCAAGCCCCATAAAAGGGTTTTGGAAAAATTTGGAGTGATAAGCCACCAATTGCTCAAGTCAAAGTGTGAGTAGAGGGAATAGTCCCACCACCACTATAATGGTGCGTAGAGGTGTGATAAAATATATAGTATAATGTTTTTGTGTGAGGCTTGAGTGTGTCATATGGAGTCATGGCCAGAGAAAACTATACAAGGAAAAAACAAGATAATATCTCCTTGAGAATTTTAGTGTTGAAGTCAATTGATATGGTGGGCAATGGGCTATGTTATAGGCACAATGTGATGACCAAAATAAATAAAAGGAAGAGCTATTCTATTTAAGATAAGAATATGTAGTTACTAAGCCAATTATGGCCAACAAAAAGAGGAAAAGTAGGCACCCCAATAATAAAGTGATTGGAAAAATAAGAAAAAACTTCTTGACTACAAATATGTCCACCATCACCTAAAAAATTGCATATAAATCTATAAATGAATAGAAATTGAGTATAAAAAACACATAATGAATTCATTCACACCAACAAATGAGGCTAAACACATCAGAAATTAGGCCTCAATTATTGAATTTTAACTTGCACAAACAAATTTGACCAAAAATGGTAGATGGGCATGGGTGATTTCAACACTCTACTAATTTTTGTAATTTTTTAGAATTTTTTCCATACCTTAAGGATTTGAAATGACACCATACAAATTCTTTATTGTAAAAAAAACTACAGAGGCCCCAAAAAAAATTTTAAAATGCAAATTATCAAATTTAATGAAACAAAAGGTATTTATTTGGCCTTTTGGATGGAATGGTTGTATCGATTTGGCTCTATGATGCTCTAACAATAGGGCTATATGTTGGAGTCATCTTGATGTGGTAAGGAATGTGCATTCATGGCTCTAATACCATGTTACGATTAGCTAATATTTGAAATCATGAATTGATAACCTTTCACAAGTGAATAAATATGAGCATAATAGTATGTCTATCATATACAATTGAAGAGTGTAAAATGTACACAGTGACCTTTATTATATAGGCAAGGATGAGGAGGTGAGAAGGTAGGAATAAAACTTTGACTACTCTTCCAAAGGTGCAAGACTTGTGAGCTCATTTAACAAGTGTGTGATCACATGGCAAGTATGCATGCAATAGGTGTCTTAATAGATAAGGACACATGTAGCAACCACATGAAGTGAGATAAAAGCATAAATAACCTAATTAAATTTAATCTAAGTGTGAATAGGTTAATCCTAGAAAGGTAATATCCTAACGAGATATGTAAAGACATTATTTATGCTAATGATAGAGACCAATATTTTATCATAACTAATTTAAAGGAATGTCAATTTAAATAGCATAACATTCTATGAAATGAAAGGTTATATTATATGAAAAGATACAACCTATAGATGAATATCATCAATGAAAAGCTTGACTCAATATGATTTAATTTTGATTCAATTCATTAAATTATACAATAAAAGAGACCTAAAGATAGCATATAATAATATTTTAGCAACATAAGGATAATGTAAACTACTATTTTATATATCTAGTTTCCAAAGCACTTATTTATAGGTTACAATGAATAAGTTTTAGGGATACGAGAATAACAATTAAATATCCCAAAAAGAAATGTTTTGAACCAAACCTATCCAAAATTTGTAAAGAAAGAAACTTAAATAAAATCTATTATAAAAAACTAATATAAATAAGTAGCTAAACCAACAAAAAAATATGCCCTTATCCATTTTCTAGAAATATAATATTCAAAATGAAAACCACCTGATGTAGCTACTACTAAAAATTAGGAAAAATACATGAAAGGAAAAACAAAATGAGCAATGGAAAGTACTATTAAATGAGTATTGTTTGAAGGAAATAAATTACCAAAAAATGAGAGAAGCCAATCCAAGCACCAACACCATCAAGAGAACACACAAGAATTTGATAATTTGGAATGGGGTTAAATTATTAGTTATTTCCACCTACTATAATTTTGTGTAATATTTTCACCTAAGTGGTGCACTTTTTAAGTGATATAACCAATGAAGACTTATATCTATACTTGAAGGATGATTAGATCTACTCACACATTTCTTAACACATGATACATGGTAAAAGTGATATCAAGCTTCACCTTAGAAATTGTTTTTGAAAAGTTAAACAGCATTTACGGGGCATTGTACCCCTCACAACAAGCCACTAGGGCCAAAAAAGGACAAGACTTAAACAGAAAACATTAACAGAAAAAAACCAGAGACAGCACACAAACAGCTGAAAAATGGTCGACAGACCAGCAACAAGAGCAGCTAACTGGCATCATCCCAGTTCTTAATCAGGAGGTCGACCGCCTCATCGCCCACCCACTCTTTGTTCTCCTGGCTATTATTCCCCTCCAATTCCTCTTTTATATTGGACAATGCACTAGTAACAAAGTGGCTCAGTTTCATTGTGAAGTGGGTCAAGCCCCTAAATCTTTTGTCCAGAGTGTTCAATCTCTTCACCATCATGTCTGAATCTTCCCTAACATCCCTAGTCTCTTGAATCCCACTAGGCTCATTCACCAGCAGAGAGTGTGAGTCAGAGCCATGGAAAGGAATCTTGCTGTCCATCTGAGTAGGCAGGGGCCTCTCCCCCATGTCTTCAATCTCATCATCAAACTCTTCCTCCTTATAACCCTTGTTGTCCGACTACTCCACCTCTGAGTCCTCAATAATTAATCTCTTTTTGTTGTTCTTGGCCAGCCTCCCTGATCTCCTCCTAACACTTTCCCCACTAGTCAGCTCCGTGATCCCCACAACTATATCCCCTCTGGAATCTTTCCCAACCGCATTCTTGCCCTTGCCATCTTTAACAGTCGCAGCCTACATGCATTTCTCGTTACCTTTTTTCAGCTTAGTGACATTATCAGTCGTGCCAGCCTGAGTGGCCTTTAGCTCACAGAGCCCTTCCACCGCACTGGCATGAGCCATGCCAAACCCACCCTTAAGCTTTTTGGTGGCCAAATTGGTTTTGACACTCCCCACATTGTCAGTAAAAGGCTTCCGAGGAGGGCTCTTGGACTCGGTCGGGGAGATATGAATCGAAGAGATGGGTTCAATGTTCTCAACACAGATAGTGATGGCTTTAGGCGGGTAGAGAGCAAGATGGAAGTGGTACAGGAAAAGGATAAGCCCCTGATGGAGCGAGAGTGGCAGGAGATCATAGGGATTATGACAGTCCACCGCATTACATTTGTCCACCAAGCTTTCCAGGTCCATAAGAAGGAAAAATAGAAAGCTAAGCAGCATTTTATGTCTGAGATGGTTAAGTAGAGGGAAATGATAGAAGAAACAAGTTTTGTACCTACCTTCCAATGTCACATATTTCATCAGTGCCATGCAGACCATGTCCCACAGCTTAGGGAGCTCAGCTCTTTCAAACCCCACCTAATTCTTGACTAGAGTCTCCTCACCTCTGAAGAACGCCTTAAGGCTCTCGTGGTCTGGCTTTTTGGTGTGTTTAGGATATTTTTTCCCCTCGCACCTCAAACCCGTAGCCTGCACAATGACATCCTCACTTACTTCAAACGAAATCCCCCCAACGAAAACCCTTCTGTCCTTCCAAGAACTAGCAAATTATCCCGAAAGAATAGGATCATGGCCAACTAGTCATTCCATAAGTGGGGCAATTCCTCCCTCCACGCAAATGTGCGAGACCAGAGGGTTGTTTTGGAATTCATCACAACTATCCAGCTCCGTCCGAACGCGATCTCCACCCATTTTGTCAATCTACTCAAGGAAATCACAGAAATGTAAAAAACACCAAAGACAATCATTGCGAACAAATATCTCAAAAGGATGTTTAATGCAGGGCATATGACAATTAATCCCCTCATACCATTTACACATGCGGAGGGGAAATATGCTACAGTGAGAAAAGACACAACAATTAATGATTTTTTGATAACAGTGGAGGAGGCAGAAGTTGGCGAATAAGTAGGAAAGGCACGACATCCCATGCGGGTAGACCAATAAGCTAAAATTAGTAACCCACCATAAAAAGTCAAAGGAACCTCCATCTAAATTAGCCGGCGCAAAGCCTCTAGAATACAACTAGTACTCATCATAGATGGTCCCATCATTATTAACACACTCACTTCTCCAAATGTAATTAAGAGATAAAACAAGTAACCCCATTCCCCAAAACATGACACACACAGTACCGTCATACACCCGAGAAGAAATCATGGCCTTCCAAATAACCCGCATCACGTCACCAAATCTAAGCTTGATCACATCAATTAAGTTCCCTCCCTGTCATCTATTAATTATTTTATAAGCTATACCCATTCTCCAATCCCAAAGAATCAACACGTGGATGCTCTTTCCCCTACTCCACACCCGCTCATCTTTACTCGTAGCACTCCACCTATCCTCCATACCAATATTGGCATTTATCCACCAACAAACCCAAATTAACCAGTGGGCCCCCCAGTCAGCTCTTGTCATCCAAAAGTTGTAAGTCATTATAAACCATGAAAGCCCTTTCCCGCTCTATCAAATCTTGAATGTTTGGTGGCAGTCTTTCCTTTTTCCTCCAAAATCTAGCCGAATCCCAGCCTAAGCCAAGATTCGCCAACGCATCTGCCACACTATTGCCTTCTTTGTAAATATGAGTCACTTTTTTGTCTCTTAATTTGGACATAAGGAAGCTAGCATCCATCAAAATGTCCTTGGTGTTCCAACCTATGAATCTATCTTTTTCAACAGCATCCATCGCCACCTTGGAATCTTCCTCAATATGGAGATTAACAATCCCTAGAGAAACAACAATTTTGAGTCCCATGAATAGCGCACGAGCCTCAGCAACAAGAGTCGACTGAACCCCGATGCCACTAGCAAACCTTGCCACCATATTTCCCATAGAATCTCTTATAATCCCACCTATACTTGCCCTTCCTGGGTTCCCTTTAGCAACTCCATCAAAATTAATTTTGAACCATCCACAATCCGAAGGTTCCCATTTGGTATTTCTCCTAGCTAAAAGTTTTCCATTATCGAAGGTATTAGCATTTAAATCCTGGTGCCATTCCTTAGCCATTTTTATTTCAAAGTCGCTCGGTCCTAACTCCAGAAGTTTTCCATCAAAGAGGAAGATATTCTCCTCTATGAGCCGAACACCAATCCCAAACACCTCCTTGGGGCTCCGCTCAATATTCCTGAAGACCCGGTTATTCCTCTTCTTCCATAAACACCAACCTATGATAGGGGGGGTCTGCCTCCAAATTTCACTAACCAGAGGATGTAAAAAAGGCCCATTCCAGCCCATAATAAATGATAAGAGGTCCTTGCTCATAACCCATTGAACCTCAAGTTTCTCAATAGCCATCCCCCAAACTTTAGCAACATACAGGCAGTGTAGCAAGAGGTGATTGACAGTTTCTTCCCCCTCTTTGCAGAGAAAACATCTATTGGGAAAGCACAATCCCCAGATTCTCAAATTATCCTGGGTCAAAATCCTATTGTGACAGGCCGTCCACCAGAAAAAATTTATTTTAGGGATCATGCGATGATTCCAAACCCTCCTCCAGTGTTCCTCCACAGAACTATCATTAGTCAACAGTCTGTAAGCGGATCTAACTGAGAGATCCCCCTGTTTATCTAAAGCCCAAAAGAATTCATCCTCTCTGTCATAGGAAGGAAACCTAAAACTAGAGAGTAACACCTAAATAGATCTAGTAAGATGACTAAGATCCAGCGAGTGGGGGCAGCATAGGGATAGCTCTCTCCAAATCCTAGCACTAGAAGGGCTAGACACATAGTCACTGATATAAATCCCAAAGAATCTCTGAGCATCAATCATCACCTCCTGAAAATCAGAGCAAGCCAAAGGGAAATCTAAAAGCCAAGCATCCTCCCAGAATTTAATTTTGATCACTTACCCATTTTCCATTTTATCCCTTTTTTAGCAGGCCTTGAATGTTGCAAATACTCCTCCAGATAACAGAACCAAGAGGGCGGGGTTCCGAAAGACAATCAATCAAACGCCTGTTTTGAAGGTACTTAGCAATCAATATTTTTCACCAGTCCTTGGAGTTCCTTAATTGATCCCACCCAACCTTGGCTATCGGCGCCCTGTTAGAGGGAGCAATCTTCCTTATTCCAAGCCCCCCATAAATTTTAGCCCGACAAACCTTTTCCCATTTAACCAGAGCAATCTTCTTTTTCTCCTCAGCACCGGCCCAAAGAAAATTCCTTTGAATTCTTTCTAACTTTTCCACTATATACTTAGGAATCCTAAAGATAGCCAGAAAGTAAGTGGGGATACCTTGTATGGCCGCAGTAAGGAGTTGTAATTTGTCAGCATGACTAAGTAAGGATCCCTTCCAACCAGCCAACTTCCTTTGAATCCACTCCAAAATAGAGTTCCAAAACTCTGGTTGAACCTCCTTGATCGTAAGTGGAAGGCCCAGATAAACCAATGGGAGAGAATCACTGACACATCCGAGAATTGCAGTCACCCTGTTTTCCAAAATAAGAGAGCAATTAAAGAAGTAAATCTTACTCTTGTTGTAGTTGATGCACTGCCCGGAGTAGGAGGCATAGTTGTTAAGACAAGCTTTCAATTTCCTTGCTTCCACAACAAAGGCCTTCCCAAATAGAAAAGTGTCATCCACAAATTACTACACAACAATCGGACATAGGGAGGTAGCCACTCTAACACCATATATGGAGCCCTCTGACAATAGACTAGTAAAATTCCTACTAATCACATCGACAACCATAGTAAAGAGGTAGGGGGAGAGAGGGTCTCCCTGCTTGAGCCCCCTACTAGCAGAGAAGAAACCGTAGGGGGATCCATTAACCAGGATCGAGAACTTAACAGTTCTAACACACTCCATAATGAGCTTAATGACCAAACTATTAAAGCCAAACTTAGCTAGGACCTTTGGAATGAATTCCCATAGAACCTTATCATAGGCTTTGGATATATCAAGTTTAAGCGCCATTCCCGCATTATTACATCTATCCATTGAGTGGAATAGTTCATGGGTAGTCAAAGCAGCATCAAGAATATGTTGTCCCAGGACAAACCCCTTTTGAGTGTGGCTAATAATTTAATCAAGTAGAGGTTTGAGACGGTTAACAAGAATCTTAGAAATGATCTTATAAATGGTGTTACATAGACTAATAGGCCGGAAGTCAGACATTGAAAGTAGCTTGCTAATCTTAGGTATAAGGGCAATGAAGTTGTGATTCATTTGTTAAAGAATCTTACCAGATTGAAAGAAGTCCCTAGCCGCAAGCACAAGGTCCCAGCCCACAGTATCCCAAAATATTTGAAAGAACGCAGGAGGAAACCCATCACGACCAGGAGCTTTAAATCCCCCCATGCTAAAAGTAGCCAACTGAACCTCTTCCATGGAAACACTCCTAAGAATGCCCAAGTTATCCTCCAGAGAGATGGACACAGGGAGGTGCCAAAGAATCAAACAATCCAATGTCGAGTTGGGCACCCCTATAGGGGCTGAGAGAGCCTCCTTGAAATAATTAACCACACGAGACTTAATAAGAGCTTGATCAGAAATCACCTCCCCAAAGTTACTTATCAATTTAGAAAATTGGTTCCTTTTCCAATGTTTGATAGCAGAAACATGAAAAAAATACATGTTCCTATCTCCTTCCTTCAGCCATTGGATCCTTGATTTTTGCTTCCAGAATACCTCTTCATTTTTTAGAACTTTTTCCCATTCCATTCTGACATCCTTTTCCTGATTATTAATCTGTTGACTAGCATCTCACTCATCCATATTCTTCTGCAAGATCCTTAACCTCCCCTCAAGCTATTTTTTCCTTTGAAAAATATCTCCAAACACATTCCTGTTCCAACCTTTAACCATCAGTTTAATATGTTTGATTTTATAACATAGCCTGAACATAGGGGACCCTTGGACAAGAATATTCCACCATTCAGCAATTTTCTTTTTGAAATCGGGATGAGAATTCCACATTATTTCAAAATGAAAGGGATAGGGCCCGCTAGAAGGACGAATATTAGTGGTCAGTAGGAGAGGTTTATGGTTAGAAACCGTCCTAGGAAGAGCGACTAGGTTGGCTCCTAAGGTATTGGTCCAATGGGGAGAATAGAGGAAATGGTCAGGCCTAACCTGAATCAGATCAGCAACAACCCTTCTATTAGACCAGGTAAAATGCTGGCCCCGAAGATCAATATCAATTAACTCCAAAAAACAAATGAAGTTTGCCAGATCAATCATGCTGTCAGTGTAATCCAGGAGGCCCCCACTTTTCTCAGATGGTAACAAGGGAGAGTTGAAATCTCCAGCAATAAGCCACCGACCTCCCTTATTCGTATTAATTTTAGACACCATATTTCTCCAAAGGATATTCCTTGAGTTCCTCTAGTTGGGAGCATAAATATTAATTATAGACCAAACTTCTCCACTTACAAAGAGCGAAACCCCAATGCTATTTTTACAATAGAATAATTCATGACCCTATAAATAGGAAGGATTCCAAAGCACAACCAACCCCCCCGAAGCTCCCTCAGCATCACTGTGAATAAAAAAAGCATTAGGCCAAATAATGCTAACAACTTTTTCAAAATTAATCATCAACATCTTAGTTTCTTGTAGGAGACAAACATCAATCTTATGCTCCACTATATAGTTCTTCAGGGCACACTGTTTGTATGAACTATTAAGTCCCCGAATATTCCAAGACATAATCCTCATTTCTGACCTTTTTTTGAGGACACCTCTAATGTCCTCTGCTTCCCCTGAGCAATCTCGTTTGTCGTTTCACGCGTTCTGGTGGATCTCTGCGAGGGTCTCCCAGGCTTGGAATCCCCTCCCACATCTACCTTCTTCTTCCTACCCTTCTTCTTAGGTGTGGTCCATATCCCTCCCTCTTCAACTTTCTCCAACTTTAAACTTTCCAAGTTTTCAGTAGATTCTTCAACCAAGCCGGAACACTCTTCCTTGCAAATTTCACCCTCTTCAACCGAATCCCCACAGGTCCCCAGAGTAAAAGATAGTGGATCAACAGCCGAAGAACCAGGGCCAAAGCCCTCATCAAAAGCCCCCATAGGCAAAGCAACAATAGCCGAGGATCCAGGATCCTAAGGCAATGAGACCTCCTAAGATAAGGTTCCCAAAACCGAAGAACCACTAGGGTTTGAGACAGGGTGAGGAACACCAGGTGAAAGTGAACATTGAGAAAGCACAGGAGATCGAACCAAATTTGGGGGGACAATCTCCGAAACACCCATAGGCCTCGAGGCATCCTTCGCTGGAATCTTGGGATCAGACACATCCATAACCTCCCTACTGACTGACAATTTACAGTCAGTGATAAGGTGCCCAGCTTTGGCACACCTTTGACAATAAACCACTGCATTTTCGTAACAAACAAGTTGGACCCAGTTTCCCAACTTGGAGCAAAGCTTGATAGAGTTAGGAAGAACTTTATCTACGCAAATATTGACACATAATCGAGCAAAGACTAACCTTGATTTAGATTTAGTTACAGCATCCAAAGTAACAAACTGACCCAATGAATCACGAACAACCTTGAATATGGCTTCATCCCAAAACTCAAGAGGTAAGCCCGACAGTCGCACCCAAATAGGAGTCGACATGTTAAGGTCTATAGCAAGATCAAACCCAAGCTTCCACCTACACAAAGCCAGGTTGTGCTTCCCATAAACCCATGAGCCTGATGACAGGGTATGCACCAAGTCATCAGCAGTAGCAAATCGAAAAAGGAAGAGACCGTCGGCCATCGCGCGGATGTCCACACTGCCCTTAAGCCTCCATTTCACGGCCACCCACTTTCTAACCATATCCACCGTAGGACGATAGGAGAGGAATCTCCCCACCACCGCATTCTCCATGGAGGAAAGGATCCTGTCACTAACCATGTCAAGAATTTTAAACAGAGCATCAGAAAATGTGACCGACTCAAGGGGGGCCAAAAACGAGGAGGCCAAATTCCCACTAGTCAGAACATTCTTCCAAACGGCAGTCGGAGGAAGCTCAACCGCCGGCACAAAAGAGATGCCCGGAGCCACCACATCCCGCAAAATGCTCGTAGGAGAAAGCACAGATCCCATAGAGGGGGTACCCACCAGACACGTCCCCAAAGGAGGAGGGCACGGGTCGGGGGGGCAAGAGGGGACCCTTGGGTACCCCCATGATAGAGTCCACATAACAAGAATAAGTTCCCAAGAGATGAATGGCCTATATTTTTACAAGTTTAACTAGTTTGAGAGATAAGAATGTGTACCAAAGTTTTTTTTCCCATGTGTTAAGGGGCTATGGTAGTCATGTCAAGTGCTTGACCTAGTTTTTGGTTATAAAATTAAAGCATTGAAATGCATGATTCAACAATAGTAATTGATATTATAGATTCTATATTATCAACATGTTTATAACCTCTTAAGATAATAAATATAATGTTTTTAGTCGCATATGATTGTAGTTATTCAAGGATGTATAATGTTAGCTTAGTAAACTTCATCATCTTTATATTTTCAAGCATAAGCTAGTAGTGTGAGTAGTCTAAACAATAAATTTCCTATCAATTTATGATGTTGCTAGGGTATTAATATTATTCAAAAGGAATCATCGTATATTAGAGGGTTTTCCATTTCCTTTATATTTTAAGAGGACATTCATGTACTATAATAAGATTAATATTTACTTGGTGAAGGTTATTATTTATTTGTAAATATTTATTAACTTGTATGAATATTCCAAAGGAATCCCTACAATTCTTTTATCTTTTTGTCTCCTCACACATGTGTGAGGATGACATTTTATTTCTAATTACTTTATTAAGGAATATTTGTAGGCACCTCTTTAAGAGGTTCTTGACACATTGCACACACATAGATGAATGGTGGCATTCATTGAGTTGGGAGTTACATTCTAACTCATCTTCTCACCTCTATTTATTGAGGCGCCTCTCCTCTCAATCTTCATTCAAGAAATAAATATTAAGGCTTAAGTGCTCTCTCTCTATCTCTTTGTATTATTCTTAGGCATTTTGTCTCCATTCATAATATTGGGGTTTTTTCTTATTTTTCCCCTTATAAAATTCTTGTGTCTCCTCTTGATGGTGTTGGTGCTTGGATTTCCTTCTCTCATTTTTTTTTAATGTCTACTACTTAACAATGTCCTAGGTGGAGTTTGATATCACTTTTACCATGTATCATATGTTAAGAAAAGTGTGAGTAGATCTAATCATCCTTCAAGTATAGATATAAGTCTTTGTTGGCTATACCACTTCAAAAGTGAACAACTTAGGTGAAAATTGTACAAAAACTTATAGTAGGTGGAAATAACTAATTCTTTAACCTCATTCCAAATTATGGGCCAAAAATACTAACAACTTAGCCATAGGAAATACATGCTTGAGTTTGGTCTTTAACCATTTTTATATCAAGTGGGGATTAATAATGGTTAAACCATTTGATATATTTTCTTTCTCTTAGTGATTTCCTTCCTCTAAAAATAGATGTAGATCACTAATGGTTTGGAAATAAACAAATGCACCAAAACTTGAAACTTCATAACTTCGACTAATCCATCAAATTTTTGGAGGAAATGACTAATATATATGAAGAATTATTGTACTTTGGTTGAGAAAACCCATATTTTTTATAAGGGAAAATTATGCATATTTTAATGTTTGCCCATTTTATAAACAAAGGTACAAATCACTAATGGATTGACCATCAACAAACATGCCAATAGAACAAGTCAATGTAATTGTCATTATAAAAGTGTACCAAACTTATTCTTTTAGACTTTGAGATAGGAAATAATAATGGTTGAGCCACCATAGGCATGTGCCAACTCCAAATAACACCATATTTCATGATTCTTAAGTAGAAAATTAACTATTGATCTAGTCCTTAGGTAGGCTCAAGATACTTTAGTGGATTTTCATAAGACTTGAACCATTTTATTCGTGTTGGTAGAAATTTAGGTGGAACTTGTCATCACTATCACCACTTTAATTTCATATCCATCATTCCTTATCCATTTCCACACTCCTTCCTTTGATGTAGCCATCAGCAATCTCAAACCTCATCATTATTTCATTTGAAGGAATTGCAACCTTGAATGACTTGTAAGAGATATTAATCAAAATATAAGACCCTAACATGATAACCTTACAACATGATGGGTAAAGACTATAATTACTCAAATTACTAGGTAATTAATGATTAGTTGAAAAAAATGGATATTAGACCAAAAGTATAATTTTGTATGGGTACAATAATTACCTCTTTCAAGGGACCAAAAGACATACCTCGATCATGAGAGAACTTTAAAATATCTAGTAAAAATTTATTCATTATGTTATCTATAGGAAATAGAGCTAATCCTACTTCTAAACACCTAAAGAAACAACTAACCTAAAATGATACAATAAGAAAAAATAATACGTAAAAGGGAAAGAATTACATAATGAACACAAAAAATGATAACATATACCTATCTATGGATAAGATGAGATGCGTTGACTAGAAAGAACCATTTTTATTCTAAGATAAATAACAACACCTTCATTTGAGTTAGGACTCTAGTTGTAGCTTTCATTGTAAAAACCTTGTAAACTTTTCACAAATATCCATGGTTTAGGATGACCTATGAATGATCTTATAGAAATAACTCAATGATGAACTCACTAGTTTTGGGTAGTTTATAATTGTATTCTTCGTCATTAAACAACCTCTTTATTATTTGTAAATAACATGCCTCCTTTTGAAGGTACCTCACTAGGTCCTATGGTTGTAGCACTTCTTCAAGAATGATATCTAGTATTATATATTATATTGCCAATCCCTTGGATTTGGATCTTTCTAAATCATTAAATAATCATCACAATAAAAATGATAAATAAATTCATCAATATTTATAGGTAAACCCTATAACTTGTCTTTAAATGGTGATTGTGGACCTTGAGATATTTATTCATCTTTAGCCTCCTTATGACAATTTCCTTTAAAGATTCTATTGATTAGAGAAAATAATTAGATTCATAATTTATTATCATGTAACTATTGAGTTGTGACATAAGAGCCAAAGAGGGAACATAATTCTCTAAAATCATTCCTTCCTTATGACAACCATTTATATAATAGGATCCTTAACAATTACCAAAGGTTCAATACTTGAGTCATAATAGAAATTAAAGAAATAAATCAATGATAAAAATAATAATCTGAAATTCATAATTAAATATAATTCATCCTTCATTAAAGACCTACTCTTGAGGTATTTTAAGAAGACATTTAGAATCAGTAATAAATCTCCCACATTCAAATTTGATCCACTATGTGAATTTGAAGCTTTATTGAATCCAAAAGAAATACTATGCTTCATCCAACTATAGTACCTTGTTGAATTTTAAAAGTGACCAATTAAATTTTGGTAGAAAACTATGCATCTCTAGTGAAGACATCAATTGAAACTAAGGTCAGTTATCTTGAATGTTCATGGGAAATTTTGAAGTTAAAGCTACAACCCTTTTCTAGTTTTGTCTTATGTAAGTTCTTCAAACAATCCTTCAAATAGAAAGAAGAATGTATTTAATGCTTCTTTATCCATGGTGTAGTTATAGTCCTTTTTCTTAGTAGACACTTGGGATACTTTATCTATCTTTAAAAAATAAATGATGTGCAGTATTTTCTAGATCCAATATAAAAGTTTGTTCTTCTTGATAAAATTTACACAATACTTTTGAGGTAGATAGGAAAACTAGCTCATCACATAATTTTTTGATGGAGGGATAAATAAGGGTTCATAAATATAAAACATCATTAGTGGCTCCTTCTACAAATTATCTTCACTCTCCTAATTTCATCTATAGGTTATTTAATAACTTTTTAACTACTTAAATATGTGGAATCATTGAATATATTTACTCTTCCAAGATGAAAAAGTCCATTGGATATATCACATCATAGAGTCACCATCAATTTTATTTTTGAGACCCAACTTAATATTACTAACATTTACTTTATTCCTAGCTCCTTTGTGCATCTAGGCTTCATTTTTCTAACCATAGATAAAATAATCTAAGAGATCTTAAATTAGGCCCCCTTTTGTCAAATTTTCCCAAGTGTTATTATCCTTTATCCCCAATGTGACTATCATATGTTGGAAGTTTCTAAAATCCAAGAAAATTACAAGTATGTGGTGTTTTGGGTCATTTTGTGGTGTTTCGATAGTGTTACATACTTTTAGTGGACATATGAACATTTCTTGTCAATCTAATATTCAATTTTAGTGTCTAGTTCTATATGAAAGTTTTGCATGGTCCTTTAATAACTTTTGTCCCTTTGTTTCCCTTCACTTCACCCTTTTTCTAGGATCTTGATGTGGATCTATACATCTCTGTTACCTTCAATCCTCCCCTCCATTCTTGCATATAATCTTTTCAAACTCTATTGGTCCCTTCCTTCCACTTTTCTTCTTTCCCTCCTCTTTTAATGATCTTGATAAAGATCCAAATATTTTTATCCTCCTAATCCCTTGTCCACTTCCATTTTTTTACTTCATCCACTTCCTCCATCTTGTTCTTCAAGTTTCCCACATCCTTCTTTGTGAAATTCTCTCACACATCCAAATATCCAAACCTCCATCCCAGATGTCCACTTCTCCCATCCAATTACACATAAAATTCCCACAAATATCTCTAGATAATTTTTTCACTTGTTTAATATTATGTGGACTTTAACCTAAATTTTGAATATCCTTCCGTCCATTTGGTTATCATGTCCCAATGCCCATTACCACAATATTTTCCTATATCTTCTCCCATGCCTTTAATCCATTCCTTTCATGTATTTTGTAGCATTTAAAGATTCTTCTAAAATTCATTTCAATTTTCCAATTCTAATGCCCTATTTCACAAGGAAATCCTATGCCTCCCTTTCTCACCTCCAGTTACTTATTAGAATTTTGTAGTTCTTCCAGATTCCTTCCTACACTCACCAAATCTTCCTAGAACACCATTGATGCATAATTTGACTCCCACAATTACCAAATTGGTGTTTATCACATATAATACCTTATTTATCTCAAGGGTGTGAATCTAAGTTCAAAATCCATAGTGAATGATGAAGAACGCCATGCCGCCATGAATATGGTGGTTGATTTTTCAAATGTATGTGATCTTTACACTATCTCAAGGCTACCATTTTATTGGATTACATAGGATTTAAACTTGTTCCGCATACCACATTAATGGCATCTAGTTCATAGTTGAATTACCTCAAGGATTAAACAACCAAACCAAATTCTATAAGTATTAATTCATTTTCTAGAATAATGATCAATCATTTCTCTATTTTCATGCGACTACAATACAAAGCAAACTCTAGAGTTTCAACTCCTACAATTTTCATCACCTATTTGGAAAAATATTTTATAAGTCACAAAGAGATAAAAAATTTGTAGCATATATTTTAACCAAGTGTCTCTTTGGTCATTTGTGGATCTTTAGGGAATTTCATAAGGGCAGAATTGTGATAAGTTTTTCTAGCTTAGGGTTTCCTCTTACTACATTTATTGGTATGAATGAAATGAGATATTATTTATAATGGTCTCTTGCTTATTGCAGATTGATTTATAGATTTTGAAGAGGGATTATTAAGTATGTCTAGTTTCTTGATATCATATATTTGTTGTTATTTTAATGTGTTATTTTATTGATTGACTATGAATTTTTAACCCACTAAATAGGCATTGATCTTGCAAGTGTTTGACCCTCCATGGATTTAAAATGAAAAACATCTTTAACCAATAATTTGGGAGTAGGTTGCCAATTTTTATGTAATTCATGATTAAGTAATTAACCAAGGAAATATATAATGAGCCACAAGATTTTCATCCTTAGATAATTATGTTTTGCATGTATTTATTAGCTTAATAGAGGTTATGCATGTTATGGATCAGTCCTTAGTCTAGTGAAAAAAATTGGGACTAGGAATACATAGGATACTACTTCAATTGTGTTAGTTTGTCTAGTTTTAGTTGTGACTAAATATTGGTAAATATTACCTCTAGGAATATCCTCCTAGGTCTAGATAAGATTGAAGTGAAGGATAAAATATTCACTCTTCTTGATTGTCTTGTCATCACTCACTCTTTATTGATGAGTTCATCTATCCACCCTTAGACAATGAAACTTCCCTATTTTTGAAGTGGATTGATCCCTTTGCAGGAACACCCAGGAAAATTGGTGATCCTACATCGCTAAAAAATAATTTCCTTTCATTTTTCTCATTTTTGGTGTTGGGTGCAATCTACATTCAATTCATTTACATTTCACTAATGGCTAAAATAAATCATTTTTCATATCACTAATAGGAAAATTGTTTTACATGTACATTTAATTCAAACTTTATTTACTCGATAATAACAATATTATGAAATTTAATCATTATCTTTGTCAAAAGAAATAATTTTTTTTAAAGGCATAGAGAAGGAGATATTATGGGGTGCCTCAAAATAATCTAAAAAGAAATCAAATGCAAGAAAGATACCTATTGGAAAAGGTCGATGGGAACCCTAAATTAAAGGGACACAATTGTATAATGAAGAGTTTTAGATTTGAAATAAAAAAATGCCAATGAGAGGGAGACATAGAGGTGTGCTTGGTCAAAAGAAATAGATTAGCTTGGACAAAAATATGTGCAGAGATTTGAGTTGTGGGACAGAAAAGAGAATATAGGCAACATCTACATGAGACAAGGGCGTGAGCTTATTCCAAGTCTAGAAATTTGAAGAGAACAAAAATAGAGGATGAGGGGCACAACGGTATGGTAAGGATTCATGTTATGTAGAGGAAGGGAATAGAAAAATTTGATTTCAACTCATGTGAAGCTACACGGTGAGGAGAGAAGGAACACCAGGCCATGCATAGAGAAGGAGATTAGGCTATTTGCATATAAAAAGAAGTAGTGTCATGCTGAATTTTCCTTAGGAAAATATACAACAACAAATCTATTGGTAAAGAGGTCAAAGCCCAAAATGAAGATTTTGTTTTTTGATGAACGATTGTGTGTTTAATACAAAGTGAAGATGTAACTATTTTTTTAGTTGTAAGGAATGTTAGTTTGATTTTAATAATTGTATTTTCAATTGATTCAATTGGAAATACATTTGATTACAGACTATATTAAATTTGAAATAATCCACATGTAGCCTTTTAGTTGACTAAATTTTAAATAGTTTTCCTGAATAAGTGAAAACCTGATTTATTGAATGGCAAATGAAGTTGTTAATTCAATGAGATATTAGAGGGGTGTGCGTATTCATCAAATGGTTTAGATCCAATGGTCTTGAGTGTGTGGACAAAGCATAAATTGTGAGGCAATCTACACCAAGACTTGTAGGGTGAAGGCTTGAGAGGATTGTTGTAGAGAGCAGAGTGGAACGTGAGGATTGTTATTCGAAAAAATTCCAAGATGCCACCTTGAAAATGAATGCCCCAAATAGAGGAGGTATTGGAATGATTTCATGATATGATAAGAGAAGATACTAGAAATGATATAAGAAATGAAGTAAGAATCACTACTAGAAGCACAAGAGATCCTACGAGTGAAGAAGTGAATTGGAAGAGTAAGGAAGAGAGGATGAAAAACAAGAGGATGTTGGGCAGGAAGGAATTTTGAGGGCTCTTTCAAGAATCACGAAGAGAAACAAAATGGATGTGCAAATTTTTTTTGGAACATTAAATCCAAAAGAATTAATTGATTGGATAGGAGAGATGGAAGAGTATTTTGAATTAGAAGAAATCAGAGATCCACAAAGGTTAAGTTATCCCAAACAAAATTAAAAGTGCATGTTGCATTATGGTGGAGAGAATTACAAAGAGAATGAGTAATGAATGGGGACCCTAGAATAAAAATGTGGAATTAGATGGTGACCAGGTTGAAGAACAAATTTATTCTTCGGGGTTATGAAATGGAGTTATTTAAGAAGTTGTAGAATTTTAAGCAAAAATAGATGAGTATAAAGGATTATAGGGAGGAGTTCTACAAGTTGTCCATTCGATCGAGAAGGCATGAAATCGATAGTGAAAAGGTATCTCAGTATGTGAATGGTCTACAATTCAACATTCAAGATGAAATAAGTATGCTGAAGATTACCTCGATGTAAGAATCATACCAATATGCATTGAAGGCTGAGGAGAAGTTGATGAGAAGGAAAATAAATAATTCTAGAAGTCATGGAAGATTTGCAATAGATAAAGGACATGTGAGCAGTAGAAAGGGAAATGAATGAAGAGGAATCAAAGCCCAAATTAAGTAAGGAAGTGGGGAAAAGCACAAAAGAAAAAGAGCTTCCAGCAAGAGGACATGGTAGCAGCAGTAGAGAGTTCCTCAGTAAATGTTTCCAATATGGAGATGTTTGGTGTGCCTATGAGTGTTCATAAATACAAGAAGGTAACAAGAGGAGTGCAACAAGAAACCACTTAGTGAAAGTAATGCATATGAAAAAAGTGATGCATCCTCAAAAGGTGAAAAACCTAAAGAAGGTAAATCTCTCATGATGAGGAGAGTGTTGTAAATCCGAAGGTAGTTGAGGAGGAACTATACCAAAGAAGGTGTCTCTTTCAAATTGTGTGCAAGGCTAGAGGTAAGCATTACAAAATTATAGTAGATAGTGGTAGTACATATAACCTAGTTTTAGAGGAGATGGTAGAAAAGCTAGGTTTGAAAAGGTATAATAACCCTAGCTTGTATAGAGTTTCATGGTTGAAAAAGGAATATGAGATGATTGTAAATGAGCAACATTTGATTAATTTTCAAATTGGTTCCTATAAGGATGAAGTGTTGTGTGATGTAATGCCTACGAGTGTTTGGCATGTGTTGTTGGGAAGGTCATGGAAATTTGATAGGGATGTCATTTATGAAGGAAGAAAGAATGTACACATCATCCAAAAAGATGGAAAAAAGTATATGTTGAATTCTATGAAGGAGAAGGAGAAGCAAGTAAAGAAATCAAACCCCATTATTTGTTATAGTGTTGGAGAATAGCATATAGAGAAAAGAGGGAAAAATGACAGGTGAAGAGAAAATTTCAAGAGGAGGAAGATTGGGTTTAAATTTTTTGTAGCAATATGGTAAAGGAAAAGAACATAGCAGACCAAAAGAATGTGGTGGTAAAAAAAGTGGCTTGCGTGTTGATGAAGAAAAAATGTGTGGAAGAGGAAAGGCTCCCATGGACAAGGAGAAAATTTGGATCAAGAACAAGCATGGGATCACCATTCTGAGCTCATCCAAATGTTCCCGAGTTTTCCAACTCAAGGAACATTTCACTTACCTAGCGTGTTTGATGCAAAGCACTTAGGTGAATTGGTGATCTTACATTGCCCAAAAATAATTTCCTTTCATTTTTTTGTTTTTAGTGCTGGGTGCAATCTACATTTGATTCATTTGCAAATCACTGATGGCTAAAATAAATCATTGTTCAAATCATTGACAAGAAAATCATTTTAAATGTACATTTAATTCAAACTTCATTTACCTAACAATAGCAATATTATAAAATTAATCATTATCTTTACCAAAAGAGATCATATATTTTTTAAAGGCACAGTGAAGGAGATATGAGGGGGTGCCTCATAATAATCTAAAAAAAAATCAAAGAAAGATACCTACTAGAAAAGGTCAATGAGAAATAGAAATTGATGGGGCAAAGACTGTATAATGAAGAGTTTTAGATTTGAAACAAAAAAATGCTAGTGAGAGGGAGGAAAAGAGGCACACTTGGTAAGAAGAAATAGAGTAGCTTGAATAAAAATGTGTGTAGAGATATGAGTTGTAGGATGCTAGACAAGATACATAGGCAGCGTAGACATGAGACAAGGGCACGAGCTTATGTTAAGTCTAGAAAATTGAAGAGAACAAAAAATAGAGGAACAGGGGCACATGGGTGTGGTAGGGAGTTGTGCTATGCAAAGGAAGAGCATAGAAAAAAATGATTTCAGCTCATGTGAAGCTACATGGTGAGGGGAGAAGGAACAATAGGCCACACATAGGGAAGAAGAGTAGGTTGTTTGCATATAAAAAGAAGTGGCGCCATGTTGAATTTTCCTTAGGAAAATACACAACAAATCTATTGGTAAAGAGGTCGAAGCCCAACGTGAAGAATTTGTTTGTTGATGAACGATTATGTGTTCAATACAGAGTGAAGATATAATTAAATTTTCAGTTGTAAGGAATGTTAGTCTAATATTAATAATTGTATGCTCAATCAATTTAATTGGAAACACATTTGACTATAGATTATATTAAATTTGAAATAATCTTCATGTAGCTATTTAGTGGACTGAATTTTAAATTGTTTTCCTGAATTAAGTGTAAATCTGATTCATTGAATGAAAAATGAAGTTATAAATTCAATGAGATTATAGAGAGGTGTGTGTCTTCATAATCCCTATAGGAGTGTGAGCAATGATTTTGGGACTCAATAATCATCTCAAATATGTGAGGTTTTACCCATAAAATTTGTAATCTAACCTATAAGATGCCATGAGTTGCATCATTCAAGGCATGTTCAAACAATGTCGAGCATTGTGGACTCTTATCTCATGGAAAGATAAAAATTGTGTTGTCATTAGGATATGCCTCCAAAACAAGGTTTTTAAGTGTATGAGGTAATGTAATTCTATCATTTTTTCAATTTCTATGAAGTTTCTCTATATATTGTTGTATAGGATCATTTTATTAAAATAATATTTTCATGCTAGTCAAATTGGTCACCACTATCTATAATAAAGGATTAGTGAAACTTGGGATCATGGGCTTGATGAATTCCTTATTAAGTTCAATAATAGTAATCATTTCACATTATAACTTTATTTTCATTCTTGAGTTTCTTCAAGCTCATCAATCTCATAGGATTTTCTCATGATAATATTTTTTATGAAAATATGCTAATAAAAAATCTAGGGGAATGTGTGGAGAACATTTAAAGTTAGTACTACTTCTCTGAATGAGGTGGTTGAATCATACAAAAAATTATCACTGGATTGTTTATTTCCTTCTTAGCATTTGGCTGTTGAGATAAAAATAACATTACCATCCTCTATTAGTTTGAAGAATGAGAGGAATTTCTCATGCACTATCTCCTAATAAGCGATGAAATTATTGGTCAAATGGTGGAACCATTTGACTACACCATTGACCAAAGTCATAACAAAAATGTATACTTCATTTGGAAACATTCTTCATTTTTTATTCTTAAAATACTTCATATTATATCAAAAGCTATAATTTTCTCATCAAGACATCGAGTTTTGTCACCATGAAGCTTCATAAAAAATCTTGAGCCTTGCAAGAAGTCATTGCATTTTTCAAGAGGTAAGGAACCAATAGTATCTCCCAATATAAATGAAAGTAGAGGTAGACCATTATTTTCATTAGTGTTATCACCCATTGTTTTTAGATATTATTTATTTGATGCTACAAATGTATTAATGAGTTTATGAGCCACTGATGAACATAAAACTTCTTAAAAATTTTCATGATTAAATGTCTAAAATATAGAATTAGGAAGTCATACCTTTCTCTATGATCTAATTTATACCTTATCAACTATGATGAAATGATTCAATCATAGGTAATAATATGTATTTTGTTGCAAGTATGAAGGTGTTGTCATTGATGTCAATTGGTTAACTAGTTATCAACTGGTTGTGCTCATTTTTGTCATGGAAGTTGGTTATTGGTTATATATGTTGAGGATGTTGAGAAAATTATAATAAAGAAAGTTTGCAGGTATTCTATGTGTGCTCTAGGATGTGCTTCGGGATGTGCATTGTATTGCATATGTGCTTGCGAGTTCCTGACATATCATTCATGGTTGTTGGTAGTTGTTGTATCCAAAATTTTGGTCTTTGGATCATTGTGTAGTGTGAAATATCTTCACCAATTGTGACTGTGCAATTTAGTGTGTCTAGTTGAGGTTTGGGAGAAATGTAGTTGCTTCAATTTTCTTCGTACTTTGGTTTCAAGTTTTTTGGTTTTGAGAGTAAGCTGATAAGGTCGTGTTCAAGTGAAATTTTCTATCTGAGAAGATTAGATTGAGTTAAGGATGTGTGTACTTAATTCTTTTATGTGTTTTACACTCGTGTTGGTCGACCTTTTGTTAAACACTATTTATGAAGTTCATGGAAGCGTGTTGAGGTGTTGGGACTTATTTAGGTCCTCATTTAGTATGTGTTTGGGTTGTCCTCATTCTAATTCTATTGTAGATTGTTTTGTCACCGAACTAATTTGAATTTGTAAATATAAATGGTGTGTGGCTGGCCTTGGATGAGTTTCAAGGTTGAAGACAATATGAATATAAGTTAAGATGTTGGTGAAAGAAAATATAGATGCAATATTAATAGAAGATGGATGTGAAAAAGTGTGTGATGCAAATTTGTGTAGATTAGTGTGAAATTTAATTATTGAGTTCCTGGAGGTAGTGAGTTGAAGGTGTACTCTATCATTCAAGTATGTTTGCAAGTGTGTGAGAGAATTATGGTAGAAATCTCTATTGCATTGAGATATTTTTCTCTCTGTGACAATCCTCTTCTATCTTCTTTGTAATTCTATGGTAGTGAGCCCTTCAGGAAGTGAGCCCTTATTGGACAGTAAGTCTTGTTTTGGACAAGTAAGTCATGTCTTGGTAGTGAGCCTTTCCAACAATGAACCTATGCATTCAGTTTTGGAATTCTTTAAATTGTGAGTTAATCCTCACCATGGTTTTTACCTCATTGGCTTTGCCACGTAAATATGGTGTTATTGTGTGTATGGTTTTACTTCTTTCTATTTCTACTTCTGCACTTAATGATCAACCACACTAGTAGAGTAAAGGATTTGTGAATGGTTATTGATCTAACTTATGGTGAAAGTTTTGAAGGTTAAAATTGCTACAATTGATTCAACCTCTCTCATTTGTCTTGTTCAAAAATTGGTATCAAAGCTTTGTTCCTTGGAGAAGAGCTTAACCACTTAAGGAAGGTCTAGAATGGTGAACAAGATAGTTATTGAGTGCCCTAAGTTTGATGGCATGGACTATACTTTTTGGAAGGAAAAGATTGAAGGATATCTAGAATATTATGGATATGATGTTGAGAAAGCTTATAAGACTTCATGCACTACTCCTACTAATGGTCTAAGTACTGCTGATGAGATCAAGGCGCATGAAGCAAACAATAAGGAAAAATTTATTGTGAAGAATAGTCTTTCACTTTCTGAATTAATTAAAGTTGTAAACTACTAAAGAGGTTTGGGATGCATTGGAAAAGATCCATGAAGGAGATTAAAAGGTTAAAGAAGAAAAGTTGCAAAATTTGGAGGCATAACTTGAGATCCTACAAATGTCTAAAGAGGAGAACATTAAATCCTATGTAGATAGAGTGGATGAGCTGGTAGGTGAAATGTGAGAAATTGGTGCAACAGAGGATGAATCCAAGATAAAAAAGAAGATTCTCATAACTCTCCCCAATGCATATAGTATAAAGGTATCTGCTATTGAGGAATTTGTAGATTATAAGACATGGTGGAGCTTTTAATTTCTTCCCTTCTTTGTGTGGTACTTTTTTATTTTATCCTAGGCTTTAATTGGTGGGTTTTTCTTTTCGAACGTTGACTTATCATTAATGGTGGTCAGTTGTTTAAGTGTGGTTTTAACCCCTTTGAGGTCGTGACTTTATCAGCCCCTCTTTACCTGTCTTCCCGGTCTCTTGCATCTGATTATTTTCTATTTTCCTTAGTGTTGGGTTGACAAATGTTTTAGATTAATTTCTAAAAAATATTTTGGCTTTGCGGGTCTTTTCCTTGTCCACCTAGTTAGTCCCCCTTTTATAAATAACCTTTTCGCATGAGCAGATTATGTAGTCGTCGGATGAAGTGACCTACATCATAGTCGTTTATCGTAGACCTCGCAAGGTCTCTTGCTAACGTTATCAAAGTTATGTGAGGCATGTGAGATGTTGCCACCTATCACATATGATTGTGGGGACCACCCTTGGTTCACTGACCGATGATGGGTGTCAGTTCTAACAGATGTTTCCTTACCAATACATCATGTTCATTCCTCGCTGACCTCGCAAAATTAAAACTTCAGTTTTAATAATGTTGTGATGTGTGCAAATTTTTGACACATGGAAATCAATGGATGATCAAGATGGGGCCCATTTCATGCTGATGTGGTGCCCAGAGGTGCATTTCCTATTCGCCTATAGACTGGAGAATGCACGTGGCATTTTCAAATAGTTTTGACTTGATCTAAGTCATTCTTCTAACCTACATTGCTTTTGATCAATGGTTCGCATTTGAAATAAACTAGTGTTGTACTATAGCCATTTTATCTCACATGAGTGAATAGTAATGGTCGAGTTCGACTCTGCTCCCATAATTAAATGCCAAAAGATCAGTGAATTGCTATTTCCATGTTGTATCTCCACACTGAGGAATAATTGCCTAGTACCAGGTGAAGCAAGTCATTGTGATTTTCTAGTCTCACTACCTTTCACACTCTGCAAGTAAAACTATAAGTAGCACGTACGCCATTTCTTGTGATTTCAGAAGATTTTATGGTTGCTTGATGAACAATTAGTGATAGTTTCCCATTTCGTTCCTGAATAATTGTTTGAATAGATTTTCTTTTAGAGCTTGTCTAAATAATTGTTGGGGATTCTAGAATCGTAGTGTATTTTTTTGTTTAAGGCTATAGGGAGAAAATTGTAATTGCTTGCCATTTGAAAATAAGAAAACCCTAGCTCAAGTTATCATTTGTCTGATATAAATGGCACCCAAGGCCTAAAGTTTTGGTTTTGAAACCACTACCAAGTCTTTCTCCCAAGATGTTATTGATTTGTTAAAGCCCTCTACTAACAAGAAGCAGCGGGGAAATATTTTGTTCTATGGGACCTTACTCTTGGAATTGTTAACAGACAAGCAGTGTGCAATTCGATATGTCGAGTTACCATCTACCGGGTGGCAATTGTTCTCCAATTGGTTTGGGAATAGGAATTTGTCGGTCCCTTTGTGTAACCCATGGAGGTTAGACTTGGGTAATTTGGTGGTGCCTAATGTCCACTTGGATGTAGATATTTTAAAGGATGTTGTTGCGAGATATGACCTTGTGACCCAAGTTGTCAAAACTCATGCTGGTGTACAAATGATTAAGATAACCAAAGAATAAATCACAGAGATTTTCAGTTTGCACGAATGGAGTCGAGATATGGTTCCTGTCAACCTTGAGGTTTTCAGAACAGAATATAGAAATACTAAGGGTTTGTTCAGAACATCCCTTTTGATACCTCATTTGGCTATCTCGGGAAGAGGAAAGAATCAGAAGAAGGTAGTGATCGGTAGGAATGAGCCTGAACCTTTTCATGTGGACTATTTCTCCAATTATTTCAAGAAGACAGTTTGTGCTTTATGTCAAGTTCTGGGATTCAGTTTAAAGACAACCCTGCCTAATGATATTATGTATATGGTTGTAAATCTCCAGCACCCAGGTTTCAACGTGGTGTATGATTTTGCCACTTACCTAGCGGAGAAAATGCACACAGGTTTGGTGGCTCTAAAGGAGGGGAGGAATTGGGTTGGATTCAGGTGGTTTTCCTTGTTAATCCACATGTTTTGGTATAGGGATCAGGCTATGTTTGAAAAACATATGGAATTAAAGAAGAAGGAAGGTAGTATTAAAATGTTTGTCCAATATTGGACTAGGATCCTTGACATGCATGATCACAAGTTTGATTATGTAACATTCCATAATGTCTTTGGATCCAAATTAATAAAGGCTCTAGTTCATGACCCCCCAAGGATTCCAAAGGAAATTCATGATTTCTTGAGGGCGATGGAGAGGAGACATGAATTGAACTTAATGCACAATTGGGGAGACATTATCCCCTATCATAGCACAATAGTTTTCAGGATTTTCGGCACCAATGTCAATCCAAAGGTTCTGCCAAGGGAGGTGCCCCTTAGAATTGGATTTCTAGAAATCATGAGGTAGTTGGGAGGCACTCAAGAACTACACTTGATAGTTGAATAGAAGAAAGGTTCCTTCTTCCCTAAGTATACAACATTTTCCGATTTTGTTATGGCAAAGGGAGGATGGAAGGAGTTACACATATTACTTGGGCCTTATAGGCTAAAGACTGTGTGCCCCAAGAATCATGATCCTGAAGGTATTATCTCTCAAATGAAGGCAAAGCATCAGATCGAAACCTTTGTCCATAATTTCTACTTTCCTGAGGACATCACTAGGAATATTTTTGACTTGGAACTACAAGAGGAGAGAAAGGAAATGTACATTGCCTACTCTAAAATGGTAAAAAGTAAGCAGGAGAGAATACCTGGTTTTAATCCCATACCTGATGCTAAAGATGAGTTTAGTAGGGCAATATATGCCATTGATAATTTTGAGAGTTTGGTTGGGGTTTTGAAAGATGAAAGGGTTGTGGAAGAAAGGGGAAAATCACAAACTATCGAGGAGTACCCTGAAGTAAGATTGGAGGAGAGGCCTACTTATCAGCCCCAAAAGAAGATAAACATTTTTTCTAGAAGAAGGGGAAGTAGGGCTGAAGATGTTGCTAAAAATATTGCACCATCTTCTTCAGGGCAGTCAATGCCAAATATTGTTGATTTGGATTGTCCTCTGAGATTTTCAAAGCAGGCCTGCCCACCATCACCAAAGAGGCAGAAGGTTGAAAGAACAAGGATGGTCGATTATGATGGTGATGAGGATGATGACATTATTGTGACTCTAGATGAAATGCATTAGGAGATGCCATCAGACCCAGTTGACACTACAACAAGTTCAAGGGTAGTTACTTTGAGGTTAGGAAAAGAGGAAATCAAAGGAATAACAAGTAATGACGATTTGAGGATAGAAGTCTGCAAAGAGTTCATGATGGATGACTCTTTTATTCAAAATAACGGTTTTAAAGACTTTGTATGGAGGGCACATCTCTCACTATATTCTGAGAAGGTGGCACACAAGAGAAGTCTGCACCCAGAGCTCCCAGAGAAGGTAATTCAATCTAAAGTCAAGTTGCAAATGAAATATAAATTCAAAGAAATAACACCAGAGCAGGGCTGAAAATTGGTAAAAAAAAGTGGAGTATTGCTACTTCATGAATGGGATATTGTTGATGTTGTGGTGTTTGACACAATAAGAAGGGCCAATAGGCCACTTCTTGCAATTGATGAGGAGCCTACATTAACACTCAAAGGATCAGCCTTTAGTGAGGAATGGGATGCTTTGGCAATCTGGTCTCTATCCACTTGGTCGAAAAAACTAATTGTTGCAGAACCATCTGATTTCAATGGTCACTTGGTTGTGAGGAGAGTTGCTGACACCCCAATATTGGAAGTTGTTGATATGGTCATAAATGTTGCCAAATTCACCAGGGAAACTATTGAAGATTTGACCAAGGACCAGGATACTCTGAGAGGCCAATATAATGGCATTATCATTGAGTATAATAAGAGTCAACAAAAGGTATCAGAGTTAGAAACTGAATTGGCTTTATTGAAGCAACAAATGGACACCATGAGGTCTCAAAGGCAAGCCATTTCTAGCCACACTATCTCTGACCCACTAGTAGAGCAGTCTCAACCTTCTACACAAGTATAGTCTTTGGCTATTGTTCCATATAATATGAGACAAGTGCCTATTGCAATTGAGAGGGCTAGTAGCCTAGGAGGAGGACTCTCTAGGGAGAAATTCATTCATCAGGTTGAGGAGTATAAGGAGATGGTATGGAAAATTTGGGATGCAGCAAGGAGAAGGAATTCAGTGATAGTGGACATTGTTTTGAAACATTTAAACAGAAGGGTCTAGGGTAAGCGAAACAGTGTTCATGCAAATTATGTCCTAATGTTGCAAGCACTGAAAATGTTTCCAAGGGATAGAGAATTCGCCATTCCATTGCTGAAAAAATGGAGCCCTAGAATGGAGAAGTTGAAATTCATGGTAGTAGGGGCAAAACAACACGGGGATAAATATCCTAATATTATAGCAACATATCAATTTGTCAAGGGAATTATTGAACAGAAGTTTCACGGATTTGCTGCCCCTATGGAGTCCAAGATTAAGTTGTTAAAGGACGTATATGATGGAAAGGACTTGACCCCATTGTCACATATTTTGCATAGTCAAGATGAAGTCAAACCACTACAGGTTTGGAAGGATCAGATGAACAATATAATGATGGCTCAAACAAATGAGATATGCAAAAATGCTAACATCTGCATGCTATAGAATACATTGGAAAAGTTGTCTTTTGTCATTAGTTTCTTAGAAAACTTTGATAAAAAGGCCACATCAATAATGGTGAAGTATGCACCCTGTCGAAACAAGGTTGATCAGGTTGTGGCTTTCAAGTGGCCCTCCAAGGAGGATTTTGAATTATGGAAAAAGGTGTTCACTGATGAACTTGAATTATGAATGTTATAGTCGAGAATTGCAACTTGGTCATGTATAATATAGGTCTGGCCTTAGATATTATATTTTAAAAATGCATTCCCCTTTCGACTTCAAGTACAGGGTGTTGAGGTGGAATAAGTACTATAACGATTAAGCATGCGTTTGATGTAAAGTGAGCAGCCTTTGGAGCGATGTTTTCTTTCCTCCATATCAACTAATGATGATTTTTGTCTTATGCTCTCCACTCGCATAATAGAACTGTAACTGAATTAGGAATTAGCGGTCCAATTAAAAAATGGACATGTGTACTCTCTGGCTTGAAGCTTGTTGGCTCCCTTGTTTTATAAAAGGGAATTCTAGGCCGAGAGAGAGGTTTGTTGAAATATCTGAAATATGAGAAATAAGAGTCTAGTGATATAGAGAGTATGAATAGTAAGTCCGAGTTTTAAAGTTTTGAGTCAGATTTGAGAACTTAGTTAATCATGGGGTTCTTGAGCATGTTTGTATCAAGCTCGTGAATATTTGGAGTTTATTTTATCTCCTATTGTGATATTTTGCATGGATTATTAATGAAATATTGATCCAAGATGATTTTCATTGATCTTCATTTGTTTTTTACTGTGAATTATGTTTAACTATAGCTCTAGTTCAAAGGATCGGTTAAATGCTTCAATTAACCAGTAAGTTCATGCAATATAACAAATAGGATTCATAAAGAAGTAATAAACTCAGGTATAGATTTATGGATTGTAATGTGATTCATATAGATCATAAGTGTTTAAGATGAAATTTACCCTATAGTTAAATTTTCTCTTTTGACTCTATGCATTGGGATATGGCACTGGAATTTTGATCACATTTTATTCTCTTATGTTTTGTGTTATGGCCTCAGGATATTTTATTCAATCATTTCCTATCAGTTTACTTTAATTGTATTTGCGATTCTCTGTTAACTGGACCTGAGCCTTTTCAAGGAATAGCCAATTTGTTGGAGGATTTCATCCTTTTAGCATTATGGGGAATCTATCTGTAGCTTATCCAAGTGCAAAAGAATCTTTTAAAGTTGTATGGTAAGATCACATTTTAGGGAATACCCTCTTGGATTTTACAGAGTCCGAAGTGTAGGAGAATTAGCCTTATCGTTGTTCTTGTCAAGTTGGCCTTACATTTCCTAGACTTTTTTTATTGGATGTGGCAAGTTCATAGGAGTTTTTTCAGGAAATACGTTTGGGTTGTAGTAAAAAACACCAATAGAATGGTGAATCTATTGGGGAACTATCGAATGAAAAGTCTCTAGTGCAAAACTGGTTTTGTCAGAGTCATTTATTACAATATACTTGGTTTAAATTATGTGCCTAATTTGTGATATTCGATGCATGTGTCTAGTTTTCCTAAGTTATGTGTCAGTGTGTCGGGTAATGTTCAAACTCTTGTCCAAACTCACGAGTGCAAAAGTGAAGTGCAATCACTTCATAATTCCTAATATTTCAGGTGGTGACTCTGATATCTCAAACACAAGTATTCATACAAAGTACAAACAACAACGTGCAAAGGAGAGTCCCCATACACCAAAGACCATGAAGAAGACTATAAATTATGCAAAAAAGAACCTGGAGCCAATGTTAGAGCTCAAACCGGGACAGGACAAGAAATGGGTAAAAGTAAATGATACCCAAAGTAAGTCTGTTTCATCTCCTATCATCTCTTCTCCTACTTTAAATGTCGAAATGAATAGTGCTTTTATTAGTGGAGATTCCTCAAAAGTTATTGTGTCTCAGATGGACCATGGTAGTTTTCCTTTTGAAATGGCTCAAGAAGTTGAAGTTGATATGTCTAAAGAGGAGGAGAGATGAGGTTTCTAGGAACAGGATAAATAGTTCCCAAAAGCTACAACACCTGGTACTATGTCTGTTTTTACTGGACAAAATTTCAAACCACGAGGGACCTCTTTGAATGAGGAAACACCTTTGCTTCAAGATGAAGACCAGGCATAACAGCCTTACTATACTCTTGCTCCAAGTGAGGTAGGAGATATCCTTGAGAATGAATCGGATATAGACAAAGATATGCAAACCTTAATTGAAGAAGAAAAGAGGTTGTAAGAGGCAGAAGACAATAGGGACAAAATAAGAAAAGAGAATCTAGAGAGATTCTAGGCTAAGCAGTCTGAAAGAAATGCCCAGAAAAATAAAGTTGAAAAGATGAGGGAAGAAGCAGCTAAGAGAAAAACCTTTGAGGAAAGGGTGGCTAAAGCAGCTGTTGATAGGGCTCATGAAGTTCCTAAAGCAATAGTCTCTATGGGAACTTCTGCCACTCCCACATATACCCCTACTATATCAACTACCAAAATATCAGATCCATTTGCTGGATCCAAGAAGAAAACCTTTGTAGACCATGGGAAACCTCATCTTGATCAACCTCAAGAAACATGCCTATAGTTTCTCAAATTATAAAATTCATCTTAATACTAGTGATGAAACAAATAATGAAGCTAATCCCAGGCCATCTGATTTTCCCCAAAACCTCGAGCTCCTAAGATTGCAACTAATAAATGATCAGTTGCAGGATAATCTGAGAAAGGAAAAAATAGAAGCTGCTAATGCTGAAATGGCAAGAAAGATAGCTTTCATAAAGATATCTATACCCACTCTCCAAGCTTCTAGTTCAGGAAAGAGCGAGAATGAATCACTGAGCAAGAATTCTGAGAAGCAAATACCTAAAGGTGGGGGTGGTGGTAACCAAGGTGGTGGAGGTGGAGGTGGTCATAAAAACTCCAGTTCTTACTCAAAGAATGAAGAGGGAAGCACTGGCAAGAATAAACAGCAAGGTAGTGGTGAAAAGGATAAATGGGGGGATTATAAGAAAGATATTGAGCAACAAAGCACCCCCAAAAGTGGACGTGGTGGAGGAGCACCCCAAATTAATAGATACAGACAATTGTGTTTTGGTAATTTTCAGGGGTATCCTAATCCAGTCCTATATAATGCACGGAAGCATCTCCCAAAATTCACTGGTAACAATTCTTTTAGTGGGGAAGACCATTTGAAAGCTTTTCAAGGCTTTGTTGAAGACTTTGAGGTATGGGATGATGACATAGCAATGAAATAATTTATGCATTCATTAGTTGAAGATGTTAGGGATTGGTTAGAGGGTTACCTGATGCTAGTATTAACTCCAGAGATGCCTTTTGCAGAGTTTTCAGGGAGCAATACGGAGATCAGACTGACCCCAGGTTTAAATTAAATGATTTCAATAACATTACCAAGGGGCATAATGAACTGGTTACTGAGTTTAATGCTCATTTCTAGAAGGCTATGACAAGAGTTCCTGCATATTTGAGGCCTAATGAAAGTGCATTTTTAGTTGTGTATTGTAATGCTTATGATGCTAAAATATGTTATTTATTAAGAGATAAAGACCCTCAAAATTTGAGGTAGGCATACAAGATGGTGATGAACATTGAAAATAATAGAAGAGCTTCTGGTAAAGTGGGGAGAAGATAATATCCTAAAACTTTTAAAGGCACCAAAAATCAAACTGAAAAGGTTGAAACCTACTGTTGTTGAAGAGAAGATAGATCGAGTCCTTACCCTACTGTAGAAACAAGAAAAACATGACAAGCCACATTTTCAAAGAAATGAAAGACCCCCTAGTCTATAGGACTATCCCTGTAATACAAATTGGAATAATGGAAAACCCTTGCAAGTAAACCAGAGAAAAAATCAAGTCCCACTTGATCCTTTACAGAAGAATTCTCTAAATGCCACAGAAAATTTACCTTGGTGTGAAATATGTGGAATGCCACATTCTCCACAATAGTGTGCAGTAGCACAAAATATGGTAGAATCTCAGGATGATCAGGGAGATGCTCAGTCTCCCCAGGATCAGGATACAATGACAAATGTATTATTAGGACTAGCTGATCTGGCCTATGATGATTATACCTTAGATGATGAGCCTTGTGGCATGGATGTTGATGTTCAGAGACAACATAAATATATACACCACCATCAAGTGTTTCTGAATGAAGGAGACAATGATGACTTTTTTGTGAATGAACTGGAGGTGGATAATACTATTTTGAGAAGACCTTTCGATGAAGAAATTGAAAAGTACACTATTGCCTTAGTTGCTAAGGCAAGGAATAACATGCAGTTGAGAAACAGAACTGTTCTAGGTGATTCAGGTAAGCCGTGCAGCCTCTTCATAAAAGAAAAGGATGTAACTAGAACAAATACTAGTTTGGGGGCTAAGAATGTTGATCCAAAGCCTAAGAAAATAAAGGAGCCTAGGATATGGGCAAAGAAATTTGACAAGACCAAGACAAAGAATGAAGTTGTACCCTAGAACACCAAAGATAGCAATCAACACTCTTCTAATGATGAGACTCCCAAGGGAAAAGAAAAGGTAATTTCTGAAAACACAAATTTTCCTGAGTTACCAAAGTACACTTCAATAGATATGTTCCAAGTACTTTCACAAGTTAGCTTTATTGTTCCTTTCTTAGAAATGATGCAAATATATGAACATAAGGACAAAACTATTGCACTTATTAATAGTATTCCTACAAGTAGAAAGAATAAAGTGGTTTCTGACCAGTCAGATTCAAAAAAGGAGCAAGAAAAGCATAAGGTTGTGGAAGAAAATATCACAAAAAGCCCTAAAATATACTTAGGAACTACTATTACTGCTAATCCCAACCATGTCAATCCTTTTTTCTTAAGCTTGATAATTGATGGAAAAATGTTGAGAAATTGCATGATTGACTCAGGAGCATCTAACAATGTGATGCCAATAAAGATAATGCATGCAATGGGACTAAAGGTGGATAGTAAAAATGGTAAGTTCTATGCAATGGATTCTTGGGAAGTGCTTGTTATAGGTATTATAAATAATGTTCCATATAGACTAGCAGCATTTTTTGAAAAAGAGCTACGCATGAGTGTTACAGTGGTGGATATTCCACCTACTTTTGGCATGTTGCTATCTCGGCCTTGGAGTGCTTCAATGGGTGGGATCATATAATGTGATCTATCTTTTGCTACATTTTCTATTGAATAGAAAGATGTTAAGGTAGATGGGGAGAAGAGAGCCCCTCACATGATTGAAAATGTGGAAGAATCACCAGAACCTATTAGAATCAACTTTGTGGAAACTGATTTATAAAACTTTCATGTTGAGGAAGATAGAACAGAAGAAGAGATCCCGTCAGCACCTATTGATAAGGAGATACTGAAGATATCATCACAAGGTGACTTATGGATAATGCATTTTGATGGAGCTTGTTCCAGAGATGGCTCAGGAGCAGGAATTTTCTTTACTTCCCCACAAGGTAAAACATTCAAATATTCTTTCCTATTGCAATTTTCTTGTACCAACAATGTTGTTGAGTATGAGGCTCTCATACTCGGTCTGAAGATAGCTTCAAAACATGGTATTAAAGTATTGAAGGTTTTGGGAGATTCTGAGTTAGTTGTTTCCCAGATTAGATCTTGCTTTGCAGCTAAAGATAAAAGACTTAGGCAATACAGAAATGCAGTGTGGGATACCATTGAAGATTTTAATGCTTTTGGTATTGAATGGGTTGAAAGAGGACAAAATGCTACGGTTGGCTTATTAGCAAATATTGTTGTTAAACTTGATGATGTCACTTTTGGCGGCATCTCACAAATAGAAGTACAAACCAGGCCTATAATACCTGATAAAATCTGTAACCAGCAAGTGTTTGATGATGACACAAAAATTTTGAAATTCTTGTATTGTGTGGATCAATATGAGAGCCAGGAAATTGATTTTGGCTCGTTTGTAACAAAAATTGATGGGAAGGAAACCCTGTTTGGGAATGAAGTGATTCAACTCAAAAAAAACACCATCCCTAGGGGTCTGGTTGCACTTGAAAGGGTATTTGATGGCCCTGATATTTCAAAAGCTAAGAAATCACCATCTCATAAGGATGATCTAGAAGAAATACACTTAGGAACAGAAAGTGCTCCTAAGAATGTTTATGTTGGAAAGAAAATGAAGCCACATGTTAGAAGCATGTTGATTACCTTGCTTAGGAAATATAGACATGTTTTTTCTTGGTCGTATGAAGACCTTAAAGCATATAGGGAGAATTTATTCCAACATAAGATCCCATTGAAACCTGATATGAAGCCTTTTAGGCAAAAACAGAGACCAATTAACCCCACCCTACAACCTAAAATGCAAGAGGAGCTTGCCAAACTAAGGGAGGCGGGAATTATCAAACCAATTAGGCACTCATCTTGGGTTTCTAACTTGGTACCCATTAGGAAAAATAATGGGGATATTAGGTTGTGTGTCGACTTTAGGAATTTGAATGTTGCTTCTTTAAAGGACAATTACCCATTGCCTAATATGGAGGCTATGTTGCAAAAGGTCACAGGTTGTGAACTGCTATCAATGATGGATGGATTTTTTGGTTACAACCAAGTGATGGTTAAGGAGTCAGATCAATTCAAGACTACTTTTTCCACCCCATGGGGGACATATGTTTATGTAAGAATGCCATTTGGACTAATAAATGTTGGAGCAACTTTTCAGAGGGCTATGGATCTAGCCTTTGCTGATTTTGTTGATCTGTTCCTTTCTATTTACCAAGATGATCTTACTACCCAGAGCAAGAATGAGGAGGACCATTGTTCTCACTTAGAGAAAAAAATTATTAGAGCTTTGGAATATGGGATATCTCTGAATCCTAGGAAGTGTGCCTTTGGGGTAAAAGAAGGAAAACCGTTGGGGCATCTTGTTTCAAAGGATGGGGTTCAGATTGATCCTTAAAGAGTGGTTGTTATTGACTAAATTACATAGCCAAGAAATGTAAAGGGCATCTAATATTTCTTTGGACAAATAAATTTGCTAAGAAGGTTTGTTACAAATTTTGCTGAAACTATCCGTCCAATATCTAAGATGCTGAAAAAAGGAGAAAAAATAGTATGGACAGGGGAACCATCAAAAGCCTTCCAGGCTATCAAAGATGCAATTAAGAAGGCCCCTATCCTCAAGTCACCTAATTATTCAAAACCATTCTAGTTTTTTACTTTTGCCTCTTTTTACACAATAGTTGGTGTGTTGTTGCAGAAAAACAATGAGGGCCTTGAGCAGCAAATTGCATTCTTCAATAAATCATTACAAGCTGCAGAATTGAAATATGATATATCTGAAAAGTAGGCATATGCTTTGGTAAAGGCAGTTAAGATTTTCAAACCTTATCTAATGGGAGCAATTGTTGTGGCATATGTACCAATGGCAGTAGTTAAAGATATTTTCACCCAGCAAGAGACTACAGGAAGAAGATGCAGGTGGATAAATAGAATCCAAGAGTTTAATATTGAAATACAAATTACCAAGCTTGTAAGGGGTCAGGGTCTAGCCAAATTAATGGTTGAGGCAAATCTGGAGGTAAATCAAATAAACTAGATAGAGCAATAGAACATTGTTCCTATTTGTGATATGCAAACTTATGGCTGGTACAGGAGGATTGTTGAGTATTTATAGATGATGCAATGCCCTGAAGGTATGCCCCTTACTAAGAAAAGAGCTCTTAAACTGCAAGCAATTAGATATGTCATTATTGATGGTGAGCTCTGGTGGAGGAACCCTGAAGGTATTATACTCAGATGTGTGGACGGAGACCAAGCTGAGGATCTATTGATAGAAATACATAAGGGAGCTTGTGGAGTCCATTACATGGCTAAGCCAATGGCTCACAAGATTTTAAGAGCAAGATACTGGTGACCTACTGTGTTTAAGGATGCTCACAGATATGTTAGAAAATGTGATGTTTGTCAAAGGTTTGCTAGAAAGTCAAAATTTTCTAGCAATTTTTCATTGAGACCTGTGTCTGTTTCAGCTCCTTTCAAGCAATGGGATATTGACTTCATAGGGGACATATCTAAAAAATCTAGTGGAGGACATGCATGGATATTGGTGGCAACTGATTACTTTACTAAATGGATTGAAGAAATCCCATCTAGAAGGGCCACAAGTAAAGTTGTTATTGATTTTTTGAATGATAACATCTTAAGCCGATTTGGGGCACCTGAAAGAATTGTCTCAAATAATGCAATGTGTTTTAGGTCATAGGAATTTGTTAATTTTTGTGATCAATATGGTATAACTATTTCATATTCTTCCCCTTATCACCCCCAAGGACATGGACACGCAGAATCTAGTAATAAGAGCCTGATGAAGATTATTAAGCCCATGATCGAGAAGAAAAAAAGGGCTTGGGATTCAAAGTTAAAACTAGCACTATGGGTTGACAGAACAACTGCCAAGAAGGCAATTGGTCATTCACCTTTTAACTTATTCTATGGAATGGAGGCACATATTCCTCAAAATAACCTATTGAAGATGTACGATTTTGTCCAAGAGTATGATGATGATGTGTGTGATGAGATGCAACACAGAATGGAAGAATTGAACCAATTGGATGAAACTAGAAGAGAAGCTCATAAGAGAAATGAAAGGCTACAGCTTTAAGTAAAGCACCTTTATGACAAAAAAGCAATTGAAAGAAAATTTGATGTTGGAACAATGGTGTTGCTCTAGAATGCTAGATTAGAAGATAAGGGCAAGCATGGAAAGTTTGACCCCCTTTGTCTAAGCCCATATAGTGTTATGGATACACATGGAGAAGATTCATATTTCTTACAGTCACTTACAGGTGAAGTTCTTGAACTGCCAGTACATGGACAGTTCTTGAAATACTATTTCTCCTAAAATAGCTCTTTTTCCATGTACGTTGTGAAATCCTATAAATAGTGTATATAGGTTTGATTGTTTTTGTTTTGCTTTGATTTTTGTTTGCTTGTCCTATCCGAACAGGTCCCTGGTTTTGGTTCTCTCTATATCTGGTCTGCATAACCATCGATTTTGAGATCTTGCTATGCCCATAGGGGGCATACATCCCTAGTCGGAGCCACTGGTGGAGCTTTTGATTTCTTCCCTTCTTTGTGTGGTACTTTTTTATTTTATCCTTGGCTTTAATTGGGTGGGTTTTTCTTTTTGAGCGTTGACTTATCATTAACGGTGGTTGGTTGTTTAAGTGTGATTTTAAACCCTTTGAGGTCGTGACTTTACCGGCCCCTCTTTACTTGTCTTCCCGGTCTCTTGCGTCTAACTATTTTCTATTTGCCTTAGTGTCAGGTTGACAAATGTTTTAGATTAATTTCTAAAAGATATTTTGGCCTTGGGTGTCTTTTCCCCATCCACCTAGTCAGTCCCCCTTTTATAATTAACCTTTTTGCATGTATAGATTACGTAGTCGTCAGATGAAGTGACCTACATCGTAGCCCTTTATCACAGACCTCGTAGAGTCTCTTGTTGACGTTATCAAAGTTATGTGAGGCATGCAAGATGTTGCCAGCTGTCGCATATGATTGTGGGGACCACCTTTGGTTCGCTGACCGATGATGGATGCCAGTGCTGACAGTTGTTTCCTTACCAATGTATCATGGTTGTTCCTCACTGACCTTGTGCAATTAAAACTTTAGTTTTAATAATGTTGCAATGTGTGTGAATTTTTGATGCATGGACATTGATGTTGTACAATGGATGATCAAGGTGGGGCCCATTCCATGTTGGTGTCATGCCCGATAGGTGCATTTCCTGTTCACCTATAGACTGGAGAATGGACGTGACATTTTCAAACTATTTTGACTTGATCTGAGCCATTCTCCTAGCCTACATTGATTTTGATCAATGGTTCATATTTGAAATAAACCGATGTTGTACTATAGCTATTTTATCTCACGCGACTGAATAGTAATGGTCGAGTTCGACTCTACTCCCTAATTAAATGCCAAAAAATCAATGAATTTCTATTTTCGTGTTGTATCTCCACACTGAGGAAGAATTGCGTAATACCGAGTGAAGCAAGCCATTGTTGCGATTTTCCAGTCTCACTGCCTTTCACACTCTGCAAGTGAAACCGTCAGTAGCACGTATGCCATTTCTTGTGATTTTAAAAGATTTTATGGTTGCTTGATGAACAATTAGTGATTTTTCCCGTTCCATTCTTGAAGAATTGTTTGAATAGATTTTCTTTTAGAGCTTGTCTGGATAATTGCTAGGGATTCTAGAATCGTGAGGTATTTTTCTATTTAAGGCTATAGGATAAAATTGTAATTGCTTTCCATTTCAAAATAAGAAAACCCTAGCTCGATCTATCATCAGTCTGATATAAACGGCACCCAAGGCCCGAAGTTCTGGTTCTGAAACCACTACCAAGTCTTTCTCCCAAGATGTTATTCATTTGTTAAAGCCCTCTACTAACAAGAAGCAGCAGGGAAAGGTTTTGTTCTATGGGCCCTTACTCTTGGAAGGGTTAACAGACAAGCAGTGTGCAATTCAAGATGTTGAGTTACCATATACCGGGTGGCAATTGTTCCCCAATTAGTTTGGGAATAGGAATTTGTCGGTCCCTTAGTGTAACCCGTGGAGGTTAGACTTGGGTAAGTTGGTGGTGCCTAATGTCTACTTGGATGTAGATATTTTAAAGGATGTTGTTGCGAGATATGACCCTATGACCCGAGTTGCTAGAACTCACGCTGGTGTACAAATGATTAAGATAACCAGAGAACAAATCACAAAGATTTTCAGTTTCCATGAATGGAGTTGAGATATGGTTCCTGTCAACCTTGAGGTTTTTAGACAAGAATATAGAAATACTAAGGGTTTGTTTAGAACATCCCTTTTGATACCTCATTTAGTTGTCTCGGGAAGAGGAAAGAATTAGAAGAAGGTAGTGACCAACATGAATGAGCTTGAACCTTTTCTTGTGGACTATTTCTCCAATTATTTCAAGAAGACTATTTGTGCTTTATGGCAAGTTCTGGGAGTCAATTTAAAGACAACTCTACCTACATATATTATGTATATGGTTGTAAATCTCCAGCCCTCGGGTTTCAACGTCGTGTATGATTTTTCCACTTACCTAGCAGAGAAAATGCACACAGGTTTGGTGGCTCTAAAGGAGGGGAGGAATTGGGTTGGATTCAAGTGGTTTTCCTTGTTAATCCACATGTTTTTGTATAAGGTTCGGGTTGCGTTTGAAAAAGATATGGAATTAAAGAAGAAGGAAGGTAGTATTGAAATGCCTGTCTAATATTGGACTAGGATCCTTGACATGCATGATCACAAGTTTGATTACATAACAGTCCATAATGTCTTTGTATCCAAATTAATAAAGGCTCTGGTTCATGACCCCTCAAGGATTCCAAAGGAAATTCATGATTTCTTGAGGCCGATGGAGAGGAGACCTGAATTGAACTTAATGCACAATTGGGGAGACATTATCCCCTATCATAACATAATAGTTTTCAGGGTTTTCGGCACCAATGTCAATCCAAAGGTTATGCCAAGGGAGGTGCCCCTTAGAATTGGATTTCTAGAAATCATGAGGCAATTAGGAGGCACTCAAGAACTACACTTTCCAATTGAACAGAAGAAAGGTTCTTTCTTCCCTGAGTATACGACATTTGCCGATTTTGTTATGGAAAAGGGAGGATGGAAGGAGTTACACATATTACTTGGGCCTTATAGGCTAAAGATTGTGTGCCCCAGGAATCATGATCCTGAGGGTTTTATCTCTCAAATGAAGGCAAAGCATCGGACCGAAACCTTTTTCCATAATTTCTACTTTCCTGAGGACATCATCAAGAATATTTTTGACTTGGAACTACAAGAGGAGAGAAAGGCAATGTACATTGCCTACTCTAAAATGGTAAAAAGTAAGCAGGAGAGAATACCTGGTTTCAATCCCATACTTGATGCTAAAGATGAGTTTAGCAGGGCAATATATGCCATTGATAATTTTGAGAGTTTGGTTGGGGTTTTGAAAGATGAAAGGGTTGTGGAAGAAAGGGGAAAATCACAAACTATCGAGGAGTACCTTGAAGTAAGATTGGAGGAGAGGCCTACTTATCAGCCCCAAAAGAAGATAAAGGTTTTTTCTAGAAGAAGGGGAAGTAGGGATGAAGATGCTACTAAAAATATTGCACCATCTTCTTCAGGAGAGTCAGTGCCAAATATTGTTGATTTGGATTCTCCTCCGATATTTTTAGAGCAGGCCTGCCCACCATCACCAAAGAGGTAGAAGGTTGAAAGAACAAGGATGATCGATTGTGATGGTGATGAGGATGATGACATTATTGTGACTCTAGATGAAATGCATCAGGAGATGCCATCAGACCTAATTGACACTACAACAAGTTCAAGGGCAGTTACTTTGAGGTTAGGAAAAGATGAAATCAAAGGAATAACAATTAATGATGATTTGGGGATAGAAACCTGCAAAGAGTTCATGATGGATGAATCTTTTATTCAAACTAATTCTTTTAAAGACTTTGTATGGAGGGCACATCTCTCACTATATTCTGAGAAGGTGGCACATAAGAGAAGTTTGCACCCAGAGATCCCAAAGAAGGTAATTCAATCTAAATTCAGGTTACAAATGAAAGAGAAATTCAAAGAAATAACACCAGAGTAAGGCCGAGCATTGGTACAAAAAAGTGGATTATTGCTACTTCATGAATGGGATATTGTTGATGTTGTGGTGTTCGACACAATAAGAAGGGCCAATAGGCCACTTCTTGCAACTAATGAGGAGGCTACATTAGCACTCAAAGGATCATCCTTTAGTGAGGAATGGGATGCTTTGGCAATCTGGTCTCTATCCACTTGGTCCAAAAAACTAATTGTTGCAGAACCATCTAATTTCCATGGTCACTTGGTTGTGAGGAGAGTTGTTGACACCCTAGCATTGGAAGTTGTTGATATGGTTGTAAATGTTGCCAAATTCACTAGGGCAATTGTTGAAGATTTGACCAAGGAATGGGATACTCTGAGAGGCCAATATAATGACATTATTATTGAGTATAATAAGAGTCAACAAAAGGTAGCAGAGTTAGAAATTGAATTGGCTTTATTGAAGCAACAAATGGACACCATGAGGTCTTAGAGGCAAACCATTTCTAGCCACACTATCTCCGACCCACCAGTAGAGCAGTCTCAACCTTCTGCACAAGCACAGTCTTTGGCTATTGTTCCATATTATATGGGACAAGTGCCTATTGCAATTGAGAGGGCTAGTAGCCTAGGAGGATGACTCTCTAGGGAGAAATTCATTCATCAGGTTGAGGAGTATAAGGAGATGGTACAGAAAATCTAAGATGTAGTAAGGAGAAGAAATTCAGTGATAGTGGACACTGTTTTGAAACATTTAAACATAAGGGTCCAGGGTAAGCTAAATAGTGTTCATGCAAATTATGTCCTAATGTTGTAAGCACTAAAAATGTTTCCAAGGGATAGAGAATTGGCCATCCCATTGCTGAACAAATGGAGCCCTAGAATGGAGAAGTTGAAATTCATGGCAGTAGGGGCAAAACAGCATGAGGATAAATATCCTACTGTTATAGCAACATATCAATTTGTCAAGGGAATTGTTGAGCAAAAGTTTCATGGATTTTCCACCCCTATGGAGTCCAAGATTAAGCTGTTAAAGGATGTATATAATGGAAAGGACTTGACCCCATTGTTGCATATTTTGCATAGTCAGGATGAAGTCAAACCCCTATAGGTTTGGAAGGATTACATGGACAATATAATGATGGCTCAAACACATGAGATATGCAAAAATGTTGACATCTGCATGCTAGAGAATACATTGGAAAATTTGTCTTTTGTCATTAGTTTCTTAGAAAACTTTGATAAAAAGGCCACATCGATAATGGTGAAGTATGCACCCTATCGAAACAAGGTTGATCAGGTTGTGGCTTTCAAGTTTCCCTCCAAGGAGTATTTTGAATTATGGAAAAATGTGTTCACTGATGAATTTGAATTATGAATGTTATAGTCAAGAATTGCAACTTGGTCATGTATAATACAGGTCTGGCCTTAGATATTATATTTTAAAAATGCATTCTCCTTTCAACTTCAAGTACCAGGTGTTGAGGTGGAATAAGTACTATAACAATTAAGCATGCCTTTGATGTAAAGTGAGTGGCCTTTGGAGTGATGTTTTCTTTCCTCCATATCAACTAATGATGATTTTTGTCTTATGCTCTCCACTTGCATAATAGAACTGTAACTGAATTAGGAATTAGCAGTCCAATTAAAAAATGGATATGTGTACTCTCCGGCCTGAAGCTTGTTGGCTCCCTTGTTTTATAAAAGGGAATTTTCGGCCAAGAGAGAGGTCTGTTGAAATATCTGAAATAAGAGTCTAGTGATACATAGAGTATGAATTGTAAGTCCAGGTTTTAAAATTTTGAGTCAAATTTGAGAACTTAGTTAATCATGGGGTTCTTGAGCATGTTTGTATCAAGCTCGTGAATATTTGGAGTTTATTTTATCTCCTATTGTGATATTTTGCATGCATTATTAATGAAATATTGATCCAAGATGATTTTCATTGATCTTCATTTGTTCTTTATTGTGAATTATGTTTAACTATAGCTCTGGTTCAAAGGATCTGTTAAATGCTTCAATTAACTAGTAAGTTCATGCAATATAACAAATAGGATTCATAAAGAAGTAATAAACTCAGGTATAGATTTATGGATTTTAATTTGATTCATATAGATCATAAGTGTTTAAGATAAAATTTACCCTGTAGTTCAGTTTTCTCTTTTGACTCTGTACGTTGAGATATAGCACCAGAATTCTGATCACGTTTTATTCTCTTATGTTTTGTGTTATGGCCTCAAGATATTTTATTCAATCATTTCCTATCAGTTTACTTTAATTGTATTTGTGATTCTCTGTTAATTGGAACCGAGCTTTTTCAAGGAATAGCCAATTTGTTGGAGGATTTCATCCTTTTAGCATTATGGGGAATCTATCTGTAGCTTATCCAAGTGCAAATGAATCTTTTAAAGTTGTATGGTAAGATCACATTTTAGGGAATACCCTCCTAGATTTTACAGAGTCTGAAGTGTAGGAGAATCAACCTTATCGTTGTTCTCGTCAAGTTGGTCATACATTTCCTAGACTTTTATTATTGGATGTGGCAAGTTCATAGGAGTTTTTTTGGGAAATACATTTGGGTTGCAGTAAAAAATACCAAAAATACCTATACTAAGGATCAGTTGTTGGGTTCTCTAACCTCATTTGAAATGAGAAATCCTAGCTTGAGAAATGAATCAAAGACATAAGCTGCTTTCAGGGCTACAAAATTTGAAGACCCAGATGAAGAAAACTTTGATGAAGTGGAAGCTAACTTTGTAAGAAGAATGAAAAAGGGCTCTAGTAAGTATCAAGGTAAGTTACCTTTCAAATGTTTTAGTTGTGGAGGAATTGGTCATTAGGCTTCAAGATATCCTAAAAGAGCTAAGAGGAATAAACAAAGAGAAGGCAAAGAAAATAAATGAAATATGATCAAGAGAGCATATTATGTGAATGAAGATGCCCGTATTTTTGATGAAGAGTTTGATTATGGACATTTTAATGATAATCAATGCTTGTTCTTGGCTATAAAAGGTGAATTTACTCATGCTAATACTGAAAGACATTTGAAGGAAAGTGCTCCGAAGAAAGTTGAAAGTATTGTGATCTCTACTCTTCATGCTAAACAAGAAAAAAACTAATGTGTTGTTAATAGTGGTTGTTCACATCACATGACCAGTGACAAAAGTAAGCTTTTTAAACTTGAAAAATATGATGGAGGCTTAGTTAAGTTTGGAGATGATACTAGTGCTAAAATTTGTGGGATAGGTTCAGTCAATTTTGATGGCAAGCATATTACTTGTGATGTCTACTATGTTAAGGGTTTAAGGCATAATCTCATAATATTTTGAGTGTTGGACAGATGTGTAGTAAAGGATATAATCTTGTGTTCAAGGATGAGAAATGTGAAATAAGGAAAGGATAGGGAACAGTGATTGATGTTGGAAAGTGTACACTCAAAATTTTCCATGTCATAATATTACCTAGTCGATACATGACCTTGTAAGACATTTTGTAATATTTTATCCTAGGTCATTACATTATCCCACTTATCCCATTTATTCCACTTAATCACCTTCCCAATTAATTAAATAAATCTCATTTATTTAATTGATTCCCCCTTCACATGTCTCAAAATAATTCAAATTAAATATTTGAATTAATCCCTCAATTATTGTCACATTGCAACATGTGTCACATGACTACAACTCTTCACATGCACAAATAATTTAAATAATTTTATTATTTAAATTATGATATTCCCACTCACATCCTATTTTTACCCCCATTCATTGTGCGTCATAGGCATATTTTCTCTCCAAATAAATAAAAGAATCCCACTTATTTCCTCACATCTTAATTTTAGCCTCATGTCATAACCCACTTAATGTGCATCATAGGCACTAAAATACTTTTAATCCTAGCCATACATATCACAAATTTGACTTTTAATCTTGGCCATTGAATCAAATCAACCTTCTCCTTTAAATCAAGTCTTTCATAGGCCATTTGGAGAATCTTCTTCTAGCATCCTCACTCTGCCAAAATTTCTCTCAATCTTCTTATCTATCTATCTATTTTTCTTCTATTATCTTCATCTTATCGTTATGCTACAAAAATGAGCAATCAACACATCAAATCATTCAATCCTTCAAAATCTTTCATTCTCATGCAGGTGGAGAAGAGCAATGGAGAAATCAAATTTAGCTTGGAGATTAGTTTGCTTGGCTTTCTTGTTTTGATTTTCATGCTAGTTTGTGCTCTATTGTGCTTGTTAGGGTTTTTCATTATAATTTGTTTATGTATTTTTCTCTAATATTTTTACCCTAACTACATTGGTGAACCCGACATGAATCCTCTTATCTAGCTTGTTTCTTTTTGCAGGTTTTTTTTTTTTTTTTTAATTGCAGATCTGCCAGTATTTGGACAAAACCCCAAGTTTTACAAATTTCATCATATCTTCCAAACAATTGTGCATTTTTCTACAATATTTTCACAGAAGCTTAAAATTCATCTCAAGGGGATACATTAAAAAAATCGAGGGTTACTCACCATTTTTGTAGGAGGTGATCATAAGGAGCTATAGTAGCAGAAATATCAGTCATATACATCAGATTGGAAAGCGAAAAATTTCGGGTGCACTCATTCTATTATCTTTATCTCTCACTTGATCAATCAATCTTGTTTGTAAAACACTTCAATTTTCTTCAATTCCAAGTAAATCATATCCTTACTCTAACATCCTTAAAAATAACATATTGTTTGCAATCACACTTTGGAATTGGACTTAAAAAGAACCATTGTCTTCCATCACACATTTTGACTTTGGGTTAAAAATAACAAGTGTTTGAATTGTTTTACACACATTTCAATTTTCTAAAGGGAAATTAACAATTGCGAGTGTGAATCAAGTGCATGTGTGATAAAAAAACACCTCACTTGGTTTGCTTTTGTCAAACCCTTCATAGGAGACCTGCTAGGGGATTTCATCACCCCTAGGGATGACTTCAATCAAGGTGTGAATTGAAAGACACGCTTCTTTGAGAGTTAAAATATTTTCAATATTGGCTAAGCCCCAAAGAACTTTATACCTTTGGGAAGTGAATGTGAAGGGTGGGTTACCCCTTTCTCCCGGTTGTGTGGCAAGATTTTTCTTTCAAATTATCCCTAGTCAACTTCGTGCATCCTAGCTTAAGACCTAATTGGCTATACCCACTTGACTAGTTCTAGGACTTTTTGATGTGTCTTCTTCAAGTACGTTCTTAATTATCACCTTCATAATTTTAAATTCAAGACTTGTTGATGTGTCTTCTTCAAGTATGTGCTTAATCATCACCTTCATAATTTCAAATTCAAATTTGCTTGTCTTTCATGTTGATTCATGTGTGTACACGCGTAATCATTTGTTTGCAAATTTCCATATCAAGCTATAAACACCAACACATAAACATATCATTCTAATCATCCTAATCATCCTTATTCTAATCACATTCCAATAAATTTCATTCTAATCAATCCAAATCCAATCTAATCATTCCACATCATCATCACCCTAATCCTAGGCAAGCACTTGCTAAAATGGTCCTAATCCTTAAATATTTTAGTCACAAGCCCAAGGTCATACTTAGAGGAGCCCCTTCACCTAATCATGAAGATAATCCAAAACCATATATCCTCCAAGGTGGGTCAAACTTTTCTCCTAGTGATGATGAGAACTTTGTTGATCCTAGTGATGATGAAAACTTTGTAGAAATCTTAGGTCACCTTAATGATACTATTGACAAGGGAAATACCACCTTAAGTTTTGAATCATACACCATTCCATCTACTATTCCTCTATCACCATCTAATAAAATGACTATTTCAAAGCATACTACTCCTACACCAACACCACCATCCAACTTCTCAAGCTCTAATCCATCAACCAAAGAATCCTTTAATGATTTTCTCCAAATACTACTAGCATGGAATAGACCATCCCCATGCCAATCACCCATTAATGAGCTTACCAAGGAACCTTTGAATTCCATTCCTATTCTTCCAACTCCATATTGTGGTCCACAACCTATTGATCTTATATTTCTAATTCAAATTCCATCATGCCCTCATGTCATTGATCATAAAGAGCATACCAAGCCTCTTCTAGAGCCTTCCACTTTCATTTCCACTCAAATCCAAGAGCTATGTCAAGAGCATTATCCTAAGCATGAGGAAACATTAACCTCTCATTCTAATCAAGATCTAGGCCCTTATAATGATCCCACTCATAACATACTTGGTCCTATTCATGATGAAGCTTCCCTCTATGATCTAGATCCTACCTATGATCAAGAATGCCATGATGATCCTCTTATCCAACTTTATGCATTCCATGGTCAAGAGCCTATCACTTCACCTATCCATGAGCAAGAAACCTCCATTTCTCCTATAGACCCCCTACCTAGTCCTATCCATGATCCTGCATTATCCACTTGTCATGATGAGACACATGCCTCCCAAGTAAATGTAGAAGATCAAACCAATAGTGTGGATCTAAATGAACATGCTCAAGATCCTTTAAATCCTCCATCATCCGCTATCAACTCCATTTCAAATCCATCATATCCACTTTCTCTTACCACCCTCATTCACGAATGTTCCTCCTTAGAACAACAACAACCTTTATCCACTTCACCTTCTTCATCTAATAATGAACTCAAATGTAATGTCCAAAACACACGTAATCCCATTGTCCATCGCATGCTTTAGAATATGAACTATCAAGGTAAAGGCTTAGGCCTTTATGAACAAGGTATTTTGGAGTCCATCCATGTCAAGGTCCCTCCACACTCTAATGGCCTTGGATATACACCCCAAGGACACCAATCTAAATATGTTGGTACTTCCTCCATCCATCATAAGTCCTCTTTCCACCATAAATCCTATCATATGCCTAAAACATATGTTACCATCCCTCCATCATCTTACAAATGTCGAAAGCATGTGACCATACACCTTCCACCATCAAATGTTCCACCATTGCTTCTGACTCCTAATATCCCTCCATCTAATCTACCTCCACTACTCCCAACACCTAATATCCCCATTATCCAATCCCCTCATCCACCTATCCATAAATCCTCTAAAAATCATAATCATGGTCAATCAATGCACACATTGTCTAAACATGAAGCTTCCACTCATTCTGCCATACCCATGGGATTCAAAAGAAAAAAATTTGATGCCTCTATCTATAAAGAAAAAAAACTGAAGGGTCCTCATCCCCCACGACACAAAAGAAAAGAATCAAAGAAAAATCCATCCAAAAAGCAATATAAGCACATACCTCCAAAAGAAAAGTCTAAAAAAAAAATGGTTTGGGTACCTAAGGAAAAGGAAAACAAGTCAAATGAGACATTTACATCTCAAAAATCCCAACCATCCACTTCCACCTCACATTCCCACTCTATTAAAGAATCCCATATTTCATCCCACAAGAAAAATAAAAATAAAAATACCAAATCTATGTGGGTACCTAAAGCACTTCATCACCCATCTCCTAAGAAAACATCTCCATTGCTTCCTACACCCCCTCCACATCAAAATCTTCAACGTTTATCATAGTGTGTACAACCATTGGTCATGATTCCATTCCATTTCACAACAATTCCACATACATCCATCTCCTCACCCTTCACTCATTATCTTAAATATCTCCCCCGTCACCTTCCTATGGCCCATGCTTTTGGCTAAGCCTTCCATTCATCTCCCCTACATAATCCACATCATAATCCACCAATCCCTCCATAATCCACATCATAATCCATCATCTACCTACTCCATCTCCCTTTCATGTCATCCATTACCAACATCTATGAGCATAATTACATTTGACATGGTCTATGCGATGACATTCATCTCTAGTGGGACTATCACCTTTCATGGAACTAGACACTTGAGTCCCTCCTATCCATATTCCCCTTCTCTTATCTAAAAAATCAAAGAAGTCAAAAAAAAAATCAAAAAAGAGTAAAGAGAAATCCCTTCATCCAACAGTGAAAACCTAATAAACAAGTGCCCTGGATAAGTACCATGATGAACACCTAGCAAACAAGCATCATGTGTAGGTTGATCTTCTATGACACTTGGGGGCACTTTGTCTCATCCAAACTATCTATCCTATCATGTCACTTCTTATCATATCATTTCCATCCTACCTACCATCTTTAGCCATCATACCCATATACTTATTATATTGAGTCCATCCATCCTCCTTTTGATCTTGATAAAAATATGGGGCAAAATGTTGAAACATGTTTTGGGTATCTCTTGACATACCTCATCCTTTCCAACCAATCATATCATTACCCTATTGTCATATGCTTTGTCAAGAAAAATCCTAAGTATTATACCTAGAATGGGGTATGTTATTCCTATGCGACATAGTCTTTGGAGATCACATCCTAGCTCTCTTATGATGCATACATCCATTTCATTCACTATGACCTATCTTTTTTTTCCATCCATTTATCATGAACCTTATATCCCTTATACTATCACCCACCCTTTCATCCATCAATCCCATCTATTTCCTTGCACCTAGACTTGGTTTTCCCTTGTCATGGTATCTAGCATAAAGGCTACCCAAATTTTCATCTATTGACATCTCAAAACATTTCAAAAAAATCTTGAAAAAATGCAAAAAAATTGAAAAAGATCCTGAAAAAAAAATTCCAAAAAATCAAAACATTTCAAAAATCCAAAAAAACATTAAATATTCCAAAAATCCAAAACATCAAATATTGGAAAAATCCAAAAAAATCGAATATTCCCAAAATCCAAAAAAATCAAAACATTTCAAAAATCCAAAAAACATCAAATAGCCAACAAAAATCCAAGCAATAAAATCAAACCAAATCACTTCTTCCAATCAATTCAACGCATCAATTCAACTTCTTCAAATCAATTTCTTCATCAAATTATCTAATAACATCACTTCATCTAATCAAATCCATTCTTCTAATCAATCACATCACTTCTAATCAAATCCATTCTTCTAATCAATCACATCATTTATTCTAATTAAACCTATTATTCTAATCAATCCAATCATTATCATTAAATCAAATCATTTCTCCATCAATCCAATCAATCAAAATCATTCCAAGTAAATCATTCATCAATCATCATCCAAATCTTCAAATCCATCATCTTCAATCATTCCAAGCAATAATCCAAATGCAATTCAATCCTTAATCCATACCAACCGATCTAATCAATCAAGTCAAATTATCCAATCGCATGTCGGTCTTGATCCTAATCTTGTTGTAAACTCAATCAATCAATCATCCTTGTGTTTATCTAGGGATATATCATTCCCTGCAATGACAACACTATCATCATCATCAATCAATCAATCAATCATCCTTGTGTTGATCTAGGGACATATCATTCCCCACAATGACAACACTATCATCATCATCAATCAATCAATTAATCATTGGTTTACAGCTTGAATAGGGCAATACCTTGTTTGTTTTTGTATCATTTGTGCATGCTTTCTTGCTTGCTTGTGTGTGTTATCAAATTTCAATTTTCATTTGCATCAAATCCGAATCACTCCCAACTAATATTCATATCTTGTATCTAGACAAGGTTGTATTACGCTGGGGCACGAGACACATCGTCACCTTGGTCCTTTATACCTTGGTGCATAACATCTAGTGCTATATCAAACATATGATTGCTCACTTTATTGCAGCATAGCGTGTCATTCTTCTTTTCCATCTACTTCTCTTGTATCATTCATCTTATCCCGCCTTTATCATTTCATTCATTTCAAGAGCATATCCTTGTTTATGCAACCCGCCTATCCTCTCGAGGGGGCATCATCATCATTATCATATCATATATCATCATCCCATTTCTTCATATCATTTGCATCATTATATTCTTCTATCATCCCTTTTCTTCATTCATCTTATTCCTCACTTCCTTAAGTGGTTGGGGCATCATCTTATTTTTCTCTATCCATACATTAACTTCTTTGAAATGATGTTACTCGACATAAATCTCACCATCTCAAACATCATCTCAAAGAGGGGCAAAATGTAGACACTCAAAATTGTCCATGTCATAATATTACCTAGTCGATACATGACCTTGTAAGACATTTTGTAATATTTTATCCTAGGTCATTACATTATCCCACTTATCCCATTTATTCCACTTAATCACCTTCCCAATTAATTAAATAAATCTCATTTATTTAATTGATTCCCCCTTCACATGTCTCAAAATAATTCAAATTAAATATTTGAATTAATCCCTCAATTATTGTCACATTGCAACATGTGTCACATGACTACAACTCTTCACATGCACAAATAATTTAAATGATTTTATTATTTAAATTATGAAATTCCCACTCACATTCTATTTTTACCCCCATTCATTGTCCGTCATAGGAATCTTTTCTCTCCAAATAAATAAAAGAATCCCACTTATTTCCTCACATCTTAATTTTAGCCTCATGTCATAACCCACTTAATGTGCATCATAGGCACTAAAATAAACTTTTAATCCTAGCCATACATATCACAAAATTGACTTTTAATCTTGGCCATCGAATCAAATCAACCTTCTCCTTTAAATCAAGCCTTTCATAGGCCATTTGGAGAATATTCTTCTAGCATTCTCACTCTACCAAAATTTCTCTCAATCTTCTTATCTATCTATCTATTTTTCTTCTATTATCTTCATCTTATCATTATGCTGCAAAAATGAGCAATCAACATATCAAATCATTCAATCCTTCAAAATCTTGCATTCTCATGTAGGTGGAGAAGAGCAATGGAGATAAATCAAATTTAGCTTGGAAATCGGTTTGCTTTTCTTTCTTGTTTTGATTTTCATGCTAGTTTGTGCTCTATAGTGCTTGTTAGGGTTTTTCATTATAATTTGTTTATGTATTTTGCTCTAATATTTTTACCCTAACTACAAAAAGAAGTATGAATGAAATATTTATCAACTTATTGGTGCATACAGACATTGCTTTATGTCTCAGATTAATGATAGTTGGTTATGGCACTAGAGGATGTGTCATATTAATTTTGATAATATGGTGAGAATCAGTGTTGTACAAGCTTTGAGAGATTTACCAAGGATTACAAAGCCTATTAATTTGCTATTTGCAAGGATTTTCAGTTTGGAAAGCAAGATAGAAGTAGCTTTAGGTCAAAGGAACAATGTATTACCATACTACTAGATTTGATTCATACAGATCTTTGTGGTCCTACAAGGGTGAGAAGTCTAAAAGGTGATAGGTATTTCATGCTTTTGATTGATGATTACTCTAGAATGATATGGGTTACTTTTCTTAGAGAAAATCTGATGCATTAGACAAATTCAAAGCATTCAAATCTATGGTTGAAAATCAAATTCTTAAGGTCTGACAAAGGTGGAGAATTCACCTCCAATGAGTTTAACATGTTTTTTGAAGTACATGGAATAAAAGGATAATTGTCCACTTCGAGAACTCCTCAGAAAAATGAAGTTGTTGAAAGAAAGAACAAAACAATTCAAGAAGTTGTTAGATCAATGATTACTGAGGTAGGTCTACCAGAATTTTACTGGAGAGAAGAAATTCACTTTTTTTTTTATGTGTTTAATTGAGTTCAAGCAAAATCTAACAACACTAAGACTCCCTATGAGTTGTGGTATGGAAATATTCCTACTGTAAAGTACTTCAAGGTATTTGGAAGCAGATGCTATATCCAAAGAGATGAAATTTTAGGAAAGTTTGATGCAAGATGTCATGAGGGTATCTTCCTTGGATACTCCCTTAGAACCAAAGCTTACAAATGCTTTAATAAAATGTTGAGAAAGATTGTAGAAATCAAAAATGTCAAGGTTGATGAACCATTGAAGAATTTGATTGAAGTTGATGGATATGTATCAGATACAGAGAAGTAGAAGAAGTTTTTGAAGAAAAAGAAAAATAGAACGAGGAAGAAGAAGCTCTGGTAAATATGTTCAAAAGAATCATTCAGAAGATCAAATCATTGGAGACAAGAGAAAATGAGTATTGACAAGAAGCAGAGTTATTGCTGCTGAAATAAATTTGTGTTTACTTTTTACTATAGAACCTAAGATAGTAAGTGAAGCGTGTAAAGATGAGCATTGGATGAGAGGAATGGAAGAAGAACTTATGCAGATTGAGAGAAATCAAACCTAGGAACTGGTTCCTAGATTGGCAGATAAAAACATAATTGGATCACAATGGTTATTCAGAAACAAGTTGAATGAGAATGGAGAAGTGGTCAGAAATAAAGAAAGGATTGTGTGTAAGGGCTACTCACAAGTAGAAGGTATATATTTTTAGGAGACTTTTGCTCTGGTAGCTAGGATTTCAGAATGTTTTTGGCATTTGCTACTCATAAGGATTTTAAAGTTTATTAGATGGATGTAAAGTTTGCATTTCTGAATGGTGAGCTAGAATAAGAAGTTTGCATAGAACAACTGGAAGGATTTCAGTTGTTAAAACAATCGTACATGATCTGCAGATTAAAGAAGGATTTATATGGATTGAAGCAATCTCCTAGAGCTTGGAATGCAAGGTTGGATAGATACTTTATTAAGGAAGGTTTCAATAAAGGTATGACAGATAGAAATCTTTATTTCAAAAATAAAAATGACAAAATCTTGATAGTTGTTGTATATGTTGATGATATTATCTTTGGAGGGAATGAAACAATGTGCAAAATGTTTGTTGAAGAAATACAAAATGATTTTTAGATGTCTATGTTTGGTGAGATGAATTTCTTTCCTGGGTTGCAAATCAATCGAACAAAAAAGGGATTTTTATTTCATAGTCAAAGTATGTAAAGGAAATGTTGAATAAGTTTGGGATGGATGGTTCCAAACTAGTATGCACTCCTATGGTGACTAGCTGCAAACTAAGTAAAGATGATAATTCACCTAAGGTTGATCAGAGAAAATGCATATCTATGATTGGAGGATTATTGTATTTAACTACCACCAGACTAGATATCATGCATGCAATTTGTCTTGTGGTTAGATTTCAAGAGGACCCTAAAGAAACACATGTTGCTACTGATAAGAGGATATTTAGATATCTAAATGGCACTCTGGATTATGGCTTATGGTATCCTAGGGATGTTGATTTTACACTAAGTGCTTATATAGATGTAGATTAGGCAGGTTGTGTTGATGACATAAAAAGTACAGGTGGTGGTGCATTCTTTCTTGGTTGTAGATTGGTGTCATGGTTAAGTAAAAAGAAAGATTTAGTTTCATTATCCACTACAGAGGATGAGTATATTGTTGCACCATCCTATTGCACACAAGTTTTGTGGATGAGATAGACACTGAAGGATATCAGAGTAATGTATGATGAACCCATTTCTATTTTCTATGATAATACAAGTGCAATTAAAATTTCAAAGAATCTAGTGACGCGCTTAAGGACAAAGCATATATCAATAAGGTATCACTTTTTGAGAGAGAAGGCTATGGAGAATGAAGTAAATCTTGAGTATGCACCTACAAAGGATCAAATTGCTGACATATTTACTAAGGCTCTTCCTAAAGATACTTTTGAGTATCTCTAAGAGAAGTTAGGAGTTATTGCCTCTCCTTTCTTGAACTAGATGCATATGGAGATGCATCAGTCTAGTGGGTCTATGGGTCTATCTTCTTTTTGGACTAATTTTTGGTGGCTACCTCTTAGGGGGAGAAAGTAGTGTCATGTGTTGTCATTATGGAATTATTTGGGTGTACTCCTAAGGGGGAGAATTTTTTATTGGTGATTTTCTTAATGTCAAAGGGGAAAAAATGTAAAATATCTTTTACCTTTTTTCATTAATGTCAAAGGGGGAGAAAGTATCATGTGGAAAAGTAAGGGGGAGAAAGCATTCTTGGAGATTGATGGTTTAGAGTTGTTGTGTTGTCTTTGATGGTTTTTCACATCATGTATTGTCATCAATGACAAAGGGGGATATTTTTGCAAGTATGAAGGTGTTTTCATCGATGTCAACTGGTTGTTGTCATTAATGTCTTGGAAGTTGGTTATTTTGTCAAGGATATCAAGAAAATTGTAATAAAGAAATTTTGTAGGTATTATATGTGTGCTCTGGGATGTTCTCCAAGATGTGCTTTGTATTGCCTCTATGCTTGTGAGTTTCTGACATATCGTTCATGGTTGTTGGTAGTTGTTATATCCATAATTTGGGTCTCTAGATCGTTGTGTAGTGCGAGATATCTTCACCAGTTGTGATTGTGTAGTTTGGTGTGTCTGGCTGAGGTCCAAGAGAAATGTAGTTGCTCTAGATTTCTTCGTACTTTAGTTTTAGGACTTATGGTTTTGAGAGAAAGCTGATAAGGTCATGTTCAAGTTAAATTTTCTATTTCAAAAGATTGGATCGAGTTAAGGATGTGTGTACTTAATTTTTTTATGTGTTTTACACGGTGTTGTCTAGCATTGTGTTAAACACTACTTACAAAATTCATGGAAGTGTTTTGAGGCATGTTGGGAATTATTTAGGTCCTCATTTAGTATGTGTTTGGGTTGCCCTCATTCTAATTCCACCCTAGAACATTTTGGTGCTGACCTAATTTGAATATGTAAATACAAATGGTGTGCGACTAACCTTGGATGAGTTTCAAGGTTGAAGACAGTATAAATATAAGTTAAGATGTTGATGAAAGAAAAGATAGATTCAAGATTAATACGAGATAGATATGAAAAATGTGTGTGATGTGAATTTATGTAGATCAGTGTGAAATTTAATTGTTGAGTTCCTAGAGGTAGCAAACTGAAGATGTACTCTATCATTCAAGCATGTTTGCAAGTGTGTGAGAAAATTATGGTGGAAATATCTATTACATTGAGATGGTTTTCTCTTTGTGACAATCATCTTCTATCTTCTTTGTAATTCTATGGCAATGATCCCTCCAAGTAGTGAGCCTTATTGGATAGTAAGTCCTATTTTGTACAAGTAAGTCTTGTCTTGGCAGTGAGCCTTTCTGATAGTGAGCATTTGTATTTGGTTTTAAAATTCTTTATATTGTGAGTTAATCCTCACCATGGTTTTTCCCTTATTGGGTTTTCCATGTAAATCTAGTGTTATTATGTGTATGGTTTAACTTCTTTTTGTTTATGCTTTAGCACTTAATGATTAATCAGACTAGTAGAGTAAAGGATTTGTGAATGGTTATTGATCTAACTTTGGGTGAAAGTTTTAAAAGTTAAAATTACTACAACTGATTCACCCCCCTCAGTTGTCTCATTAAAAATATTTATTGTTGTAAGTTTGACTTATTGCATCTCATTCCCTAGTAGGAGTCACAAAAAACTATTAGTGTTTTAATTTATCTTTTACAATAAAACATTAAAAGAAATAGTATTTTTTTATTAAGGAAAAATAGGTTTTGAAGGGCCCTCAAAACCCTTTACAATGAGAATAGGTTGTAAAATAAAATATAAGGACAATAGGAAACCAACCAAAAAATGTAACTTAGCTATTAAAGGATAAGAAAAAATAGAACAATTAAACCATCAGCAAAACATCAATCAAAAAAGTCACAAACAAAAGTGACTACTGAAGTTGATCTAAAATCTTAGTTGCATCTAAATTACTGGAGATGACATTCTCATGCATCTCCACCACATCATCCAAATCCTTAAACGAGATGGCATCCCTCTTCATGGTCTTACTTCTGGTTCTCACACATGGCCCCTCATCCTTGCTCTTCTCCATTATATTTTTTTGACCTTCAACAAAACACTTCTACACGTTCTCACCGCTATCAAGTTGTTTACTAGTCCACATGTGGGATTTTTCATTCAAAATAGTGATCCCCTAGGCACTAGAATGGAGATACTGACTACTCACCTGCATAATCTTACTCATGTCTTCACAAATTTTATTTACTTTCTCCTCAAGGGAGATTAACCTATCCTCATGGTCCCTACCCATCTTAGCAACATCAACTTCCACCTTATCAAGGACAATGTTCATATTTTCAACCCTGTTGTGCATAGTCCATTCCTTTTTATTGTTATTAACCAAAGTAACACTGATATTATGAAAATCATGCATTCTGATGTTGATTTCTTTGAATTCCAAAAGGAGCCATTTGAACATAGAGAGGATATTTCTTACACCATCCTTAGCCATTCTAACCATAACATCCATGTTAATCTTCTCCTAATTGAGAGGCTCATCCATAGCTGACTTCTTAGGTTGTTCCTTAGACACCCTGCCTTTACCCTTCGAAACACCACTATCAAGACAATCATCCAAGTTGACCACTTCAACCTCAACATCCACCTTCTTGGAATTAACAATGGTGTTATCCAACAAATCCAATTGACCCTTCCCATCTTTGGAAATACCCTTCTCATTACCCTGACCATCAAGAGTAGCAAACCTTGACTGATTAGGGGAATTATCTTCAATTCCTCTAACCCATTCCCTTGCTAGGTTTTTACCTTTCCTATGATCCATCTTCCCCTCATTTTGACTCCCTTTATTCCCCATAGCCACACTCTTAGAACTAGTTCAAGAAACCTCCTTCATGTCCACATCCTTATTGTACACATTCGAGCAAGAATGAGACACCTCAGACTTAGGGTTCTTCAGATTCTTACAACCAGCTTTCTTCAAGGCCAAAATCTCCTCTGAAGACCTCACCTCATCATCCCCTTTGCACTCCTCAAATTCTAGGGACATACTTTGCTTTAACAAATTCCATAATTAGGAGCATGAGAGCCTCATGTAAAATTGATTTGTTAGGATTTCTTCTATTCTCCTCAATACCATTTTCTAATGATAACAACAAATTGAAGGGAAAGGAAAACCAAATTATTGTGCCTAACATCATTTAGAAGCATGAAATGGTAACCATAGATGGCCAAGAATCTATAATCTAAGGTAAGATACCTCATGATAGCTAAGGCGACATCCCTCCATAGGTGCTTGATGGAGAAGCGGTCATACCCACCACAACCCATACTCGTGAGCTTGACCCTCTCTTTACCTTTGAAAAAATTGGTCAGAGCACACTTTGAGGTTGGATGGTCCCTATAAAATTTATTCCTCTTAGTAGGTAACCCAGTCACTTCAGAAATAAAACCCTCTCTAATGTTCACCTCCACACCTTTAATACGCAACACATGGTTGTTCCATCCTTTAACAAAATCCTATGTGATCTTCGCATCAAAAACATGAAGCTTAAGAAGATAAGGGCACACTCCCCCCTTCTCCAAGATTTCCCAAACCAAAACATTCTCTCCAAATTCTTCATAAGTTATAGGTTCTTATCTGCAATGGTCACCCCCCATGGTAGCAAGAGCACCCCACACCATCGTCTTATCCTTTTTTTGGTTCATAGAAAAAACAAGGAGAAAGATCTAGAAACAAGGGAATAAGGTCCCCATCATCCGTGTGAGTCTGAAAAAATGAGGACTCCCAAAAATAATGACCAAATCCTTTGGCTCATTCCCACAATATTTACAATTATTACACAACCAAGTGTTGAACTATATACGTCTAATCCAAATAAGAAGGAGATAAAACCAAAATAAATTTCCTTTACCTCCCAAAAGGACTGCCAACTTGACATAATATTTGATCATGATTAATTATGCTCTAAATATTAATGGGGATGACATCATGAGATTGCCAACACTTATGAGAAGAAACCCCCATGTTTATAAAGCCATCAACTAATGAATTTGCTTCACGAAAAACATGTGACACAAAGAAATCATCAAAATAACTTAGAAGGGCTAAAGAATCCTTGATGATATGAAAAAATGGACCATGCGAGAGGATGCATATTTTTTAAACAATTAACTATGTTAAGTGAATCACCTTCCAACCATATTTTCTTAACCCTAGTCTCTTTTTCAAGGAGGCCATGATAGACTGTTGATGCTTAATTTTTTATATTAAGGGTATGAGTCTTTGGTTGTTGGCTCTACAAGAAAGAAGCCCCACCATTTCACCAAAGGGTCACACCTTAACACCAAGGAAAACCAGTCTCAATTGTTGATGCGATAGGGAAATACCCCATGGGGTTTGAACCTTGGTTGTTGGCCCTACATGCAAGAAGCCCCACCACTTCACCAAAGGGTCGCTCCCTAAAAAGAAATAGTATGTTACGTTAAACATCTCTTCAAATTTTGAGGTGAAGCTCCATAATATAAAATTAAACCAATTGACTCTATATTATGTAGGAGCATCCCAAGGTGTAAGAGAAATCTTGTATCAACCAAAAACATATTCTCTTTTACTTATGTGTTTTTTTTATAGGTTTTATTATTATATTGTCATCAATCATTTACCAAATATCCTACCACGTTTCACCATAGTTACATATATAACCTCACAATAAGAGACATATATTCTATAATTCCCTTGCAATACTATATTCACTTTCTAGAAGTTTTTGATCAACACAATGACATCAATTGGTCTCTAAATTTTACTAGGCTCGACAAGTTTATAGCTTATTCTCTATCCATGAATCGGAACATATCTCTTAATTTTTCACTATCAAATAAATGCCTAGAAATGTACCTTACAACTAAGAGTTATTATGGGGTGCATCACATGAAAATCCATCACCACCTCATTTGATTTGGTATACTTAACTATACAACTAGAGCCAACTACATGTTGAACCATTGGAAAATGGATGCTTTATGGCCTAGGTCATAGAACACCACATTTCTCCAACTATCATTCAAGGATGCCCTGGGATCTCAAACTTGGATTGACTATCAACACAAAGGTGAGTCAATTATCAACAAGAGAGACCTAGGGAGGTTCCTTAGGCTTCGAAGGGTTCACCACCAAGCAAAATCTTGGAAAAGACAACTTGATATTTAACTCAAAAAACCTAGTAATGCACACCAAATGATGAATGCAAATGATAAAATTAAGTAACACCAAGTTAGGATGTATGTACCTGGGAAGTTTGGAAATGTGATGAGTATTTTGGAAATCCAAAAATGTTGTCAAAATACACTGAGGAGGACTAAGATTCCCTTATTATCTTTTTAGTCCCGCTGTTGTTTTTCGGGGAAAACATAGAATCTTCAAATGTTAGAACCAAATTTGAAGGAATCTCTGAAAAAATACCTCCAGGAGGACTAAGATGCCCTTATTGTCTTCTTAGTCCTAATCTGAATTTTTGCAATTTCATAATGTGATCCTGAGGTCCAAGTTCTGCACTTCCTTCTTCTCGGATCTCAAGTCCTAAAACTTTCAGATCTAGCTTATAGGTGACTTTTCATGAAGATGACAACTTTGCTTTGCAACTTTGCACTTCAAATGATCTTCAACCTAAATCTATAAACACAAACACACAAGAGATTAAAAACTTATTCACTGTTAGTAAATGGGGGTTTGCCTTGGTCAAACCCCTTGTCGGTAATTAAACCTTGGAATGAAATAAAATAATGGAGGGAAGTGATGAATGAAAAAAGTGTTATATTGCAACTCACCAAACCCTTGTTATGAAATCTAAAAACTTGGGTGAGATGGCTAGCTTGAATGTAGATCTTGAAATGCTTGATATATCTTGACTTGTACTGCTTGCTTGAATCAAAACCCTACATCACAAATGTTAGCTCAAAAAGACACATGATGTAAGAATATCTTTGACATGATGCTTGAATCTCGATGATGGCTCCAAATGCTTGATGAATTGCTCTTGACTACTCCCTTGATCACAAACTTGCTATTAGGAATGCTCATTCAACTTGCTAGATGAGAAATGAGTGAAAGAACCTTGTATTTATACTTATCTATGCTTAATATCCTGAAATTACACCACACCAAGCTGACATATGAAATCATTAATTAAAGGAGGCTAAATCTTTCCAAGATTTGAAATTGAATCCTAAAAATAACTTAAGGGGGACTAAGATGCCCAAGATTCCCTAGGTGGCATCTTAGTCTCGAGGCTTGAAACTTGGGGCACATATTCCAAAAAGGGGCCTCTCTAAGGTGCTTTTGAAATCAAGGTCCCAAGACCTTTAGGGGACAAATACACCCTAGGTGTCTTATTAGTCCCAATCCAAAAATCAAGGACACACAACCAAAATCATTAAATTGTCATTTACCCTAAAGTGTTTGGCGGGATTAGCCATAAAAAAATATAATCTATTAGGTTTGTGGACGAAAAATAGGACCAATTAAGACATAAATAAGGACAAATAAAGCAAGGCGGGCCCAAACAAGTGTGAAAATACAAGGGAATACATTTTCCTACACTACACATGTTTCATGTGACATTGATATTATGCCACCTCATGATTGACTAAGATCATTGCTATGACTAGGAAATAAAATACACCCATAAAAAGTCATGAGTAAGTAGATTTAAAGTAGGAAGAAATTATGCATGGAACTATATTGTAATATCCTTTGAATTGCATAACTTGTACTAACATTTGGAAGCCAAATGTGGAAAATAATAATGTTATTTTCATTGTAATTTCATACACCTAAATATTTACAAAGTATAACCTTAATCTAGAGGACCAAATACATCACCTAGTCAATTCTCCTTCACCTTATGACCCCCACTTAATTAAATAATCATATTATTTAATTAAATCCCTTTTCCATCTCGCCTCACATAAATGAATAAATTTATTATTATTTACACCTATTTTCCACTCACATGGTTGAAATAAAATATTATTATTTAATTAAATCTATATTCTCTCCACAATTTCCAAGAATAAAGGACACCTAAGAACACTTTTCCTCATGGTTTTGTTATTCTCTCCACCAATTCACTTGTCCTCCAAATACATATACACCTCTACCTTATTCACCTCCATCTCAAAACACAACCAATGATTCCATCCTTAACCAACTTTTAAAAAAAAACCATCCCTCCAACAACAAATTTCCATATTGAACCAAAATCAAAATGACCAACCTTCACAATATGTCAAAAGAAACCCATTATCCTTGGAGATATTGAGAGGAAAAATACCACAAGGTATAGAGATTCCTAGATTTGAGAAACATGGAGGAAAAGGAGATCATAGTAACCATGTCTTGGCATACACAGCCTTATGTAGTGACTTCATCTTCGAAAGTAAGCTCGTGGCTAAAATTTTCCCTAGGTCTTTGAGAGATACAATCTTGGAGTCGTTTTCCTCTTTACCAAATAATTCAATCATCTCATTCAATGAGATTTTTGAAGCCTTCCTTAACCATTTTCAAGTGCACATTGGTCCCAAGATGACCTTAGCTGATTTAAAGAAGTGTAAACAAAAGGATGATGAAAAGATCATTGATTTTATAGCACAATACCAATTACTTTAATCACAAATCAATATTAAGATTCTCGATGTTGATCTTCAAAGAATTTTCATTGAAATTTTACAAAACAAAATCCAAGACAAGATTAGGATGATGAAATTTCCCTCCTTTATACATTTGTGCACGGCTCTTCGTGACTATCAAAATTCAATTAGTCATCATGAAGTGAGAACTCCTTCTAACCACCTTGAGAAATATGAGTCTTTGCCCCATAATAATTTCCAGCCATTCAAGAAATAAAATAAGAGCTTTATACAAATCAACCCACCTCAAACAATTTAACATGTTGAGTCTCAAGTGGTTGCCATAAAAATAACAACTCTATATCAATTCAGAGAGCACAATAGCCAATTTACCTCATTACTCGATACCCTCCACTCCATCATGTTGCAACTCTTGGGTAAGAACTTAATTACATTACCTCCTATTGGAGCCCTTGATCCTACTAAGCTTTTACCTATAAACTATAATGCTAATTCCTTTTGCAAATATCACTGAAAAAATGGACATGATACAAAACACTGTAAGTGTCTTAAACATATCATGTAAGAAATCATTGATTATAATTATATCCAGTTGGGTGGTGTTAATGATCAAGGAAATAAATTTTTTTGCCCCAACCAGCCAAAACTTGAAAATCTTTACCAATCCCATGCCAAGTCATAACATCTCATTTATGAAAGCTAATGATACGAAGAATGATGTGATGAATGTTGATATGACTAATGATAACATGAGTGATAATGTGTCACGTATTGACTTTGTCGATTATTTAAATGTAATTATTAATCATGAGATTGTTAATTATTATGTTAAATGATTATTTAAATTAAATTGAAATTGGAATTGAAATGCAATTGCAATGATTTGAAATGCATTTTTATTAAAATTGGGGTTTGTCATTGTTGATGAAAATTTGAGTGCAAGTGAATGCAGGAACAGGTGAACGTGAATGAAGGCGAGAACATCGATCGGGTAGAGTTGTTTTAGCCATTAGACATTTATGAGGATGATGGAATCTCACACACACTTAGTTATTATTTTAAAGTGTTTTTGTGATGATTATACTTGCAAATTTTAAATTAAGTTTAATTGATTTCTCAAATTTGTGAAAATAATATGTTGTTTTAAATGGCAATTGGATTATTTTGTGAGAAAATTGATTTTATTCGAATAATTGGATTCCTTATGTCAATATTTTATTATTACTTAAAATTAATGATGCTTTTATTTCAAATTAATGGAATAGAGTTTTAATTGTGAAAAATTATTAAAATGTAAAATAGTATTATTAATATTGGAAAGATTTGTTGAAGAAATAAACAAATATCTAAAACTAAGTTAGTGAAATCAAATTGGAAAAACAAGCATACGTTCAAATTGGAAATTGAATTCAAATCAGCAATTTACAAGTAGAATAAAATATCTTCAATCAATGGAAGGCAATCAAAATTTAAAACTTGGAGTTTGATAATTTGAACTGGAGATCAAACTAAAATTGTGGATCTTGCTTTGTGAATAACTCCACCAATTGCATGAGTAAAAAAAGGAGAGAAAGAAATTTGAATTGCAAGGGGAGAACAAAAATCTGTTTTTGTTTTTGAACAGAAAAAAAAAAGACACAGTATTATGGATTTTGATAGGGAATTCATTTGAAATTGGAAGAGCAAAGGAAAAGAAAGGATTTCTTTTCTGATTTTATTGTTTATGTTGAGAACCTTTGCTTTCAAACCCACGCGGCTAGAGGAGGCAAAGATTGTTGTTTACTATTTTGGATTGTTTGAGTTTTGGAGAGGAGCTGCATACTATTCTTTCCACGTGGCCAAGAAGGCTATCTTCCCCACTCTCCATGCATGGCCAAGGAAGAGGCTCCTCCTTCCCATCACACGCGGCCTAGGAAGAGGTCTTAAGACTTAGGAAGAATAGATCAAAATCTTCCATGTGCAGGAAAAGATAGGAAGGGCATGCCAAAGGCAACAAGGAGGTAGGCGCCAGGGAGAAAGTAAGTAGAAATAGCAGTATGGGAGAGAAGACTTAGGGAGCAGCAAGGGAAAAGATAGAAGGGAGGGGCATACGGCCTGTTCAACAAGCAAGCAAACAAAAATAGAATTTGTTTCTCCCTACTGTTCATAAGATAAGGAAGTAGAACAAGAGGGTAGAAATAGAAAGATAGAGGATAGATGCAACTAGAGATTAGTCAGAGCAGCTACAAAAAATTGACAGAGGAAGCACACAAATAACCATTTCCAGATTTAAGAATTACCAAGTAGGATCTATTAAAATTTATTTAGCAAATTCATGATTGCAGTGTATTTAATTGGAATCGTTTTCTCTTATTCTGGTGTTTTAAATCTATTAAAAGTATCACTGTTTACATTAAATTTTGTTGAAATTTCAAACAATCAAACTGTGATTTTACCAGAAAACCGTTGAAATTTGAAACAGAAAATTTTAGGATAAATTTGAATAGAAAACATTCAAGACAGTTGTTTTATTTTTCTGATTTGAAAAAGATTCAAAACAAAAAAACGTATATTTCATTCTGATTTAGAAGAACTTTAGAAAATCCAAAACAGACAGATAGATTTAATTCTCCAAAGAATGAAACGGAAAAGATTATGATAAAATACTTTTTGAATATTAAACGTGTTTGCAAAATAGAAGTTAAAATCAATGATTTTCGTGAATAAAACTCAATTATTATGAAACATAAATGAAAATAAGTTATTAAACATGTTTTTAATACAGTAATTATTTTATTTTCTAAAAATGTGAAAAACAGAAAATAACTAAAGTAAATTAAAATATGAATTATTTGGAAACTAAACGAATTAGAACAATATTATTTCAAAGTAGAAATAAATTAAATGAGTAAATAGAACGAAAGAATGTGTGCTCATTTATGCCTATTTAAATATGTAGTTGATTTACATACTTGAGATTCACCTTCTTTTTGTTATTTTAATTATTCGATTTAAACATCAATTTAATGGTGTTTATGTTTTAAAACGATGAAAATACTACATAAACCATTTTTGCTTGAAATGAGATTGCCGTTAAAAATGTTTGTAAAAGATTATTAGTATTTGATTGGAACCATGCATGCTTGATAAATGAATGTGCATGTCATGTGTTTGGAAAGTTACCTTCCGGGACGGGTACTGAATATGGGTTATTAAAGAGTGTAGTTTGGCTTTTCCAAAACTCTGTTTTTATTTTTCATGCATGAAATTTTACTTGGCCAAGTAACTTAAGGACCATTGAAATAGATGGAATGAATGAACTCTCTACCATATCCTAGTATCGAACTTTCTTGTTTCTTAAATGAATTAGAAAAATGAAAATGCTTGTGGTTTTACTAGTTATACTAGGCACGCACCAGATTCCATCTTGCTTGTCGACTGCTTTTTGCTAAGTGATTCGTGCAGGGTCGGGTATTCTTTGAATGACTAAGGAATTTTCGGGAAGCGTAAGCTTCGAGGTTGGGCAGAAAAAGTGCCCGATCCTTGTTCTCATCTTCATTATTGAAGATATGCTATTGGATTGAAGATCAAAGGATGTTATCTTCATTTATGTATTATTGTATTCTTTAAATTATGTAATGTAGAGCTTAAGGCGACAGAATTCCTGTCTCAAAATGTAAACTTATATTACAACATCTTTTGTATTATTATAAATGTCGTGTAAGATGACACGTGTATGAATTTAATTGGAAATATTATGAATCTATTTATCGACTTCAAGTCATTGTTTAAAATCGATTGGATTTTATGATGTCTAATGAATGAAGTGTCAACTTTATTTTGAATATAAATGAATTTATTTAAAGTATTGTTGATGTTTTTAATTTAAGAGTTTCTCTCTTTACATTTGGTATCAAAGCCCTAGGTTTGAACACTAGGGTCATTTGTCCATTACGCTAAAGAAACATTCCTTGATGCAAGAATTGTTGATACATAATGGGTACGAGAGGAAAAGGAGTTGCTACAAGTAATGAGAATGACAGGTTGGATCAGATTCTCAGTCTTTTGAATCAGCAGGGTTCCAGAATGGATAATCTGGAACATGAAGTTCGAGGAGTCAAAGAAGGACAAAACCCTCGAGTCGAAATTCCCCAAAATCGGGAGCAACCCACTAATGATAATCCAAGGGTTGAAGAACCACCAAATCCTCATGCTAGGATTGAAGGGGAGTTGGTGAAAGCTTTGAAAATGGTAGCACCGCCCAAGTTTGATGGTAAGAGTATAGATGATGGAGCTGAAGCCTGGGTAATTGAAATGGAAAAGTAATTTGAGCTCAGGAATATGTCTAATGAGACCAAGGCAGTTTGGGTTGCATACCAGCTTACTAGAGAAGCTGCTACTTGGTGGGATAACAAGAAGACTGAGAAGAAATTACTACTAGGTGGGACTACTTGGGAAGTGTTCTTGAAACTTTTTAGGAAGAGATGGCTTCCACAGTTGTTCTTTGATAGGAAGATGACAGAGTTTCAGAATCTGACTCAGGGTGGTTTGATAGTTACTCAGTACTGGGAGAGGTTCACTAATCTCCTAAAGTGCGTACCATAGTATCAGATGGATGAATGGTTCCGTATTCAAAAATCCATCCTAGGATTGAGGCCATAGATTGGAGCTTATTTGGATATTCATAATCCATTGACGATGGATGAGATCTTTGAGAAGGCTATAAAATAGGAACAAAAGTTGCAACAGGTGGCAAACTACAGGAAGAGTGTAAATTCTAAACTTGGATTTGAAAATAGGAAGTTCCAGAATAATAAAAACAATAACCAGAGGGGTAACAACAATCAACAGATCAGGAACCTAAAGAGAGGAACAAACACTCGGGATATAGGAGAAGGAAGCTATGGTGGAAACAAGAAAGTGAATAATAATAACACCAACTTCTCCAATATCAGGAACAGGACAGGTGGTCACCCAGGGCCACGAGGTGGATGCTACAATTGTGGAGGAGATCACTATGCCTCCAATTGCACTCAGCGTATAGGAGGTCAGCGAGGTGGAAATGATCGGCGAGCACCGCAACACCAAATTCATGCAGCAGTTGACAATCGTCAAGCAGACTTTCAAGCTTCACCTATTCAGATGACGGGTAAGCTTTTTGGTCAATCAATTTCTATTTTGATAGATACAGGAGCTACTTAATGCTTTATTGATCCTAAAGTAGTTTCTAAATTACCTATTAGACCTGGTTATATGTCACATTCATGGATGGCTCAGTATGGAAATCAAGCAGAGAAGAGGGTAGATTCATGTCTATCATGCAGTGATTTAGAGCTACCTAATTTCCAAACCCAAGTTAACCTATATGTAGCACCATTGGGTTCATATGATGTGATCTTAGGGATCAATTGGTTAACTGAGCATAAAGCCATAGTGAACTATGAGGATAAGGTTGTGAGTTGTTTGGATGATTTTGGACATCCAATTGAGATTTTAGGATCTCGACAGCCTCTAGAGTTGAGACATATCTCAGCCATGCAGCTAAAGAAAGCACATCGGAAAGGATGTTCCATAATTGCTATATTGGTGAGTGACTTGGATAATGTCCAACAAAGTCCAGAGGGCTATCCAGTTCTTAGGGAGTTCTTGGATATCTTTCCTGAAGAACTTACTAATTTACCACCGAAGAGGGAATTTGATTTCTTGATTGAAATTTTACCTGGAATGGAGTCTCAATCCAAGGCTCCATATAGAATGACTACTAGAGAGTTATATGAACTGAAGGTTCAATTGCAGGAGTTATTGAAGTAGGGATTTATTAGACCAAGTGTATCCCCATGCGGTGCACCAGTAATCTTTGTTAAGAAGAAGGATGGAACCTTGAGACTGTGTATTGATTATAGGATGTTGAACAAGGTTACCATCAAGAATAAGTATCCTTTACCTAGGATAGATGAGTTGTTTGATCAAATGAAAGGGGCCACAGTATTTTCTAAGATTGATCTTAGATCAGGTTGCCACCAGTTAAGGATTAAGGATGAGGATATTCCAAAGATAGCTTTCAGAACTCGGTATGGACACTACGAGTTCACAGTGGTACCTTTTGGTCTAACGAATGCTCCAGCGGCATTCATGAATCTTATGAACAACATCTTTAAAGATTGTTTATATGATTTCGTGCTTATATTCATTGATGATATTTTGATTTACTCAAAGACAAAAGAGGAGCATGAGAAGCACTTGAGAATAGTCTTGCAACAACTAAGAGATCGAAAGCTTTTTGGTAAGTTTCCAAGGTGTACTTTCTTTCAGAAGAAGGTTCACTATTTGGGACATGTCATATCTGCTGAGGGAATCTCAGTTGATCCTGCGAAGATAGAGGCAATTGTGGATTGGCCAACACCGCAGACTGTTACCGAAGTTCGTAGTTTCATGGGACTTGCAGGATACTACAGGAAATATGTGGAAGGGTTTTCCATGATAGCAGCACCTATAACTTCTCTTCAGAAGAAGGGAAGGAAATATGAGTGGACTGAGAAGTGTGAGGAAGCATTTCAAATTCTTAAATAAAAGTTGACATCGGCACCAATGTTGACTGTACCAGATCCTAATGGGCACATCATTGTGATTATAGATCCTTCAAGTGAAGGTGTAGGAGTTGTGTTGATGCAAGAAGGGAAAGTGGTTGCATATGAGTCCATGAAACTGAAACAATATGAATTAAATTATGCGCCGCATGATCTTGAGCTTGCAACTATTGTTCATGCATTGCAGATGTGGAGACATTATCTCCTAGGGAAACCATTTGAGTTGAAGACATATCATTTAGGACTTAAGTACATCTTCACATAGCCAAAACTCAATGCGAGACAGAGGAGGTGGCTTGAGTTCCTAAGTGAGTATGATTTTGGTATTGAGTATATCAAGGGTAAGGAAAATAGAGTTGTTGATGCTCTTAGTAGGAGAAGACATCTCTTTGCTATGTTGACCACAAGGTCAAATTTGAGACAGCAAGTGTTGCAATATCTTGCAGCAGATGAGCATTATGACAGGGTCAAATCCTTTAGATCATAGATTTGATGGATATGTGATGGAGTATGATGGTACTGTGAGATATCAGGGAAGGATGTATATCCCTGAGGGTGGAGAGTTGAGGAAGTTGATTCTTGAGGACGTACATAATGCACCTTACTCAGGGCATCCAAGAGTTACGAAGATGGTAGCAAAGTTAAACGATTTGTATTTTTGGCCTAAGCTCAAGAAAGATGTTATGGAGTACGTGGCTAGATGTTTGGAATGCCAGCAAGTCAAAGTTGAGCATGTGCATCTCGCATGACTTTTGTATCCCACGATATACCTGAATATAAGTGGCAAGTAATCAGTATGGATTTTATCCAAGGATTACCTTTGAGTAGGATTAGGCATGATACCATCTTAGTAGTTGTTGATAAGCTAACGAAGGTTTCACATTTCATACTAGGGAATCTGAAGGATGGATCATTGACTCTTGCGAAGAAATTTGTGCAAGAGATATTTTGATTATATGGTGTACTAGAGACCATAATTTCTGATAGGGATACCAGGATGACATCTAGGTTCTAGAATACACTAAATGCAGCTTTAGGAACTAAATTGAATTTCAGTTCTGCATATCACCCACAAACTGATGGCCAAACAAAAAGGGTCAATCAGGTTGTTGAGGATTTACTGAGGATGTACTGCATGGATCAGCAGTACAAGTGGGAGGAATATTTTCCATTGGTTGAGTTTTCCTACAACAACTCATTTCATGCATCTTTGGGTATGGCACCTTTTGAGGCACTTTATGGACGGAAATGTCACACACCCATTAGTTGGGACAGGATGGAAGATAGGATCATCATTGGTCCATATATGCTCAAGGAAATGGATGAGCAAATGAAGTTGATCAAGGGTAGGTTGAAGGAAGTAGCCGATAGACAGAAGAGCTATGCTAATAGGAACAGGACTTTCAGATAGTTTGTTGCGGGAGATAAAGTCTTTTTGAGGGTTAAGCCTCATAAGAGCTTTATCTCATTTGGGAAATCATCAAAGTTGGCACCGAGATTTGTGGGACCCTTTGATGTACTGGAAGTTATTAATCCAGTTGCTTATAGACTAGTGTTACCACCTGCTCTAGCTCGACTCCATAATGTATTCCATGTTTCTTTGTTGAAACCAAACCATCGTGATGCATCTCATATTCTTGATTGGCGTTCATTACAGGTACAAGATCTAGGGGTGGTGCTAGTGGAGCCCATCTGAATCCTAGACAGGCGTAGCATTAAGCTACATAACAAGGATGGTACTCAAGACAAGGTCCAGTGGGACCAATATACTGAGGATAGTGCTACATGGGAGGATTCTAAGACAATTGACCATCAAATTCCTCATTTGATTTTATAGATTAGTATTTGCTTTATGCAGAGATACTTGATACTTTGGTTTATGATTCACATGTTGTGAACTTTGATAGCGTGCATGCTACTATGATTTTCTTATGCTTATGTTTGAGAACTATGTTGTTAGTTATTATTTCATTATGATCGAGATACTATGGTTTTTACTGATTGAGATAGTATGTTTTATTGATTGAGATGTTATGCTTATTGAATGATTAATAAGACATCAAGACGATGTCTCTTCCGAGAGGGGAAGGATGTCACGTATTAACTTTGTCGATTATTTAAATGCAATTATTAATCATGAGATTGTTAATTATTATGTTAAATGATTATTTAAATTAAATTGGAATTGGAATTGAAATGCAATTGCAATGATTTGAAATGCATTTTTATTAAAATTGGGGTTTGTCATTACTGATGAAAATTTGAGTGCAGGTGAACGCAGGAATAGGTGAATGTGAATGAAGGCGAGAACATCGATTAGGTAGAGTCGTTTTAGCCATTAGACGTTTATGAGGATGATGGAATCTCACACACACAATTAGTTATTATTTTAATGTGTTTTTGTGATGATTATACTTGCAAATTTTAAATTAAGTTTAATTGATTTCTCAAATTTGTGAAAAGAATATGTTGTTTTAAATGGCAATTGGATTATTTTGTGAGAAAATTGATTTTGTTCGAATAATTGGATTCCTTGTTTCAATATTTTATTATTACTTAAAATTAATGATGCTTTTATTTTAAATTAATTAAATAGAGTTTTAATTGTGAAAAATTATTAAAATGTAAAATAGTATTATTAATATTGGAAAGATTTGTTGAAGAAATAAACAAATATCTAAAACTAAGTTAGTGAAATCAAATTGGAAAAACAAGCATACGTTCAAATTGGAAATTGAATTCAAATCAGCAGTTTGCAAGTAGAAGAAAATATCTTCAATCAATGGAAGGCAATCAAAATTTAAAACTTGGAGTTTGATAATTTGAACTGGAGATCAAACTGAAATTGTGGATCTTGCTTTGTGAATAACTCCACCAATTGCATGAGTAAAAAAAGGAGAGAAAGAAATTTGAATTGCAAGGGGAGAACAAAAATCTGTTTTTGTTTTTGAACAGAAAAAAAAAAAGACACAGTATTATGGATTTTGACAGGGAATTCATTTGAAATTGGAAGAGCAAAGGAAAAGAAAGGATTTCTTTTCTGATTTTATTGTTTATGCTGAGAACCTTTGCTTTCAAACCCACGTGGCTAGAGGAGGCAAAGATTGTTGTACTTTGTTTTGGATTGTTTGAGTTTTGGAGAGGAGTTGCATACTATTCTTTCCACGTGGCCAAGAAGGCTATCTTCCCTCTCCACGCGTGGCCAAGGAAGAGGCTCCTCCTTCCCATCACACGCGGCCTAGGAAGAGGTCTTAAGACTTAGGAAGAATAGATCAGAATCTTCCATGCGCAGGAAAAGATAGGAAGGGCATGCTTAAGGCAACAAGGAGGTAGGCGCTAGGGAGATAGTAAGTAGAAACAGCAGTATGGGAGAGAAGACTTACGGAGCAGCAAGGGAAAAGATAGGAGGGGCGTACAGCCTGTTCAACAGGCAAGCAAACAAAAATAGAATTTGTTTCTCCCTACTGTGCATAAGATAAGGAAGTAGAACAATAGGGTAGAAATAGAAAGATAGAGGATAGATGCAACTAGAGATCATTCAGAGCAGCTATAGAAAATTGACAGAGGAAGCACACAAATAACCATTTCCAGATTTAAGAATTACCAGGTAGGATCTATTAAAAGTTATTTAGCAAATTCATGATTACAATGTATTTAATTGGAATCGTTTTCTCTTATTCTGGTGTTTTAAATCTATTAAAAGTATCACTGTTTACATTAAATTCTGTTGAAATTTCAAACAATCAAACTGTGATTTTACCAGAAAACTGTTGAAATTTGAAATAGAAAATTTTAGGATAAATTTGAATAGAAAACATTCAAGACAGTTGTTTTATTTTTCTGATTTGGAAAAGATTCAAAATAGAAAAGCGTTTATTTCATTCTGATTTAGAAGAACTTTAGAAAATCCAAAATAGACAGATAGATTTAATTCTCCAAAGAATGAAACAGAAAATATTATGATAAAATACTTTTTGAATATTAAACGTGTTTGCAAAATAGAAGTTAAAATCAGTGATTTTCGTGAATAAAAATCAATTATTATGAAATAGAAATGAAAATAAGTCATAAAACGTGTTTTTAATAAAGTAATTATTTTATTTTCTAAAAATGTGAAAAACAAAAAATAACTAATGTAAATTAAAATATGAATTATTTGTAAACTAAACGAATTAGAACAGGATTATTTTAAAGTAGAAATAAATTAAATGAGTAAATAGAATGAAAGAACGTGTGCTCATTTATGCTTGTTTAAATATGTAGTTGATTTACATACTTGAGATACACCTTCTTTCTGTTATTTTAATTATTCGATTTAAACATCAATTTAATGATGTTTATGTTTTAAAATGATGAAAATACTACATAAACCATTTTGCTTGAAATGAGATTGTCGTTAAAAATGTTTGTAGAAGATTATTATTATTTAATTGGAGCCATGCATGCTTGATAAATGAATGTGCATGTCATGTGTTTGGAAAGTTACCTTCCAGGATGGGTGTCGAATATGGGTTATTAGAGAGTGTAGTTTTGCTTTTCCAAAACGGCTTTTATTTTTCGTGCATGACATTTTACTTGGCCAAGTAACTTAAGGACCATTGAAATAGATGGAATGAATGAACTCTCTACCATATCCTAGAATCGAACTTGCTTGTTTTTTAAATGAAATAGAAAAATGAAAATGTTTGTGGTTTTACTAGTTATACTAGGCACGCACCAGATTCCATCTTGCTTGTCGACTGCTTTTTGCTAAGCGATTTGTGCAGGGTCGGGTATTCTTTGAATGACTAAGGAATTCTGGGGAAGCATAAGCTTCGAGGTTGGGCGGAAAAAGCTTTTGATCCTTGTTCTTGTCTTCATTATTGAAGATATGCTATTGGATTGAAGATCAAAGGATGTTAAATCTTTATTTATGTATTATTGTATTCTTTAAATGATGTAATGTAGAGCTTAAGGCGACAGAATTCCTAAGTCTCAAAATGTAAACTTATATTACAACTTCTTTTGTACTATTATCAATGTCGTGTAAGATGACACGTGTATGAATTTAACTCGAAATATTATGAATCTATTTATCGACTTCAAGTCGTTGTTTTAAAATCAATTGGATTTTATGATGTCTAATGAATGAAGTGTCGACTTTCTTTTGAATATAAATGAATTTATTTAAAGTATTGTCAATGTTTTGAATTTAAGAGTTTCGCTCTTTACATAATGAGGATTATTCTATAGATACTATGGTTAACCTCATTGACATTTAACCTCATAAGGGCCAAACCAAAATGTCTTTTGATATTACTTTCTCACCAAATGGCATAATCAAACATGCACTCGATAGTCATCTTTACATTGTTAGAAGAATCAATGACAAGCCTACTAATGGGATATTAGTTGATCCTATGTGTGTAGAGAATGTGATTACTAAGGAATACTTATTTGTGCATGAAATTTATCAAGATTCTTATGACAAAGTGAATGCATGGATCAAAACACATAACTATTTTACTTTCCCTATGATAGGTTTGATCACTCTCCCATTAAAAGTTGGACCGAAACAATTGAATGTCTCATTCTCCATCATCCTGTCATTGGACCAATTCTGTGTGAAGTTAGGCTACCCATGGCTACACTCCATGGATGTCATCTCGTCAGTAGTGCATAAATGCTTCAAATTTCCATTTGGAAATGACATCTTTACTATGCATCATAGTGGCTTTAATCTTGCGTCTTCTCGTGAGAATTTCTCATGAAATCTTAGGCTAGTGCTTAGTTTTGTTTGTGCTCATTATTGTATGTTTTTATTTTGTTGAAAATCTTGTGGGTTTTTTAACTCTTGGTTGCGCTTTTGCATGTTCATTTTTTTGTAAAAGTGCAGTGACTATGAATGGATTGGATGTGTATTTATGATACTTGATAACTAGAAGTATTGCTTGTTGTTAAAGGTGCCAATAGGGCAAGTGGGTACAGTAAATTACATATGCTTTGAACAAGGTCGTGTGGATTGTGGGGGCAATAAATACGTTAATTATGTTTTTATTGCTTGAGTGGCTACTACCCTATCAACAAAGATCGGAAAGAAAATTGTTCTGCGTGTGTTCAAGGGATGGTGGATACAGAAGCATTGAATGCATACTTAATTCATGAAATGTGAAGTGAGTACTGGGTTTTACTTGTGCTTAGTCTTGTTTGTTTCTTGCTTGTTAAAAAACTTGTATGTTTTTAGCTTTAGGTTTCGTTCTTGCATGTTTTTTATTCTGTGTCAGTGCACTATTGGAAAGTGACTAGTTTTTGTGTTTATCATGCTTGGTTGTTGTTCCAAGGGTTAATGGGGAATGCTTGCAAAAAATTATCATGTTCGTCTATTTTTTTGCAAATTTAAAAATTGTTTATGTGGTTCAGGTTTATGAATAGTGTACTATTTCTCATGGACTATGCTCATTTGTTTAATTTTGTCATATGCCCCTAGAATTCATTTTCTTATAAGAAAAGTAGCAAAAATAGAAACAAATGATAAATTTTATAGATAACTGTAATGCATTATAGAGCAGTGAATGCATAGTTAATGCATTAAATACTATGTCAATAGTGGCAAAATTGTTATGTTTTCTAAGCCTAGGGTTACATTGCACAGTTGTTGTGTTATGTGAGTTATGATCTACAAATACTATAAAGAACATTTTGTAAATTAATTGTTATGGCTCAGTAGAGTTTGTTAGCTATTAAATACTTGTGAAAATACATAAAGTTATATTTTGCTAATTTACTTAAACAAAAATGAGTAGTAGACCTACTCGCATTTAATGCATTAGATGTAGATTGATTGAAAACCTTTCCATTTCCAATCTACATTATATAATTTCAATAGTAAACTTCTTTCATCGCAACAGTCACTTGCCACTCAGCGAAATTCCATGCACATGAAGTGCATGATAGTAGTAAAGCTGATACAATTTGCATTTAATAGCTAATTTTAGCATTTTCATTTGTAATACTTGCTTGGCCAATGAAATGTGATTGTCTTGCAGCAAGTCTACTATTGATTTTAGTTTCAGTAAATTACAAAAATATGGGAACATTATATACTTGGCCTTTAATGAACCTATTTTTGATATTTGAAAAGCATTATTTATCTGTTTTGCTAGTGGTATGGAGCAATCGCAATAACTTATAGTGTGTGAATGGTGAACAACTGTAAATGGTAATGTGTGTGTATGCTTTGTTGTGCTAGACATGTTGTGAATGTGAACTGAGTCCACCGATGGTGAGAATAAAAAAGGTGTTACATGTGAGAATACACACTTGAAACAAATTTGTCCCTTGATTGGTGCATTACAATAGTAGTATGTTGTTCCTATTTAAAGCAATATTGTTTTAGATCTTGTTCACTGTAAAGGCTTACAATGCATTAATTGTGGCTTCATTGCTTTGATAGGAACTAGCCTAATAGAAAACCCTGTAAAATTTGGATTTCATGACTAAATATTTGCAAAAATTCATTGTGTTGTTCTGTTTCGCTTCAGTATCTATCATTTTCCTAGCAAAGCTAGCACAATTTGCATTTAGACATTAAATATTTGCATCATTAAAGTAACACATTAAGGAAGGAAAACAACGTCAATAAATGCCTTCAGAAACATAATATGCTCAAGCTAGTGGTATGGAGCAATCCCAATACCTCATAGTCGATCAATGGTAAACAAGTGTAAATGAAAAATGCTTCTCTATGCTTTGCTATGTTGCACACCTTCTACATGTCAACTACAACAATTTCTTACTATACATTTGCTCCAAACAAATTCATAATTATCGCTCCTCCAAGCAATAACTATTCTACACTCTCATCAATGTGCTAGACAAAAACATTCAATATCAATTGCATATCACATCATTGTGATTCTGCACATGTCTCACTATGCTATCATTGCAACTTGCCATTACACATATTCAAACAATTGACATAATTCTTATAGAAATTCAAAGAAACAAATTTAATTTCAAACAAAAGAAAAAATTTTGCAAAAGCTCTCACCTCACAAGATCCTCTTCAAGAATCAACTATATTTGCACCTCTTCAGGTCTTTCTCTTTACTCCAATTCCAAAAAATGATTCCTGTTGCAGGTACAATTTGAAGAACATTCTCCAAAATTCATTTCTTCTTTTGCAAATGTCCTCTACCTTCTAAACAATAAAACATTTCTCTTTGCCTCAATGTATCTGACAAAATTTGCAGACCATATTCTTATCCATTAATCAAACAAAAATTTCTTTGCACTCTACATTCTCACACCTTTACATGTAACAATCCCAATACCCTGTAGTTGGTCAATGGTAAACAAGTGTAAACAAAAATTGTTCTCTATGCTTTGCTATGTTGCACACCTTCTACATGTCAACTACAAAAATTGCGTACTATACATTTGCTCCAAACAAATTCATAATTATAGCTACTTCAGGAAATAGTTATTCTACACTCTCATCAACATGCTAGACAAAAACATTCAATATCAATTGCATATCACATCATTGTGATTCTGCACATGTCTCACTATGCCATCATTGCAACTTGCCATTACACATATTCAAACAATTGACATAATTCTTACAAAAATTTAAAGAAACAAATTTAATTCCAAACAAAAGAAAAAAATTTGCAAAAACTCTCACCTCACAAGCTCCTCTTAAAGAATCAACTATATTTGCACCTCTTCAGGTCTTTCTCTTTACTCCAATTCCAAAAAATGATTCCTATTGCAAGGACAATTTGAAGAACATTATCCAAAATTCATTTCTTCTTTTGCAAATATCCTTTGCCTTCTAAACAATAAAACATTTCTCTCTACCTCAACGTATCTGATAGAATTTGCAGACCATATTCTTATCCATTAATCAAACAACAAATTTCTTTGCACACTTTACATTCTCACACCTTTACATGTAACACACTTTCCATTCTCACTATCTATGCAATTGGTCGACATGTCAAAGCTAAGAAACCCAACAAGGCATACACAAGCAATCCCATTAACACTTGTTCACCATTTACATATTACAAGGTATTGGGATTGCTCCATGCTACTAGCCTCAACATATTCTATTTGGCAGGACTTTTCAATGATGAAAATGCATTACTATTTGTAAATAAATTAATTAATACTTAAACCTTTGGTTTACCTACTGAGCCATCATTTGTATCAACTTTACTTCTTATGGACTATTTTCCATTTGCATATGCTCTTTTCTAAATTCATGGTAAATAGAATTATTTATAATTAGTTTATTAAACTAAATTGGTATCAACTTTACTTCTTATGGACTATTTTATAATCGCATATGCTCTTTTCTAAATTCATGGTAAATAGAATTATTTATAATTAGTTTATTTTCTATGTCTTACATATCTACTCAAAACGCTTACTATGTAATAAAAAACATAAGGTTCGCTCTGATTTTTTTTTGCAATGCCTTCACACGCTTCTACTCCTCTTGCGTTTGTTGTTCCCGGGGCATGTGATCTTCTAGTGCCTGGTCGCGATGCCCAAAAAGAGGGTTTCAATGCGGATCCTAGGGGTTACACACAGGGAAAAGGTTTTGGTTGCTCGTCGGATTCTTGTGCGATTGTCAGCTAGGCGTTCTTTGCCATATGGGGAGATCTTGCCTTTCTCTCACAAGGAAGCCTCTCAGATTCCTTCGTTCTCAGTTCGCTATTCCTCTTCTGCCCCTAAAGTTTACCTGGATGATTCTGCGAGTGACAAAGAATAATATTTACAATCTCATTCTCTTATTTGCAAAGTTACAAAGGTTTGGCCGAAACTTTGTGATCTTCATTCCTAGATTTGTTCGAATTGGAAAGAATACCTAGAAGATGACATTAGCATTTATCCCTGTGCAAAGGGATTTTTTATTCTGGAATTCGAGTCTGAGGAAGATAAAGAAATGATACTCAAGACTAGGCCGTGGTTTTTTCAAGGTGATTTCCTTTGCTTGAAGCAGTGGTTCCCTTCTTTCGATCCACAAATTGAATCATTTCCGTCTGCCCATCTATGGGTTCATTACCTTACCTTCCCCTACAGTTTTGGGAAATCAACTATCTAAAGGCGATTGGCAATAGCTTGGGCAAAATCCATAGTATTTCAAAGGAAACAATCAATTATGAAAATTCGACCTATGCTCGCATGTGTGTTGAAATGGATGTCTCTAATGGTCTTCTGGCTGAAATTTTCCTCAAAGTGGGTAATAGGCGATGGTGCCAACCAATAGATTATGAAAGAATCACCTTCAGGTGCAAAAAATGTTTTGCTACAGATCATGTCACTGCTAAGTGTCGAAGGTGAACTGAGAAGGTCAATGATTCCTTTTTTCGCAAGCCCTCTTGGTGGGACGGGGTCGAGTCTAGCCACTATATCATCTCTCTCTTTGTGCAGAATGTTGCTCCCACTTCAACACCTCTTAAGAAAAATGATCCAATCTTGAGTTCCTTCTCCTCGGCTGATGCACAAGTCCTTCCCTTGGAGATTGTGACCGATAAAGAGCCAAAATTTATTCCCACAGAGTTCTTTCCTTCCCCCCAAGGGAATCTGCTTCCCAACACAAGAACATTGAGTTTTCATCCATCTCTTCGATTACTTCTACAATCTGCAATACAGGTGATACTTTGCAGGTAGAAAATGACAATGTTTCTCTTTATTCAGAGTCAGAACAAGTTTGGACTAAGGTGAAAAGGTAGAAAAATCTAGCATCAAAACAATTGCATCCGAAGGCCTTTCAGTCCCCTAAGAAAGTTGTAAATTTGTAGGTAAATTGTTCTCTTTTTGGATAGCTTTGGGTTATCTCTATGTTGCACCCCTTGTGGCAAGGGCATGCATTTAATTAAATTTTTTAGTTCTTATATTATGGGAACTGGCCCCTTGGCAGTACTTACCTAATAAAAAAAAATGCTTACTATGTTAACAAATAAAAAAGTCTAAATTAATTTAGTTTACAAATATATAAAAAATACACATGATCAAAAAATTCAAAAATATTACTATTAATTGAACATAATAATATACTAGTTAAAAATATAATATACTAGTCAACTTTTAACTTATTGCTATTATTTATATTTTATATGTCTTCTATATTAAACAAAATGGAATGCTTTTATATTTTAAATATCTTCATTTCATCAAACTCTTCTCAATTATTAGTCTATTACTAATATATTTATTTTACATATCTTGAGTAATAAATAATTTAAAATACTTTTATATTTTTAATATGTTCATTCTCCAAAATGCTTTCAAACTTTAAACTTATCACTAATATTTTGATCTTTTATGTCTTACATTTCCACTCAAAACATTATTATGTTAACAAATAAATATGTTTACTAAATATTTTTATACAAAATTTATTTATATTCTTTAACAAGCACACAAGAAATATGAACTTTAATATACAACTATTCCAACAAGTTCTAGTATTCAATACAAAACTCTACCCTCTACATTTTACTTCTCAAATCATATTCTTTCCAATTCCATTCCTTTTCCATTTATGCATTCAATACAAGACTCTAACAATTCCAATTACAAATCTTCAAACATATTAAGCCTTCCCCTACCAACCTAAAAACTCTTTCCATTGATTAATATTAATCAAATATTAAGTTACAAAAAATAAACTATTTGCAAAGGAAATTGAGTTTTAAGCATTTGCCAATAGTTTAACTTATTAATGTTAGTCAAATCACAAAATAGTTTGTAATTACTACTAAATTATTCATTTCATTGCCAACTTATTTCACAAAACTAATCCAATGTGTAATTATAAAAAATAATTAATATTGTTTATTCATTCAAACTAAAATTTGTACTTATTTACAAAAAATATCAAGTTCTAACTTGTTTTTCTACATAATTAGTAATAATTTAATTTACAATCACAAGAAAGTTGGTATTATTTAAAATGTATTTGCACACTAACAAGCACTTATTTTCTAAATTATTTAGTACTAGTTAATATATTTTCAAAGGGGATCACCCCGCAGTGCAACGGTAGTTGCAACACCGTGTTGATACAGTGGTCAAGGTTTCGAGTCTCACCATGCGCATCACCCATCATTGGTCGAAGGTAGTCGAGGTGTTCACACTGGAGATAGGCGCACGAACAAAGGATAGCGCAGGAGCTAGGAGGCCAGCAGTGCGGCCGAAACGTGGAGAAGAAAGCCACGGAGGAGAGAAGGAGATGGTGCGACGGTGGAGAAGAGGAAAGAAAGAAAATGTTGTGGGGGAGGGAGTGGAGGTAGAGGAGAGTAGAGGAGGAAAGGGGTGAGAAGGCGCTGCGGGAGGAAGGAGGGAGTGGAGGTAGAGGAGAAGAGAGGAGGAGGTGGGAAGGAGGTAGGGGAAGAAGAAGGATGGATGGAGAAGGAAAGAGGATGACGGGGTGATGGAGGAAGAAGGAAGAACAGAAGGGTGTGTTGGAGATAGGGAGGCTCGTAGAGGCAGGAGGAAGGAAGGAAGGAAGGAAGGAAGGGGCAACGAAGTAGGAAGAAGAGGGAGGTAGGAGAGGCTTCGTTGAAAGGGAGGGGGGATGGAGGATGGAGGATGGGTGTGTGTTCGTTCAGGAGCTGGAGGCACAACCGGCTCACCCATCGACGACTGTTGATGACAATTGCTGGTGAACAAAGGCCAAGGAGAAACAAAAAATTGATGGGATGAGGCCCCCCAAATGTGGCCTCACTGGTTCATAGCTCCAGTCAAAAGTGATTACCGATCCAAAAAAAAAAAATTCAAACAATTGATTAATTTTCAAAATGCATCTAATAATTGACCAATGGTCTATAAATTATTTTACAAAATGCAATGTTCATTTACTAATTATACTAATTAGTGTTACGAATGATTTAATTTATATTCAAAAGAAAATTGATATTAATTAACATATTTTTTCCAAAGTAATGAGCACTTATTTTCTAAATTATTTAGGCATACTTGCTATTTCTTCAAACAGTAAGTTGATTTCATTTAATTTAAATAATTAGTTTCCTACGACTACTTTATTAATTTCCTAATTTGAGAATGCATCTAATATTTAGCTATTCAATCTTGTTTTCTCCTTTCAATACAAAACTTCAAATAGCTCTTTGCTAGACGACAGAAAACACGACACACTGTGTTGCTTGTTTTAGATTTTTTTTATTTCATTTTATACTATTTTTCATATGTTTCTAAATTGGTATGGTAATTATGTTTATTGCATTGGTCTTTTGGACTCATTGACAAATTAATAATAAAATAAGTGGAAATGGTAATAGAAAGGAATGTGCTAGAATTATCTATGCACTACTAGAGGCGGTCTACTAAGAACAATGGAAGTTCATTATTTTTGTCTAGTAGATGAAATTATTTATATATTATATGGGTGGAAACTCCACTCATTATTGAAATCCTCTTAACATGGGCATGATTATTTCTCTGCAAACTTGACTTAACCTGCCCTCATTCTCATTAAGGTTATTGTGGATAATGTAGTCGTGCGAGACTATTCTCATTTGCGGAAATTTTATTGTCAGATCATACAAATCTCCACACCTGCAAACTTCCGCAATGCATCATGCGGGATGAAACACCTTCCTATCTCTACATTATTTGTTCCCTCTCACCAACTTCAGACCCCCAGATTTGAATATCATAAAAAAAAATAGTTTTTTGTTTTAGAAAATATTATTAAAATTCAATTTTTTGTGTGTTTATTTCATTCTTTATCTAAAATAAAGGTCAGTCAAAAAGTACAATCATAACAAGTTTTTTGTTTAGTTGATAATTTATAAGAAAAAATGAGTTGCGATCTTCAATATAGTAAGATTTATTTAGAATTTTTAGGTTGAAAAATTTAAAAATTCAAATCATTTTGTGTTATTTTTTGTTCATTATTTATTTAATTGTTCATGAAATAAATATAGATTAAAAACACAATTTAATGTATTTTTCAACCTACAAAATTATTGTATTAAGATTCTTAAATAATAAAAAATTTAATTTGTTGTTTTACTCATTGTTTCTCTATTTAGTTGATTCAATAGTTCATTTTCATCTAGAATAAAGACTAGTTGAAAATACAACTATTAAAAAAAAAAATTAGTTGATCTCTTATCAAGAAAAATCAAGTTGGATTCTTCAATTTAGTTAAGATTTATTTATAGTTTATAAGTTGAAACACAAAAAAAAAAAAAATCTTTTTTACGTCACTTTCCATTCATTGTTTTAGTTGTTCATAAAACAAGTGCAAGTTGAAAAACACAATGTGTATCAACTTGTAAAAGTATTATTTAAGATTCCTAGATAGTAAGAAAGATAATTTATTGTTTTACTAAATGTTTCCTTCTTTATTTGATTCCAATTTTTTTTATTTTAGTTCATTAATCATTTAAAATAAATACTAGTTAAAAATCATAACCATCACAAGTTTTTATTTAGTTGATCATTTATCAAGAAAAATTAAGTTTGCTTCTTTGACTTAGTCAAGATTTGTTTACAATTTCTCAATTAATAAATTTAAAATTCAAATCCTTCTATGCTATTTTTTGTTCATCAATTAATTGATTATTTATAAAATAATACAAGTCAAAAAATAATAATGTTTCAATCTACAAAAGTATTGTTTAATATTCATAGACAGCAAAAAAAAGATGACTTGTTATTTTACTAAATGTTTCCTTGTTTAGTTTATTGAAAAGTTTGTTTAGTGAACATTGTTTAGACAAAATAAATGTGAGGAACCATTCCAAGCTCATAAAAAAAATTAAGTTAAAAAAGACATTACCTTTCAACCAATCTTTGTTGAAGATTCCTAAACGTCGAATGAAGAAGCGTTATTCAGGATTCTTAAATTGTAAGAAAGATAAAATTTTCACATGTTTAGTTCATGTTATTTGTTTAGTCAATCATTTATCAAAAATAAGGTTGAATGACACACTATGTGTTTCAACTTAATCAACATTTGGTTAAGATTCCTTGTGTAAAAAAATATTCACAAAAACATATTGATTAGTTGATCATTTATCAACAAAAAAAAAGTTTGACAAACATAGTGATTTTTGTTTTGCTAAAGATTATTTTGTTGATTATTCAATTTATAAAATGCTAGGGTGGAAAATATAGTGTTCTATTGAACCAAAATTAGTTGTTTTTTCATCAAGTTTTCTTTACAAATCCTAAATGTAAAGAAGAAAATTTATTGTCACAAATTTATCACTTGATTTTTGGAAAAAATTTAGGTTGAATAACACATCATGTTGCTCACCCTACGAATCTCTTTTTGGATCCATAAATAGTAAAGAAGAAAATTTATTCTCTTTCCAAACATATGATTTTATATAACAAAAATGAGGAGCCACTCAAATGCGGATTGTTTATATTGCATAACTATTTTTTTCCTTATTTAGTTGGTTCAAAATCTAAGATTCCTTAAAAAATGAAAATCTAAGTTATTTAGTGCATTAGTTGAACATTACCCTAGTTACCATTCATAAAGATACTCATATATATCACAACAAGCTATTTAAAGTTTCTAGGATTTATTTTCTTATTTAGTTGATTCAAATTTTCTTATCTTTTTGTTGTTTTTTAATTAAATTGTTAAAATATACAATATTTTTAAAAACTAGCACATGTTTAAAAATCTCAAGATTCAAAACACCATGCAAAATAAAGATAACAAAGAGATTATTGATCCTCCAATTTATATAATTTTTTACAAAGAATAGAAGAGAAAAATATAATGCACCTAAACTAATTATCTTCAAAGATTATTCAATTCCAAAATCCTTGAGATTTCACCCCAACTTGCACAAGGTCATCTTATCAATTCTCTTAAAAAACACATACAATTCACTTTAAAAAAACTTGGAAATTTTTGTTCATCTCTAAGGTTTTGTTTCATGCAATACAAGGCATAGGTATGAGCAAAAATGCATTTTAATTTATAGGTGATTGGTTATCATGCATTCATGTAATTGTTTGTTGATATAAAAAGGTGACAACTATATCAAATAAAAAGCTACACCAAAGACCATGCAAGAAAACTCTTTTTACATGGAAAAGTTGGTAGGTATATCCAATAGCAAGCAATAACATCCATTGATTTGCTATTCAATATACCCATCACCGTTCATATTTTTCTCTATTATTTATTGCTTAAAGTTAAAAATAAATTTCTTGAATATCATGACTACATCTAGAAAAACTGCTAATTGTGTCTTGGAATATCATGACTATATTTGGGGAAAGTGTTGGTTGTATCTTTCTATACCATGTATGTGAAGCATGTAAAATGGATAGGTCTTAGGCATGTCCATAGGTATAAATATTATGGAGCTTAGCCTTTTGTGTCTATGTAGCAATAAAGATTATTATGGAAACATTTAGTTTGCTAAAGGATTTGTTTCAAGAATTTATGACAAAGTTAATATCTTAATATTTTTTTAAAAGGATTATTAATTTAAACTACTTTCTATTTTTATTTGAGACAGAGAGATGTATTTCTCCATGAGAAAGTATGTAATCAAGGTTATAGATTAGGATCATTTCGATTTACATTTCATAACGCATATTCAATATGTGTTTCTTGCACAATTGTTCCGCTTGAAATTAAGAATTCTCTGTTTCATTTCCATGAATTTTAAAAATAAAATAAAATGAATTAAGAACATACTTTTAAAATATTTAGGATAAAAAAAAAATCAATTGACATTCCATCACAACAAATACACATTCATAAAATTAATTTTTATAATTTAACTTAATATTCAAATAATATTTTTTTCAATCACTAACAAATATATTTCTTTTTCACTATATATAAATTTATCTTTCCAAAAAAAAATTCAATAATCACAAAGCTATCAACATAACCATTAAACCTGAGTCCAATTGCTGGTATATATATGACAACATAAGACAAATCAATATTAAGAAGCATTTTGGATCGTCCCAATTTTACAGTAAAAACAATCGTTTCAAAGTCGACAAAGATCACAAATTTGGGACGCGACTCTAAATTTGTATGGATACCCATATAAGGCCTGCTTTCAACATTATTTTGAACCCCCGGATTTACTTGTACAACGTTATCATCGTTTTGGTGTTTAAATGGAAGTGTACGAACGAAATAAAGATGACAGCAGCAGGAGTATTAGAAGTAGGAGCAGGAGCGAGAGCGGAAGCAGGACCAGTTCCTGGAACCCCAACCTGACTGAAGGGAAAACATGTAACAAATATTTAGACTCGTTTCTCACCTCCGGCTATTACCTGGACGCTAGCTCTCGCTGCAGCCGGGGACGATATTATGATAATGATGAAGAAGAAGAAGATGAGAGCGAAGAGGAGGTGGTGAACAGTGTGAGGAGGAGGAGGAGGAGGAGGTATAATAAGATATGGTCGTGGAGAACTGCGTATAACATGGCGGTGGTGGCGGCAACGGCGATGGTAGTAGCGGCAGCGGCAAAAATTAAGTTTGACCCTTTGTTTTGGATTTTATTTAATTTCTTATAATTTTTTTTGTGTTCTGCAGTTGGTTTACTTAATTTTATATCTGATCATAAATGATATTATATTTGTTTTTTAATAAAGGGAAGAATACAAAGAACAGTAAGCCATAGAAAATAGAATAATACCAAATCTATTTAAGTATGTCTTTAGGAAAGAATTTTTACACATGTTAGGTCTGTATTTTCAATGTTTACTATTCTTCACTATTTTGTTTGATATCTATAGATTAAAAAATATAATAGCTTAATTACCATCTTTAGGATGTATGCTAAAATATGTTTTTATATATTAAATTGTGCCTACATTTTCTATATGAGAATAAAATTTGAAAGAGTATATGTAGGGTCTATATCATGTTAATAAATCAATTTATTCACTACATTCTTCATATAAAGTCTTAATTGTGAAGAGTCTTAAGGATTGATAATTTTTTTAATTATTTATTATATTATTTATTTTCTTTGTCAAATCATCATGATTCTTTTAAACAAAGTGATTCCATCAATATCTTCAACTCAACATTAATACTGAGAGGATCCTACAATATCCTAGCTAACTTTTGTCACACGTAACAAGATCTTAGAGAACATAACATGCATAATCATTGCTATCTAAGGTGAAATAGTTTTAGAGAAAACATCATTACATATATAAGATTCCATGAATATTTAAAAATAACTCAAGTCCAAAAAAACTATGAAATTATATTGGATGAGATGTGAATCCTTAGCAAAGCTACCTTTTGATTTAAACATTATATGGGGAGGTCACAATAACATGTCTATATTATGCTTGCATAACAAAACCAAATCACATATTTGGTAGTTTATTTCTTGTGAAAAAAGGACACTTGACAAAATGTGGTTGAAAAAATGTAGTCCTTCTCTCATAAAGATGTGATAATTACTTTAGATCCTGGCATTGGTCAAGTAAAACTCCCACTTTAACTAAACTTCATTTTTCCAAGTAAACAAGAAGAAATCCCATAAATCTTTGAACATTTGATTACCTTCTTGAAAAGAGAGTTGTTAAAAACTTATTTATGGCAACTAGAGATGACCATTTCTTTGAATGAGCCTATTCAACCAAATTAAAGAAGTAGAAAAACCTAGACAATGCATTCAAGGCTTATCAAAGTTCATTCCTAAAAGGGGAAGGCAAGCTACTAAGTCTTCCAAATTTTATTAAATTGAAGAGAATCAAGGCTTGAAACAAGGTAAATTGGAGGCATGTATACCCTAAATCTTAACCTCTTGTAGAAGCCCTACATTAGGTTTATGAAGTTGAAGGGTATTCTTCACCTAATACTTTATATAGAGGGTTGAAATCCCTCTCACTTTCTAGAACATGTACTTGTACTTTGTTGATAATTAACTATGCATCCATCACTGCTAAACTAAGCACACAAAGTTGGTTTTCTAAAGGAGATAATTTCTATAGGGGAACCATATCTCATTATAAATCCTTCATTAGCAATATATGCTTTGCTCTCAATAAACTAGGGAAGGAAGGTATACCTCCAGGGATTGGAGAAGGTGTTATTCTAACATACCCAGGTTCATCCAAATGATGATTGGTAATGTGTATCCTAGATTTATCAATCATTTTTCTTGCTTGAGGATAAATTCTATGACATACTTGAATGATATTTAGAAGATGTAGAGGAAGCAAGGTATCCTTAAAGAGAGGAGAGGATCTCAAGGTTGTAAAGAAGAATATTTGATGGATTGTTGCTTGTAGAGAGAAATTTGGGGTCTAACAAGTTGGTTCTTAGGAGTATGTGAGGAGGAAGGTGGATCATAAATCTTGAACTTGAGGGGTGGTGGGTAGTCTCCATGATTGAAAAGATGTCAGGATTAGGTGTTGTACCACCTTGTAAAGTCTTATGAATAACTATAAATGTTTAAAATTTGTATATTTTAATGATAACCCCTTTTGTAATGGGGCTATACATGGAGGCAATCTTAAGATTCCATATAAAACAAGAACATAATTTAACATTGAGAAATTTTGATGTAATAATGTAAGAGCAAAGTATATACATATAGGTTGCAAATATGGATTTTAAATACCATATCATACTACCTATTTCCTAGATATTATGTACAAGCATCTTAGAAGAGGGGTTGCATCTTTCAAATTGGAGCACCTAGTTTTATAATGATACTCTAAATATGGAAATTATAATGGAGGTGGGGTTTTTTTGGATAGTAAAGCTTTTCATAATATTATTAGTCATGTGCGTTCGAACATATAATTGTTATTCAATTATGTTAAAGTTAAGACTTAATTAAATTATATGATATGCATTAAAGGGTTAGCTAGAAATCTCATTTATTTTCTAGTTAAACATGGTTGTAAGATGATAAGGGTGTCTTAAATAGTTTTAGTAAAGGATATTTAGGTAGGAACATTGTTTAAGTTGAATGCTAGTACTTTGTGTAATTGTACCATGGCTCTTATAAATGTAACTATTGAAAAGCAAATATTATGGCATCAAATAATAGGTCTTATAAGAGAGAAGGAGCTTTGGATTTTTTTAAGAATAAAGATAAGGTTGAGGGTCTTGTTGATTATACTCTTGAGTTTGATCAAGTTATGAAACTACATGTTTGACAAAAAAGATAGGTTTAAATTTTATTCTAGTAGCACCAAAGAAATCAAAATTTAAGAGTTGAAATGTAGTGATGTTTTTAGTATATTGAATGTCCCATCTCTTAGAAATTATCTTTATTATATTTTTCATAGATGATTTCTCTAGAAGAACCTAGATTTAGTTCCTAGACCACAAATATTAAATCTTTAACTCAAGAGTTAGAATTTAAGGTACTTACTAGTTAAAAACTAGAAGGATGGGAAGATAATTTTTTTGAGAAATAATAATGGAATGGTGTAACAACCTTATTGGTTTGATGAGGTGGATGTATGAGATTATGTTTTACCCTACAAGATGAGAAATGGAGCATCACCAAAGAGAGGAAAACATATCCTATCCAAGAAGAAAACCAAGGACACCATGAAATTGAGAACTCTCTCACACATACATTATATATTGCATCATTGCTTTGAATTTAAATGTTTGCTTTCAGATGATTGAATTATGTGTTTAACCGAGTTGTTAGTATAGTTGCATTGTCATGCAAATCTAAATGAACTACTAATTATTTTTAGATGTGTTCAATGTTCATTTCAAATGAATGTTATCCAAAAAGGTAAATGCAACTATTGATTGAGAGCCTATCTCATTGTATGTTCATATGAAAATGCATATATGCATCCTCGTTTTATACTTATTTTTTTCTAATGATAGTTATCTCAAGTAGAGGTATACTAATTAAATAGAAATAGATTCTAAATGGACTTGATTATGTTTAGGATTTATGTATATACAATTACAAATATATATAAGATTTATATTTAGCAGTTAAGTAATATTTTCTTATATATATATATATATATACATATGTATGTACATATGTATATATGTATTTGTAGATATATATATATATATATAGAAATCTATACATATATATAAATATTGTTGGAAAACAGGTGCCTCAACTTCTGGCTTGTACCTCTGAGAAAGACTTGGAAAATTTCTTTCATTTCTGGCCTTTACCGCTTTACCGAGGGGAACAGTTCATAGAGGCGCAGTTGCGTAATTTACCGCTTTACCGTGAACCTCTGTTGTTCGATCCGTGGTTGGGCGGTGTTACTGCCATACTGTGGAGTCACTTTCCTTCACTGGCGGTAGCACGGTGGACTAGGCGATTAGACAAAACGTTTACCTCAATACCGTAGGGGTTGCTCGGAGATGGCGCAGTGGCGCAGTGAAGGGCGATAGTCAGGCAGACAGATGGCTACCTCCTTACCACAGAGGTCTTACGGCCATGGCACGATGGTGCAGTAAGCCGTGACGGTCAACGTTGACGACTAGCTCCTTACCGCAAAGGTCTTACGGTCATGGCGTGACAACGCGGTGGATGTGATGGTCGGTTCGAAGTGTTACTGCCATACCGCAGAGGGTTGAGCTAAGCTCGGCGGTGGCACGGTGAAGGTGGCGAACGGGTGATTGAGTGCCTACCGCTATACCACAATGGTCTCGTTGCTCGATCGTGGTCACGGTGGTGTGGTGTGTGTACCGCCAGACTATAAAGGCTATGTAGGAGTTGGGTGGTAGCGCGGTAAAAGGAGCTCAGTGCTTGGGTGGCAAGTATGACTCGACGGTCAGAGCAATGGACAAGTAGCATTATGACACATGGCACGATAATACTTGTTGATTTTACATTGCTGTTGTAAATCAACAATTGATTAGTTGATTGCTTGAAGAGGTGAAAGCATTAATTGCAAGGCTCAATTCAGTGGTTGACTGAATCCGATTATGATAAGAAAAATTAAATGCAGGATGATCCGATGCGTGATTGCAGGGCGACTTAGATAGGAAGTGATCGGATTTGTCTGTCAGAGAGAAGGTATATAATTAAGAAACCCGATTTGTTGGTTGATTTTATGATGCATGTAAGACTTGCAACAATCGAATGTATTGGTAGTAGTCACTAAGGGGTAACGGTGAGTCTGAATTCCATGTATGATGTAATAGCATTGTAACAGAGAGGGAAGTCTGAGAGAGGTCTGTTAACTTTGTATGTAATCTTTTTACTATAATACAAAGTGATTGCTCTTAATCTGGTGGGTTTTTTCCCGAAAGGGTTTTCCCACGTAAATCTAGTGTTATCTCTGTGTGTTTTTTTTTTTTTAGTTTATGTTACTCTTGTCTTAAGTACTGTGTATGTGCATCTTAAGTGTATGAAAGTTTAGAAAGAAGGTTTTTGCACTTCTCCTCTATGGTTTTAGCGTTAGGAAAGCGTATTCGGCACCTCTACTTTTCCTTTCAAATATTCTTACAAAATAATTATCCATGTGTTGATACCACAAAAGGTGATGATAAATACAAGAGTATTGTGGCATTGTTAAGTATCTACTTCACATTAAGTGATTTAATGGGGGTTGGATGGCTCATGAGAGATAGGCAATATAGAGATCTTTAGAAAATATTTAGAGAAAGGGGGAGAAATAATATGGGATTGAAGAAGGAGAATAGAGGGAAAAAGAAGTGGACTTGGCACACTAAGAAAGGTGGCAAAGTTCAATCATTTCTATATTTTAGATTTTGTAAATTTATACGGTATGTAAAAATAATTTTTTACCAATGTGTGTTCAAAATGCATTTAGGTTGCTTTTGGTTTTGTTTTACATCGAAAAGATAGCATAAATATTGTCAATATATTGTGTTTTTCTCTTGCAAACGAGGGTTTTCAAGGTATAAGATAATAATTTGAAATAGAGGATATTTCTTTTCAGTTAAAATTGTAAATGTTAGAATGGGTTAGCCTCTTGGCTTCCTATATAAATAATTGAATATATTGTTAGTTTCTCATCTTCCTATGATAGTTTATAGCTCAACCATAATATTGTTTGAGTAGTAGTTAATTGATTTTTGACTAATGCATGTATTAGGGTTGATCCTATTGTTGTTCATAAATTTAAAATAATGGTATAACTTTTTATTAAGCCTTATGGCATGCGAACTATTGATTTACTAGTGCATTTTTCTAAAATAAGGGTATCTTTAGATATAAAGCCCACAACCTGGGTATCATTGAATGGATATTTAAAAACCTTGAATGAATCTCGGCCTCATCGACCTTGTAAAATTTAAATTAGAGCTTTTGGTATTACCTCTTCTATATGATTATTATATTTTTGGAAGCTTTCCAGCTTCCCTCTGAGATGATAATTATCTATTTTATGTGATGATGATAAATTGAAATTTGATCAACTCTATTACTATAAACTTGGCATGTGTTGAAAGTTCTTATTATTACTATCAACTGGAGCATTTATATGTTCTATTTTATCATGGTTAATCACCTTGTGTCATTGGTTCCATCGTAAGGGCAACATTTTTTTATGTATTTGATATTATCATAATAAAAATAATGTATGTATGTAGTTGATTTTTATCTTAAGTGATGTCAAGCTTGTGCTTATTTATGTGTTTGAGCTTGTCATGCATAGAATAATTAGTATTTTTATGGTTTTCCACTATCTTGATGTCATGAGTCAACTATGGTTAGAGTAAGAACTCGGCTTGTTTAACATCTTTTGTTTGGCTAGGTTAATATTATGATAGAGTGTAGTCAAGTGAAGTCATGATAATACATGGTTTTATGCTCGATTTATCAATAATATGTCAGTATACATGCTATGATAATGTATTCGACCTTACCTTATTTTAAAATGATTTATTCATGTTATCTCAGTCATTCTTAAGCTTTGACTTTGTATTTAAGAATATATCAACTAAGGAACAACATTAGATAATGGATAGATATCCTATGTTACATCTGAATTTTGTTTTACCAAGTTACTTTTAACTGTTTACATTAAAATGCATTTTGATACCTAATGATGACTTTATGTTATTTAACATTATGATGAAATTAAATATGCAATGAATTGTGTTTGAATTTTGACATGATTATATGTTATTGAATCAATATTATGATGATGTCATGATTTACAACATCTAACTATTTGAATGATTTCTAAGTGAAATGTAAGACTATTTTTCTTGCCCTTCAGAGAGAGAGGGAGAATATCACTAGAGAGAGAGGAATATAGACTTCAAAAAAATAGGTTATGCTAAATGAGTTTTTGCACATGCTCACATAGGTCTACCCTAATCCTATTGTTGAGACAATTTTTGTGTTATATCAAAAATTGAGTTGAGTCAAAAGATTGAGTCTAACCTAGTCAAGTCTTGGTTGTCTTTTTTTCAAAAAGGAAATAAAGTTGTTCAAGTTATGAAACAATTTATTAATGGATTAGCTAATCTTAAATTTAAAACAAGATAAATCGATTATTATGAAATTATGATAATTGATTTAATTATATATAATATATATAGATATATATGTATATATATATATATGATATACGATATATATTTTAATATCAATATATATGCATATGTATATGTATATGTATATGGTATTGGTATATATATATATAATATGTTGATTATAATTTAATATTTATCATGCTTTTTAAAGCATGAATTAAAGGTGAATTAAACATGTTTTTTTATGATAGCATTAAGAGGCATATAAGCTTCAATTGATGGCATGTTTGAAGGTATTTTGGGTGGAAATTAAACCAAAGTAATTGCCACCATAGCGATGTGCCATTTCAAACTATTTTTCTAACCACTAAATGGCAGTTACATCCTTTAATGCACTTTGCCAACCATTATTTAAGCCATAAGTAAGAATGACATATTGGCATAGTGGTTGAGCCCCTTATTGGGTGATGCTTTCTATATTTAGCATGCAATTTAACATTACATTAAGCACCAAATTTAAGTAATCTGTTAAGGAGTTTAAAACCATTAATAAAAAGGCATTTTAGCAACTTCAAACCGTGGCATAAAGTGCTCATAATAGTTTTGGGTCGAGCCACAATAAGTGGCGATAGATGTTAACTTTAACTTGTCACGTATTAAGAAAAGCGACACCTAATTTAATGAATTTAGTTGGTCTATGAATGCCAACGTAGTGGGAATGGAGAGAAAGATCTGCAAGCAATAGAAATAAAAAAAGGATTACATTTTTCATGAACTTCATTCTACTAGCATACGGGAGAAGAAAGAAGGGAACACAGTATTAGGAGAGTTCTCAGTTTTTCCATCAGTTTTATTTTGGGGAAACATTATTGACTATTCATTATGCATTGAGAGGGAAATAAAATAGCGACCAGGGAAAAAGAAGGAAAGAGCTTCCTTATTTGTTATTTTCTTATTCTTTGTGTGCTACTACTAACAGTTTTTGAGCAGTGACATTATTATCTTTGTGATATTAATTCACCTTGTGAGCTAATTATTATCTTTGTGATATTAATTCACTTTGTGAGCTAGAAGAAAAGGGGTAGTGACTGAATAACTTTTGAGTTTTTGTGTGAGAGAAATAAGTTAAGGAGAAGATTTCTTTTATTTTAATTCTTTGCTTAGAGTAGAGGAGTTATTTTATTTTTATTTTTTTAGTTCTTAGTATTTTACTAAAGATATATTTTGCAACAAGTTTGAGTTTCTCTCTAACATTATTAGTTGGGCTCTTGAGGAAGTTGCATTTTTTTGGGAAATACTATGCAAATCACTTTTGTTGTGATTTTTAGAGCTCAAGTGCGAAGAAGAGAAATAATATCACATGCATGTTATTATTTGCATTTTCTTTGTGCAATTTTCTTAATTTGCATTTTATAAGTTTTTCTAGATTTTTAAAGAGGAAGATTAGTTTTCTCAAGTTGAAGAATAAACCAAGTTAAAACAAAGGAAAAATAGTTTAATTTTCCCGGTTGATACTAGAAATTAAATTGTTTCTCTTCCATTCTGAAATGAGCAACAAATTATAAAGATAATTTACTATTGTGTTAAAATATTGAGTTATTTCATTTTCTTGGATAGAGATTATTTTCAGTTTTATATATCGAAATTTATATAAGTTTATGTAATGAATATTTTATGAAATGTAATTACTTAAATGTGAGAAAAGTGAGATGCTTTCTTAGTTGAGTTAACTAATTAAAGACAACTTAGTAAGTTGATTTACTGAAGAATATTCAATACTCAAACATAGTTTTACTTTGAATAAAATAAGGCGATATTTGATATCATAATTAACCAAAATTGTTATTGTGTTCTTAAAGAATGAAACCATAAGGTAGAACATTGAAAAGTTTGAAATATTATTTAAGAAGAAGTGATCTTCTTTTCATGTTTAATATTAGGGTAAGTGCACCAATCTGTGACACAATTTAGATGCCAAATTGAAAAAACAATAAAAAAAACTCTGAAATAAGACTTTTGGCGCACACCAAATTTATTTTTAGACATAAAATGCAAAAATCGGGTTTGGAACCCTCATTTTGTCTTCAACCCGCAATTTGAGGAAGAGGATTTCAGGTCTGCAACTCGCACTCACCAAATCTCTTCCATTGTTTGCATCTTTAGCTTGTCATTTTCCACGAGGATGCCGCCAACACGTCAGAGAGGTTGAAGATTGCAAAGAGGTGTGTATTTTTATTCTATTTATTTTGAATTTGATTTGGAATACAAATTTAAATAGATTTTTATAATAAAATTTTGTTCTAATTCTTAGGGAATGAATCTCCACCTCAAAACATCAAGAATTCACAATCACCCCCTCATGAAGAGCCTCCTATACAAGAACAACCTGAAACCCTTCCATCAATTCATAGGCATCTTCAAGGAACATAAGAAAATATTCAAAATCAAATTGAAAACAATAAAAGAGACATTCAACAATTAATTTCAAGATTAACCGAGCATGTCGAAACCCACCCTTATAGGAGAGGGATTGTTGAATCATTGAAGTCAATTTTAACTCATGTAGGAGAAATGAGCGAGCAAATGAATGTTTGGTCAACTAAGAGACATGAGATGAGACAATTTTATGCTAATGGTTTGTCATATGCAGATGTCAAAAAACTAAAAATTAGCAAAGCCAAGTTGTGTGCCCTATTTAAAGACCCAAAAACCAATGAACCTTTGTCCCATGCATGCAAGAGGTTCCTCATCCATTGGTGCCACCATGATTTAAATAAAAACAATTTTTGGGAGTGGTGGTGGATGGTATTTGACCAACCTCCATGCAATTACCATGAGGTGCCGCAATAATTTTTGAGGAAACTCTATTGCGAGTTTGTCCTCAATAAAATGCCAAACTATTTTGACATCTTAGACTTTGAGGGTAGAGGTGGGGGCTCCACACACGATAGACCTATTGCACGATGTAATCCACAGTTGGCACCGAGAGTCTTGGGCAGACCCATGGTGGAGCATGTAATTGTTCCTTCCATTGTTAAGGACAGTGTGGAGGTGAACACGATGAAGTCAATTGGCTCACTCACCCAGACCATTTTATAGTGTGTGAGTCCTCTAATAGAGCCTGGTGTGGAGGAGACGTGTAGGCCTCGAGCTCCACCCCACCATTGTGGCACTTGTGGTGTTGTTTGCACGTATGATTATCAAGGTGCTCATGATGTAGCTACGCAGCCTACGTCAATTACAGAGGCGATGGCTTTCACATATGATATTCTAAATGATACATTCGGCATTGACACTCAGGTAAAATTTAGCAAGTTATTTTAATGTTGTTTATTAAAATATATTTTGAAATTTAAGAATAACTAAATTAGTAGAATTTTGATATGATAAAATTTTAGGGTCGCACTGCTCATGAGGGATGCTCTATTCCTATAGACCCTTATACATTCTCAACGATGAGTCCATAGGTATGCAACTAGTATTAAAGATATTATTATTGCATTTGAACAGTTGAACATTATATTTGAATGTTTGTCTCATAACATGCTTTGGATTTCAAACAGTTTCCTGGTGCACCTTCTTCCTCCACACCTCATGAATCATATCCTCAAACAACGTACACTCAGGTAGCCTTTATTCATTAATGGTGTTGTAAATCTATGTTAGCTAGTTTTTCGTAAATTTGTGTATATACAAATCTAAAAAATTGATGAGAAACACAAACATTGCATTCAAGTATTCCTTGATCGTGTCACATTATGTTCTCCTATATCAACATGATACGTGAGATATTGTTTCATTTGCAGCTATTGACAAGAGATAGCCCTAGTGATATTGGTGGCATGATGGACCATAGAGTTTCTGCAACAATAGCTAATTTTGAGGCAAGGAGGCTCAAACCCAATCAATCTGACAACCTGCCTTCAAGGGGCTCCTAATAAGATTAATACAACCTATTTTGAGCAATCTACACAACCTCAAAGCCCCATAAAACCAAATTCTTCATTCAACACCTTACCCAAAAATCCACCCTTGTAGCACTCTGATGCAAAGCCAAGGTGGAGAAGACTCACAACAATGGAAATGTCAATTCTCAATCAAGAACTCTTCTTCATAATGATTCAGCCTAATAGGCATCAACCCACCCTCAAGGGTCTCAACTCCTCAACCTTGAAAATGAACAACAATACTCCACCAAGGCCCTACAAAGACCATCAAAATTCATACAATGACAATTGAATCAATTGAGAACAATTCCTAAGTCAGAGTCATCAAGGTTTCCAAAACTCACATTTGTGACTGGTTATTCTTGTAATACTCAAAACTCAGTTTTAGCTAGATTTATCCCAACCTTTCCAAAACACTAGACAATTACAAGATGGATTGAGATACCATTTTCAGGGCTACACAACATATCAAAGAATCAGTGGTCACTCTTTTGGACCGATATAGACTTTTAGCACACCTACTTCAATTTTGGCTTCGCAATTAGCCCTTTTTTCCAAAGGGACCACCCTTCCAACTTTAGGTATCTACCCAAATGCATTGGATAATCTTAGTTCATGGTGCCAAACCTTAAATTTTGTCATTATTTTGTGTCTACAGAGCCTCTAACTCACTGTCCCAAGAAACCCTCCTAAACCTTCACAAAATCAAGGGTTTTAAAGAAACATACAACTCCATACCTCTCTCAACACTTCCAAAGCCCCAAACACCTCAAAATACTTTTGCACGGACTCATCAGACCCTCACATAACCCTTACAGGAATTAATTCTTAAAAACCTCTCTTTGGTTCCTCACTTCCATGTTGGAAAACCCTTGTTCAGTCTTAGAACAGTCACAAAAATGCCACATAATTATGAATCCTTATTCCAAAATGAGTTGACACACTTATTATAACATTTTTTCAATCAATCCACTGAGATACAGTAGCAAACAACAAGTGGATTGATTGTTACATCACAAATTTCCCCTCAAACCCTTGATTCAACAACACTGGGACAGTGAGTGTTTGTGTTGGTTCTCTCTACAAACAAAGAGTTAAGACACAAAATAAAAAATAAATAAATTATAAAACATATAGAAACATCCTCTAAAATTCTTAGAGCATGAAGAACCTGTATGTGCTCGTACAACACTCAAAAAGATCAAGAAAACAGTATTTTTCCAGAAAATTGCTCAAAACTGTGGTGTTTATTGTGTAAAATTGTTACAAAACTTCTTCCACTCTCTCATTCGAGCCTTGGTAAGGATTTTTAAAGAATTTTCCAACAACCGTCTTCTCCCCAATGCCAATAACCAACCTCGGGATTAGTTGGTCCCTTAATTACATTTGTTTGTGTTAAAGTTGTTTTGTCAGCATCTTACAACTTATATGATTTCTAATTGACTTCTAAGACACAAAACACCCTTTATTTGCATTATGCTTGATCTCTCAAAGCTTATTAGACAAAATAATCCTAAAGACACTAAAATTTCCCTATTTATGTATTCAAATAAAAAAAATGAATGATCTGGTGTAGGTGCTCCTACACCAATCTCAAAACCCGGTCCAAGCCTAATTTCTCCCAACCTTTCCAAAACATCTGACCATTTAAAGGTGGATTAAGATACCCTTTTTTAGGGTTACACAACATATGCCAAAACCAATAGTAACTCTTTTGTACCAACATGAACTTTCAATACACCTCCCTCGCTCTAGGCTTCACAATTAGGCCTAATTTCCAAAGGAACGCCCTCACAAACTCACCTCCAAACCAAGGAAACTTGAAATAGTCTTAGGGATTCTCACCAAACTCAAGATTCTCCAATTTTAAGAGACCCAAGAACTTGTTATATTCCTCTACTCACAAACTGTCCTAAACCTTCACAAAAACAAGGGTTTTAAATAAACTCATAACCCTAGACCTCCCCCAATCCTTCCAAAGGTCCAAACACCCCACAATACCTCTTCCCTGACTTAAACGACACTCACAATCCCATTCCTTTCAGTATTTTTCATATTCACTACTTGAGTTCCTTACTTTCATGGTGGAAACACCCCTCAACAACATTAGAACTTCACACCCCACTGAGTTTATTCATTCTCTCGGCCTCCAAATTATTCATACACCAAACTAATCATGGTACAGGCCAATCCATCGAGCCACAGGGTCAGAACAGTAGGTGGATTAGCTAATGTGTCATGGTGTTGCCCTCAAAACCCCTAACACATAAAATAGAGCAGTAACCAAGTTTGTTGATCCCACACACACCAACAATGGATTTAAACCTTCAGAACAGATGCAAAGAGAGTAAACACATTTTCAATCAAGTATCCAAAGCCTCAAGTCATGATAGACTTGTATGGGCCTGTGCAAGGCAAAGAAAATTCAAGAAAACAAAGAAAACCAGTGATCAGCATTTTCAAAAGTATATTTTCTTATTAGAAACTGAACAAAATCAACCCTCAACTCGGGGTATTACAAAAATATATCTTGATACCACCTTCCAACTAGCCCTTGAGCCAATCAACCATCATAACCACCCTTTGTTAGACTTCTAAGATGGCAATTTACCAATTTTGCTCTTAATTACCATTCATTCACAACTTGATTTTGCAAATACCACCTAACTGACCTATTAAGCCTTTTAAATACAATTGCAAGGTATTTCCATAGTATATAGAGATATAGAGAGCAAATACAATAAATATTTTAACTAATGAATTGTAAAAAATGGATTTTTGTAGTTTATATTCATGTCGTTGATTACATTGCATTGCACATCTTTCAAAGTCAAAGCATTACTTCACTTTTCATAACTAATAAGTAGATGTTGATAGATGCCAAAAATTTAATTACAATATAGTTTGAACAAAATCAACCTAAGCAGTTATGCAATTTCTTCACATTGCATAACTAATAAGTAGGAGCAGCTGCCAATTGCATTTTCTTATCATGGCATTCTATGAGACCAAATTTCTATGAGATATTTTTTCAAATAGTTCCCTGCCTTGTCTATGTTACCACATTTTTCATACATGTCTACCAAAGCATCTTCTCAAATAGTTCACTACCTTGTTGCTATGGCTAAAATCCTAAAACAAGTGATTTTGAACAAGCTATGGATGCTTCGAAAAAATATATCAAAAGCATAATAGTAAGTAATAACATAGACAAGTCAGTGAACTGTTTGAAAAAAATTGCTTTGAAATGATAAATTTAGTTGTGCTTTCACTCTTCTTTAACATTGTATATCTGCTCCTTTTTATAACAAGAGATTAAAAAAAAAGGTAAAAAATTGTATAACAAGAGATAAAAACTATCTTTTGAAATCGAAAGGCATTTCCATAGCATAGAGATATAGAGAGCAAATAAAATAAAGAGTTTAACTAATGAAATGTAGAAAATAGATTTTTGTAGTTTATATTCATGCATTGCACATCTTTCAAACTCAAAGCATCACTTCACATTGCATAAAGAATAACTAGATGCTGATAGATGACAAAGTTTCAATTACAATATAGCTTTTTACAAAGTCAACCTAAGCAGTTATGCAATTACTTCACATTGCATAACTAATAACTAGGAGCAACTACCAATTGCTTTAGCTTGTCATGGCATTCCATGAGACCACATTTCTTTGAGGCTTTTTTTCAAATAGTTCATTCCCTTATCTATGCTACAACATTTTTCATATATGTCTACCAAAGCATTTATCAAATAGTACATTGCCTTCTTGCTATGGCTAAAAGCCTAAAATAGATGCTTTCGAACAAGCTATGGATGCTTGGAAAAAATCTATCAAAGCATAATAGTAAGCAATAGCATAGACAAGCCATTGAAATTTTTGAAAAAATGCCTCAAAGAAAAGTGGTCTCATGGTGATGGAATGCCATGACAAGCCATAGACAAGGCAGTGAATTGTTTGAAAATATGCCTCAAATAAATGTGGTCTCATGGTGACGGAATGCCATGATGAATGCCTATGGTGATGGATTGTCATGGCATTCCATCACCATGAGAACACATTTCTTTGAGGTATCTTTTCAAATAGTTTGTTGCCTTGTCTATGGTATGACATTTTTCATACATATCTACCAGAGCATTTCATCAAACAGTTCACTGCCTTGCTAGTATAGCTAAAATCCTACAACAAGTGCTTTCAAACAAGCTATGGATTCTTGGAAAAAGTCTATCAAAGCATAATAGTAAGCAACAAGTTATGGTCTCATCGCTTTTTTTCACATGAAAATCAACACGATTTTATTCACGTTTTTTTGCAAGTTTTAAAAGCATTTTTTTTCGATTTTTTAGTTTTTGCCGATCAAACGAGAAGTTTCTAAGCATTACGGTGTCCGAGTAATAACATGCTAAGGTTCGCAGCCATTTTGTATTTTGGACCCTTAAGAGATCGATCCGGTTGAACGTAGCTCGGTGCGATTCCGTATATTTGGGTGAGAAAGAGGACCACTCCTAGCGTAAACATAACTATTCAAATGTGTTAGTACAATTTGCTTGGTCACATGAGTTGCAGAACGAAAGTTGCACCACTTTGCAACTTTCAACTACTTGTATTTGACAACTTTTTCCTCGAGTGAAAATTTTCCACCATAGGAAAAAGCCTCTGAGATAGCAAAAACTGAGCAAGGTTATTGTAGAGGGGCCCAACATGATCCCATAGGATCAAACAAGAATTTTCTAACCATCATGGTGTCCAAGTAATAGCATGTTGAAGTTTGTAGTTTGCACTTTGGACCCTTAAGGGATCGATCTGGTTGAACATAGCTCAGAGCGATTTCGCGTGTTTAGGTGTGAAAGAGAAACATTTCTAGCGTAAACCTACCCACCCGGACGCATTGGAACAATCTTTTTGGTCACATGAGCTATAGAATGAAAGTTGCACCACTTTGCAACTTTCAACTACTTGCATTTGATAACTTTTTTCCTGAGTGAAAATTTGCCAGCACGGGAAAATGCCTCTAAGATAGCGAAAACTGAGTGAGATTATTGTAGAGGGTCCCAACATGATCTTGTATGATTAGATGAGAAGTTTATAAGCATCACGGTGTCCACATAATAGCATGTTGAAGTTTGCAGCCATTTTGCACTTTGGACCCTCAAGGGATCAATCTGGTTGAACGTAGCTTAGAGCGATTTCGCGTGTCTGGGTGCGAAAGAGGACCATGCCTAGTGTAAACATACCCACCCAGATGTGTTGGAACAATTCCTTTGGTTACACGAGCTGCAAAATGAAAGTTGCACCACTTTGCAACTTTCAACTAATTGCATTTAACTTTTTTCCCGAGTGAAAATTCGCCAACACAAGAAAATGCCTCTGAGATAGCAAAAACTAAGAGAGGTTATTGTAGAGGGGCCCAACGTGATCCCATAGGATCAGACAAGAATTTTCTAAGCATCATGGTGTCCGAGTAATAGCATGTTGAGGTTCACAACCATTTTGGACTTTGGACCCTTAAGGGATCGATCCAGTTGAACGTAGCTCAGAGCGATTTCGCGTGTTTGGGTGCGAAAGAGGACCATACCTAGTGTAAACGTACCCACCCAGACGCGTTGGAACAGTTCATTTGGTCACACAAACTACAAAATGAAAGTTGCACCACTTTGCAACTTTCAATTGTTAGAGTAAAGGTTTTAACTTAATTGTGTTGATTAAGTTACCTTTATTCCCTTCTTAAGATTTCACGCTAGTTTGCATAAAGTGACATTTAATAACTATATTAATTATTAAATATTTTCATATTAGGGCTTCTTTTAGGGTTTTTTCTATTAGGGTTTCTTTAGGGTTTGCATGATCTCCTTTTATAAGGATTGATACCTTTATATATTTCATAACATATCACTGAATTATCTTTTGTTCTGATAAGGTAATTTTCTCCATTTTTCAGAGCTTCAAACCCTTGTTTATTTTCTCCATCCATTCTCTTCCTTGTGACAGGTATCTATTTGCATGCAGGTGATCTTGGAGTCTGAAGTTGGATTTCTCAACTTCTACATGGTATCAGAGCTTTCCTGTTGCATGCCTGTTCTTGTTTGAAGAATTTGGAGCTACTTGGAGCTATAAGGTTGGATTAGGCATTCACATTTTTGGGGTTTGCATTTTTTGATCCAGGGAATCACCTGCAATTTCAAAACATTTTGAGTCCAAACGGACCTCACCATTGTGTTTGCAGCGGTCCAAAACCCTTAAATCAACTATTCATTCATCCATTTTGGACAAAGTTGATCTGAGGGGCAAAAATTTTTTTACCCGTACAACCATTCGCCTGCCTGGTAAAAAAAAAAGATCAGAATTTATTTTTCCGCATCATTTTTTTTGGAATTATTTTTTTCGTCAAAAAGAATAGCAGTTTTTTATTGTACATGTTTTAGATTTTTTTTTTTTTTAAATCAAATTAAAAAATACGTAGTTTAAGGGCTTGTCGGCCCTGGTACAGGGTGCCCGTAGCTACCTGCGTATGCAGGCCTGCGAGCCCTCTGTCCTGTCTGTCGGCATACTACCAACCGCCGACCGGCGATCTGACGGTACCGCCGACGGTGGTACAGCCGCCCCTCTTCATTTTTTTTTAGTTTTTTTATGATTTTTTTTATTTGATTAAAAAAACATTTTTTCATGTAATAAGCCCAATCGCGCTTTTGCGGTGACAGCCATTTGGCCGTCAAATTTAAGCCCGTATTTTTGTTGCGACGATCGTATGACCGTCAAATTTAATGCAACATTGGTTTTTTTTCCCTTTTGGAGTTGTTTTCTTCCCAAGGCCGTAACTTGGGCATACGATATTATTTTTTGGCAAATGAGATATCGTCGGAAAGCTGGTTTTTTCAACTTTCCAATGGTGTGGGTTTCATTGCTTCATTTTTCTGTTGGTACATTCTATAGCCAGTTGAAATCAAAGGAGTTGCTTTCAGTCCCGAGCTCATAAATTTTGATCTGTTTCTCTATTTTTTGCGATCTCAGCAGTGTTGGAACCATATTTCTGAGCTCTTCAGTTCCATCCATGCAATTTTTTCAGATTTCACTCCAGGTATATTTTATTCAATTTTTGTGTTTTCACACTCTAGTGAATTACCTGGACATATTCATTCTTGGGAACTTTTCGTTTGCATGGGATGCTTCGTTTTTGGCTGTTCTTCATGTATTTTTAGTTTTTTATTCTTTGTGGGCATTTTGAGCGTCATTTGTAAGCTATCTTTTATGTAAATGCGCTGAAATAAAGTGTCACACTATTGTACATGTATTTTTGGGAATTTTACACATACAGTTGTGCCATATTTTGTACTTACACTGTTTTATAAAGTGCTATGGGGGGGTTGTGTAGTGCCTTTGTTTTGCCATCACACCTTTGTTTGGTGAGTGTCCCTCCATGACGATAGTGGATCTATATGATTCCAGCCTCATGCATGTGTGCTTTGTTTTGCACACCACTTTTTCAGTTGCAGGTGTTTTCTTGTGCACTTTTAGATGTTGTATCTTCTTCTTCATGCACTATAAGGTGTTACACAACATTTCAATGGATCTGTCAAGCTCTCCTAGTTTAGCATTATGGGGGGTATTATATTGTTCGTGCTAATTCTTCCTTGGTCTCGCCTTGGAAGGGATCTTCCATTCTTAGTTGATCAATGTTTTCAGACTATTGGTACTTGTGCCATCTGTATCTTCATTCTATGTGTTTGCCTTTGTTTGCCATCTGATTCGAGTAATGTTGTTTGGGGCACTCATGCAGATTATTATTTTCAGACTATTGGTACTTGTTCCATATGTATCTTTGTTCCAGGTGTTTGCCTTTGTTTGCCATCTGATTCGAGTAGTGTCATTTGGGGCACTCATGCAGATTGTTGTCTTCTTGATCCTGATCGTCCTATCTTCAACGGAGGTTCTTCAGCACCATAGCAGTTATCTTTCGATAGTTGTTTGCAGCTTCTTCTGCTTCAGTGATGTTCTTCTTGGCTTTCTGCATCTCTTTTTGGAGTAGAGTTTCTCCCATGAGTTTTTCTCTATTTCTCCACTTTACAAAGATTTGGTTGTATTTGGGTACCTGATCTGGCCTAGTTGTCGGGACCCATGTTTTCCTTCCTGCATTGTAGTTACCTTTACTTTCTTGCATTTGTTTGTAGCTGCACTGTTGCTCATCTTAAAAGGGGGTGTTAGAGTAAAGGTTTTAACTTAATTGTGTTGATTAAGTTACCTTTATTCCCTTCTTAAGATTTCACGTTAGTTTCCATAAAGTGACATTTAATAATTATATTAATTACTAAATGTTTTCCTATTAGGGCTTCTTTTAGGGTTTTTCCTATTAGGGTTTCTTTAGGGTTTGCATGATCTCCTTTTATAAGGATTGATCCCTTTGTATATTTCATAACATATCATTGAATTCCCTTTTGTTCTAATAAGATAATTTTCTCCATTTTTCAAAGCTTCAAACCCTTGTTTGTTTTCTCCATCCATTCTCTTCCTTGTGACAGGTATCCATTTGCATGCAGGTGATCTTGGAGTCTTAAGTTGGATTTCTCAACTTCTACATCAACTACTTGCATTTGACAACTTTTTCCATGAGTGAAAATTCGCCAGCACAGGAAAATGCCTCTGAAATGGCGAAAACTGAGAGAGGTTATTGTAGATGGGCCCAACATGATCCCATAGGATCAGATGAGAATTTTATAAGCATTGTGGTGTCTGAGTAATAACATGCTGAAGTTCGCAACCATTTTGCACTATGGACCCTTAAGGGATCGATCCGGTTGAATGTAGCTCGAAGTGATTCTGCATGTTTGGGTGCAAAAGAGGACCATGCCTAACGTAAATGTACCCACCCAGATGCGTTGGAATAGTTTTTTTGGTCACACGAGCTGCAGAACGAAAGTTGCACCACTTTGCAACTTTCAACTACTTGCATTTGACAACTTTTTCCCTGAGTGAAAATTAGCCAGCATAGGAAAATGCTTCCGAGATAGCAAAAAATGAGAGAGGTTATTGTAGAGGGCCTTAACATGATCCTATAGGATTAGACAATAAGTTTCTAAGCATCACAGTGTCCGATTAATAACATGTTGAGGTTTGCATCCATTTTGCACTTTGGACCCTTAAGGGATCGATCCAATTGAACGTAGCTCGAAGAAATTCCACATGTTTAGGTGTGAAAGAGGACCATGCCTAGTGTAAAAGTACCCACCCAGATGTGTTGGAATAGTTCGTTTGGTCACATGAGCTACAGAATGAAAGTTGCACCACTTTGCAACTTTCAACTACTTGCATTTGATAACTTTTTCCCCGAGTGAAAATTCGTCAGCACAGGAAAATTCCTCTGAGATAGCACTGAGATATTTTATTGTAGAGGGGCCCAACATGATCCCATAGGATTAGATGATAAGTTTCTAAGCGTAGCAGTGTCCGAGTAATAGCATGTTGAAGTTCACAGCCATTTTGCACTTTGGACCCTTAAAGGATCGATCCAATTGAACGTAGTTCAGAGCGATGCCACGTGTTTGGGTGCGAAAGAAGACCATTCCTAATGTAAATGTAACCACATAGATGCATTGGAACAATTCGTTTGGTCACACAAGCTGCAGAACGAAAGTTACACCACTTTGCAACTTTCAACTACTTGCATTTGACAACTTTTTCCCCGAGTGAAAATTAGCCAACACGGGAAAATGCCTCTGAGATAGAGAAAATTGAGAGAGGTTATTGTAGAGGGGCCCAATGAGATCCCATAGGATTAGATGATAAGTTTCTAAGTATCGCAGTGTCCGAATAATAGCATGCTAAAATTCGCAGCCATTTTGCACTTTGGACCCTTAAGGGATCGATCCGATTGAACGTAGCTCAGAGCGATTCCACGTGTTTGGGTGTGAAAGAGGACCATTCCTAACATAAACGTACCCAACCAGACATTTTGGAACAGTTCATTTGGTCACACGAGTTGTAGAACGAAAGTTGCACCACCTTGCATTTTTCAACTACTTGCATTTGATAACTTTTTCCCCGAGTGAAAATTCGCCAGCACAGGAAAATGCCTCTGAGATAGCAAAAACCGAGAGAGATTATTATAGAGGGGCCCAACATGATCCCATAGGATTAGACGATAATTTTCTAAGCATCATGGTGTCCGAATAATAGCATGCTGAAGTTCACAGTCAATTTTGCACTTTGGACCCTTAAGGGATCGATCTGGTTGAACGTAGCTCAGAGCGATTCCACGTGTTTGGGTGCGAAAGATGACCATGCCTAACGTAAACATACCCACCCAAATGCGTTGGAACAGTTCGTTTGGTCACACAAGCTACAGAACTAAAGTTGCACCACTTTGCAACTTTCAACTACTTGCATTTGATAACTTTTTCCCCAAGTGAAAATTCACCAGCACAAGAAAATGCCTCTGAGATAGCAAAAACCGAGTGAGGTTATTGTATATGGGCCCAACATGATCTTGTTGGATTAGACGAGAAGTTTCTAATCATCTCGGTGTTTGAGTAATAGCATGTTGAATTTCGTAGCCATTTTGCACTTTGGACCCTCAAGGGATTGATCCAGTTGAACGTAGCTTGGAGCAATTATGTGTGTTTGGGTGCGAAAGAGGACCATGCCTAGCGTAAACGTACCCACCTAGATGTGTTGGAACAGTTCGTTTGGTCACATGAGCTGCAGAACAAAAGTTGCACCACTTTGCAACTTTCAACTACTTGCATTTGACAACTCTTTTCCCGAGTGAAAATTTGCCACCACAAGAAAATGCCTCCCAGATAGTAATAATCGAGAGAGGTTATTGTAGAGGGGTCCAATGTGATCTCATAGGTTCAAATAAAGATTTCGTAATCACCACAATTTACTTGTTTTGAGCTGGTTGAACCATAGTAGTTGTTATGTTGAATGTCATACCCTAAGGTATGTTAGAGATGACCTAGGTTACATCAATTTCTATGAGGCATATGCTACCCCTACCTTGTCAACCCTAAGCAATATGATTTTAGGGGTACTCTCGATGTTAGGAGTAATGTATAATGATCAATATAGGATGATGAATGTGAGGCAATATCATTGTTAGGCACTTGGAGTAGTTTTTGATATTTTTCTTCAAAGTTATGATAATAATGGAAAGGCCAAGGGTGAAGGGCACACAATCAACTAAGAGGGGGGATGAATTGGTAGATCCAACAATTACAATTGTTATTCTATGTTCAATCCTTTAGGGTCAAAACAACATTTTATTTTAAAATTTGTAAGAGGTTAGTCTCTAATGCCTTGAATGAGTCAAATTCACATGCATGAGTAGGTTGTTTTGTTATGATTGAATTTAACAAAGACTGAGTTGAGACGTTAGGGTTTTGTTACCTTTTAGGTCTCTTCTACCAGTTTTTCGAGCTTTCATGGCAGTCATATGTGCTACAAGCTTTGAAATGGAAGACTACAAAGAAGTTAATGTCAGTTCTCACACTTCTACATTTAATTTCCATCATCAAAAGGGGTATTGCAATGTCCACACTCATTGCTTTCTAGTTTAAATGCCTTAGAAATATTGTTGTAGGGCAGTTTCATGTGGAAATACATATATGATGAGTAAAGGAAGTATGTGAAAGCTTATGCAACCCTGGAGATCATCATTTTCAGTACATGCAAGGACATGCACGCAGAGTTGATTTTGACAAGTCTGGTGTTTTTCTTATTGTAAGAACCCTTATATATAAGGAGATACCACAACCACCATGCTTATGTTGCTAATAGTATTTCTTTCTAAATATTTTTAAGAGGGCATGTATACATTGACAAAGCAAATCAATAACAAAGATAAAAGGATACCATACAAAGCTTAGAGTTGATAAAATTTCAAATGCCTTGTTTTCTTTCACTGATTTGGGAATGTCAGGTAAGAAAGTTGAGGCTTTCAACTTTAAGAATTTTAGGTCACTATGAAGAATTTTGTGTCCCAAAACTTGAGATTTCAAAAATACCAGACAAGTGAAGGAAGATTGAAGGAGTTAAAAATAGTGATGAGGTTTTTGATGCTTATAGAAATACTATCTAGCAAACCCTTATTTCCTTTATTACAATAAAGCAACATGTAATAAGCTCATTCAAGCATTTATTCTCAATAAAGGCTGGTGTAAACATAGAGCTAGAACTTGCACAAAAGGTTGTTGTAAATGACTTAGCAAAGGTAGGTCTAGTTTTTGAGGAGCTTAACAATCAACCATTATTCTAGATAAAAGACATCATGATCCAAAAAATGGATTTTCCAAGAAAATGTTTCCACGAAAAATTATTGCACAAAGTTGAGGACCGTGATGACAATAAAATAGAATAAAATATGCTAGTATCTAATAGGTAGAGATCAAAAGAGAATATAAGGGCAAGGACAATGTCTAATAGGTAGATATCAAAAGGGACTATGCCAATAAACTCAAAGGAGTATATTTGATACTGAAAAGGAGTGAAGTGATGGCATATGACAGTTAATTGGAAAAAGATAGTAGAAACATATCAAATCATCAAGAGATAACACAGATTGAAGAAACCCTAGATGTTCAGATAGAGGGACCATTCGGGATTTCAAGGAAGATCACTGCTAACAGTTGGTTAGAGGAAGTCTCTTAATAGACTTACACAAAACTTGATCACTTAACTTACCAAGAAACACCATTTTTTATGCAGAGAGGGGTGGAAACCATTCAATACAACAAATCAATGAGAATCAATCAGATTCCAAAGAAAAACTAGATGTTCAACTGAAAATCCCAACTTCTACCAAGCTTTCCCTTGTAGCATAGGTAACCCGGTTCAAGGGCCTTTTCACCAAGATTTTCCAAAACACTTGACAAACTCAAGGATGATTAAGATACCCATTTGCAAGTTATAAAACATAGGTAAACCCCAACATCAACTCCTTTGGACCAACATTGACTTCCAATAGACCCACCTTGGAAAAGGCTATTCAATTGGCCTAATTTACAAAGAGAGTACCTTTTAAACACTACATATTCACTCAAAATCCTCAAAAAAAAGTATTTTATGTGTCAAAACCTCCAATTTCCTGATTTGTTTCCAGGTTCAAGACCTCTAGACCCCTAATACACCAAACCCTCAATTTCAAGAAAAATACTTGGGGTTTTAATGAAACTCCTATCTCCTGGACCTGACAGACCCATACAAAGCACCAAACACACTTACTAGACCCTGCACATGGTGAATAATACATTACATGGATAGTCCTTCCCACATTTTGTCAAAACACCACTTGAAGCCCTAATTTTCACCATGAAAAGACCCTGCTATAGTCTTAGAACATTATCCCAAACACCCAACCTTGACCCCACAACATTCTAAATAGGTTAGGAATGTATTTTAAAATTTAGAGGACCCATTCCATAAGTTACAGCAGGAAGAAAAAGTGTAATGGGTCGAATTACATAATGAAACCCCTCAATCCAAGAACACTGTGAAAGTAGTTAGCAACAGTAAAAACAATATAACTTTCGCTATACAAAAAGTTAGAACCTCTAAATAGATGAAAATGAAATCTAATTCATTAATCTATAACATCCAACTGGTTTCATATGATCTTAGAGTTTTTATAGGTTGTACAACAACAAGAAAAGTGAGAGAAACCAATAAATTTCTAGAATTTAATAACATTCTTCTTGATAATAAAAAAATGGGGTACAAATCAACCAAAAACCTCTCCTTCGAGCATTGAAGGTTATTAAACATATTTTGATTTCATTCCAACTCCCTCGAACTTTACAACTTTTGCATCTTTTAGCAACTTTTCTGACCACATTTAGCCAAATTGCAAGCTATGAGACAACTGAACTCCCTTAGCTCCAAATACATTATAAAATGGTCTAATTGACCTTACTAAACACAATATACTCAACATTAACTAAAATCCTATAATTTGACCATGCTTGAACTAAAGATGAAATTTTTGACAAAATTGAGCTTACAAGGTGCTCCTACACTAGAGGCCCGGAACGTTGATTTTGAAGTTGTGGCTTTTGACTAGCATTATTGAACTTGAACTTTATAAAGGTTATGATGAACAATTCACAGATTAGAGTTTCTAGTAATATTGAGTTTATTTCATTCTGTTAGGATTGATTGTTGTATAAATACAATATTTTGAGCAATAGACTTACATATGGTGGGTTTTGTTAAAATCTTCCAGAGGTTTAGAATGGTAGTCTTCTTGAAAAACATAGCTTATTATTTATGAATGATCTTTGTTTTGTTTTAGATCTGAATTGGTCAATTCAACATTGAATTGAAGTTTTTGAGATTGAAGATTTTTTGAAACTGATTTAATTATGATTGTTGAAGGTTTTGTCTCCCTGCTCTGCATCACAAACCTAGGGTATAAATTGTTGCCACCTAAATGAAAACTAGAGACTCTTGTGTTTATTTTTCTCAAAACCAAATTTTTGATTGTCAACAAAGTCATGAAGAATATGGATTCAAAGAAGGGTTTGTGATGCTATATCTTATAATTATTCACTATTTCTTTGGCAATGAGGTAACTTAGAAAGAAAATAAGCATTCTCAACTATGTCAACTCACTTGAATTTATCTAAGCACATGTGATGAAGCTGAATTTTTTATGGAACAAAAAATTAATGGACACTTGCATTAACATTGATGAAAGCTATTAGATTTTCCAAATTAGTTGAAAAAATATTGAAATATGGTGAATTCCACTAACCATGTTGGAAATGAAGTACTATAAGCAATGCAAATAGAATTCATAAGTAAATTTATGTTAAGTAAATGTCATGTTTTTATTATTTTTGTTCTTCAAACTCATAAAAATTGAACTTTTTTATGCAAATCTCATCTAATTCAATGTTGAATTCTAAGTCCAATTGTTATGATTAATAAAATCATTAAGGAAATTTATTTTATATTGTCAAAAACAAACAAATATACTAAATACAAACATTTCCATTTACCAAAATGAATATATTACCTCAGATAATGTAAAATCATGTAGAAACTTCAAAATCTCTTCTTCTACATTGTCTACCATGCAAATTGGTGGTAAAAAGGTGATGGATCAAGCATAGATTGGTACAATATGAAGTCAACTATATAAAAAAAGTCATTTTTGACTCGGATAAAGTGCTAAACCAGACAAATACAGGAGAATGTGGGCCTGAATCATAGGGTCAAGCATTATTTTTACCGTTTCAAGGTAAAACCCATTTGGCGCTCGCCAAATATGTTCCTCTGAAAAGGAGAGACTTGAGAGAGAGGGAGAGACAGAAAGTGGGAGAGAGATAGAGGGAGTGAGAGAGAGAGGGAGAGAGGTTGGGAGGGAGACACCTGAGAGAAGGAGAGGGAGTCAAAGTGGGAGAGAGGGGGTGGGAAGGAGATACCTAAGAAAGTAGGGTGGGAGGTAAGTGAGGCCTGACAAAGAGGGATTGTGAGATAAGTGGGGCCTAATCCCTCAACCCCTATACCCTGTCAACCCTTAACCCTCAACCCTTAAACCCTAATCCCTCAACCCCTATACCCTCTTAATCCCTCAACCCTCAACCCTTAACCCTTAAACCCTAATCCCTCAACCCCCATACCCTCTTAATCCCTCAACCCTCAACCCTTCAACCCTAATCCCTCGACCCCTATACCCTCTTAATCCCTCAACCCCTCAACCCTGAACCCTTAAAACCTAATCCATAAACCCCCATAC